>CM053417.1:59090172-59121119 GCA_028644305.1 Xerus rutilus
CATTAGGTCAGTACTTTAATGGGGGCTGGGACTGTAGCTCAGTGGTAGAGCGCTTGCATAGCATGCGTGAGGCACTGGGTTTGAGCCTCAGCATCACATATAAATAATAAATGAACAAAATAAAAATCCATCAACAACTAAAAAAATTTAAAAATACTTTAATGAACATATATGCAAAAATCCTCATTAGCACACTTGAAACCAAATTCAATAGCACATTGAAATGATTATTTAATTCAGGGGTTCAAATAACTCCATATAAGCAAATCTATAAATATAATGCATTAATAGATTCAAGAATAAAAATCATATAATCATGACAATAGATGCTCGAAATGTCTTTGATGAGATTCAACATCCCTTCATAAGTATAGCCCTGTAAAAATTAGGTATAGGAGTATCAGAGCTTAAGATAATAAAGGCTATATATTTAAAATGTATGACCAACATCATACTGAATGGGGAAAATTAGAATATTTCCTCTAAAATTATAAATAAGACAAGAGTGCCCACTCTCACCACTGCCATTCATAATACTACTTGAAATTTAGCCTGAGCAATTAGGAATGAAAAAGACATAAAAGGAATACAAATAGTAAAGGGAAAATTCAAACTATACCAATTTCCTGCTGGTATGGTTCTATACTTAAAAATCCTTGAAGACTCCATCAAAATATTCTTAGAACAGATAAATGCATTCATTGCCATAACTGTATAAAAAATAGATACACAAAAATAAATAGCTTTTTTGTACACCAGTACACCAGTAATAAACTTGCTGAGAAAAAAATCAGGAAATCTATATCATTCACAATAGCCTAAAAAAATTACACAACAATAAGCCTGGAACTGAGGTTGTAGCTCATTGGTAGAGTGCTTGCCTCATACTTACAAAGCACTGGGTTCGATGTACAAAAAACACATAAATAAGGAAAAGATATTGTGTCCATCTACAGCTGAAAATAAAAAGAGAATAAGCTTAACCAATAAGGACCTCTACAAGGAAAGTTGCAAAACACTGGAAAAAGAACAAAAAACACTAGAAAATGGGAAGAGGTCCTATTATCAAGGATTGGGAGAACTGACATTGTTAAAATGGCCATCCTACCAAAAGCAATCTACACATTCAATGCAATCCTATCAAAATACCAATGATATTCTTCACAGAATAAGAAAAAAGCCCTAATATTCATATGAAAGAATAAAAGTATCCAAATATTCAATACAATACTAAGCAAAAATAGCATCACAATACATGATTTGAAAATACAAAATGAAGCCCGGCGCGGTGGTGCAAGCCTATAATCACAGCACTTAGGGAGGCTGAGACAGGAGAATCACGAGTACAGCACAAAAGTCAAATCAATGTGGATCAAAGACCTGGGAATTAGACCAGAAACTTCGTACTTGCTAGAATAAAATGCAGTCTTAGCACTTCAACATATTGGCCTAAAAATCTCAAGAAATAAAACCAAGGATCAGCAAGTGAGATGACATGAAATTAAAAAGCTTCTGTACAGCAAATAAATAAATAAATAAATAAATAGATAAATAAATAAATAAAGGAAGAGCCTACAGAATGAGAAAAAATTGTTGCTAGCTATTCTTCAGAGGATTATTATTCATACAATAAAAAGAAATCAAAAAGCTTAACAACATAAAAAACAAATACTCCAATCAATACATGGACAAAAGATCTAAATAGACATTTAGAAATACAAATGACTGGGCTGGGATAGTGGCTCAGTGGTAGAGTGCTTGCCTTGCATGTGGGAGCACTTGCCTCGCACTGAGTTCAATCCTCAGCACCACATATAAACAAAAGAATAAATAAAGGCCAATCAACAACTAAAATATTTTTTTTAAAAAAAAGAAATACAAATGACTGACACATATATTTAAAAAAAGTTCAACTTTCTAACCATCAGGCAAATGCAAATCAAAATGATATTGAGATTCCTAGAAAGAATTTCAATTATCAAGTTCACAAATAATAAACTCCGGAGGACATGAGGAAGAAGGTAAACTCTGACATTGTTATTTGGACCACAAATTAGTGCAACTACTATGGAAAGCCGTATTAAGATTCCTTAAAAAATTAGAAATAGAACTACCATAGGACCCACCTATCATTTCTCAGTATTAATCTAGAAAAACTAAAGTCAGCATACTAAAGTGATACATCCACATCAATGTTTATATCAATGCAATTCAGAATAGCCAAGTTATGAAACCAGCACAAGTTATCATCATGGGATGAATGAATAGAAAAAAATGTGGTAAATATATGGACAATGGAGTATTACTCAGTGATAAAGAAGAATAAAACCATGCTATCTATAGGAAAATGGATGGAACTGGAAATAAGACAGAGACAGACAAGTATCATGAATTTTCTTTCATGTATGGAAACAAAACAAAACTGAAGAAAAAAAATGACTTATATGTAGAAGAGAGACTATTTAAGGAAGGTGAAGAATACCAGAGAGTATAGAAGAGAGGGGAAGGTTTATGCAGATGGATAGCAATGATGGTTGCATATCAACTTGAATGTACTTAATAGTTAGAATGGAAATTTTTAATAATGAATTTTATCCTACTTATATTTTACCACAATAAACAAAAAGTCTTGTTTTATAAATCTTACTTTCCCAAATGACAAGAATTAAATGTTAACCACATGGCAAATTTTCTACTTAGGATTTCAGCCCACTTGTATAACTTGAAGTCATGAGGTTAGAGTGCAATTGTTATTAGGCAAATGCCATGAAATAAAGTGGCAGATGTAGATAGATGCAAAGTATAGAGGGAAGCATATTATTTTCTCCAAATAATAATAGCATAGTGGAGAGAATATCAGACAGATAGGGTGGTGAATTCAGGCACCTGAATTTGTTATCTATTGGCCTTGAGAATGATACTAAAGCTTATTGAGGATCAGTTTCTTAATATCTAACATGGGGATAATAATATCTACCCACTCTGTTGTTGTTGAAGTGATTAAGTTAGATATAACACAAAATCAGCACAATAATTGGAAATGTTAAGTATTAAGCAAGTGTAAGCTAATATCATTTAAATGATTTTAGAACAGAGATTATAATGTGTTTTAAATTTACTCTTTTAGCTTGTGTATAGGATAAATATCTTTGAACAATACTATTAACATAAAATAATGAAGACTACTAGTGACCCTAAGAATAAAATAATTTGCTAAAGTAAAACTCCATCGTTTTGCATTCATCATATTTATTTCCAATGCTATATGCATTTTAACATATTGCTCTTAAAGTTAATTATATAATCAGGTATGTTAAAGCATCAAAAATTAAAAACTCCAGATATGACTTCACTGGGCTATTTCCAACAATGTATCAAGTGGTTCAGCAGATGTAATTACCGCCACTCCTTGCCAAGGATTTGAAATGTGCCCATTAATTCAGCAACTCCCAGTCTGTCCATCAGTCAGTCATACTTAAAAAATATGCCTGTCACAATGTAGGTGAAGGAATCTATTGGTAATTGTGCACTAATACCCTCTTGAAGATGCAAATGCATATTCCAAACTTTTAAAGAAAAGGGTATTACTTAAATCAAAGTTTGTCTCAGAAACCTATACAATAAGCAGTTATGAAAAATGATGAGCATCTCAGAAAATTTACTATAATATATAAGCATATGAATACATACAAATATACGTATGTATATGTATTCATAGGATAACTGAGTGTGTTAAGAAAGGGAAGTGAGGGTTAAATAACTATATAAAGCCTGGTCTTCTCATGAGAAAGCAGAAGCAGATTATTCTTTTTATTTTTCCCCTCTGTACAGAGAGGGCTGGGTTTGGCTGACAGACAGTGGTTATTATTCCTAGTACTTAAAAGAATTCTAAGGAAGAACAACATATTTAATAAGATGGAAAAATCACTGAAATGAGAAGACTGTTGGGGAAAAAAAAACAAGATTAACTTTTTTCAATAATTTTCATGTCACCTCTAAAATGAATATAAAATATAATAAAAGAAAAGAGTTAGCCTGACAACATGAAAATGCAAGATAGAAAGAGGAAAGCAGAATTTAAGTGGGAAAAAAATCATCATTTTAATAAATAAAGTCAAAATATGCAGTTTTGAATTTCATAAAAACTATAAAACTGGTGGGAAATGATAAATTGAAATACAATGTAAAGCCTAGGATAACAACACAAAGAGGAAAAAACATGTACAGTCATGCATCAATTAACAGGGATACATTCTAAGAAATGTGTGTAAGTGATTTTGTCATTGTGCAAACATAATAGCATGTACTTGTACAAACTAAGATGGCTATCACTCACTGGACAATAAAATTTTATGAGACCACTGTCATAGGTGTGTCCTGCTGTAGAATAAAATATTGTGTGAATCATTGCATTTTGTTAACAAAATCTCTTCTAGACGGAAAAAAATAAAAGAGATTAGGAAAACAGTTTTAGGAAAGAAAAAGAAGAAGAAAGAAATTGAGTACAAGTAGAAAAATAATGAAGGAATCAAAGTAACAAAATCTAACAATTAAAGATTTAACCAGAAACATATACTAGATCTATATTCCCAATGTCTACTAATATATGGAACAAATCTTTCACTTGGAGTATATTCTAATAGTATCTAATAGATTCATAAGTGAACTTTATCAATATTTTAATTCATTAAAACAAAAAATATCATTATAGGCTGTTACTTAGAAAAACTACAGCATGTAAGGCCAATACCTTGGGAATCATATTAACTAACATTCACTATGTGCCATGAAAATGTTCATAGTACATAGAACACTTGATGTATGACAAGAAAGCATTAATTTGATCCACATTCTATGTGGTAGATACTATAATTAGCCACATTTTATACAGAAAATTGAGGTTCAAAAAGATAGACTAATTTGCCCAAGCTCATACTGTCAGTAAAGAACTGAACAATAGTTCTAGAAAGCATGCACTAAACCACTCTTCTCAAATATTGCTTATACGAGGCATATTGACATAAGTACTTTTAATTGAGGCTTTGGTTATGAATACACAGTATTTAGACTCCTAGGAACAAAATGAATCACTTTGATGAAGAGAAGCGAGGAAGTAATTTGAAATATAGGCTTGTTAAGGGAGGCAGAGATCTTTAGTGGGCAGACCTTTGAGTCATAAAGTGGGAAGGCCTTCAAAGAAAGTCCTTCAATGATAGTTAGCAGAAGAACTACATTTTTATTTAGGCCTCTCTTTATAAACAAAATCCTTTAAAAATATAAATGATATGGGGCCACACATCAGTAATTTTTCTCTGTCTCTTGAAAATGAGTGCAGGACTGCAAGGCATCAGAAGGAACAGGACTATGTTGATGCCCGAAGAGAAAAATGAGGTGGAAAGATAATAGTATTACTCGAAAGTTAATCACTGAAAAGAGGGCAGAACAAATAAAACCTAATGCTATGAATGAAAAGAATATTTTAAGCAAAAGGGCAGGATTAGAGCATGCAATACAATTGTCAACACTTGTTTAATCATCAGGATAAAAGCACCGAAAGCTATGAGCTTAAAATAATAAAAACATATGTAATTCACAATACAATCAAAATGTCATAAGAGAAAATTTTATATAGTTTGTTTTCTTAACCTCAATTTCCCACTCTATCTTAAATCCACTGGAATTGTTTTTCAGAATACACCAGACATTAGAAATAAGACTGTTATTTTCTTGACAAAAAATCATTTTTGCATTCCTTTGCTAATATATACTTACCATATTATAAAAATAAATTAACATAAATTATCCAAGTATGACAAAATTAAATCAGACATATAGAGAGATTTATGCATGTGAATGTCATGGTCTCTGCTCCTGTGAATTGATAGTAGATACAGAAATGTTGTGTTTTCAAACCAAGAAACCAAATAATTTTGGTTTCAATAGTTTAAATATATTTAGTTGTTGAAAGGGTATCAAATATTTAAAGGCAATAATGAAGAGCAGTTAAGATACACACTAAACTTTCTAGTGATCAAGAGAAAGCACTACTGGTACACTCTCCACATGGCCACTAGCAAGATCATAGGTGGGATCACATTGTGTGATAATTTGTTCTGATTAAGAATATTCTGTGAATCTATTTTTTCAAAGAAAAAAATCAAACATAACATAAAATCACTTAATAAAATAATAGTTTACTGCAATTTTTACCATATATATATACATACATATATTAGGTAGATGTTTTCAAATATGATTATATATTCTGCATTAAAGCCTAAAAGAACCTTTGGTATCTTTAACAATTCTCAGTTTCCTGGGAGCAGTTTTAATAGCTGTGAAAGTTTTCAAATCATTCAGTTATGTTTCAATTTTCAGTTTCAAAATTCAGCAAGATTTATAGCAAGATTTAACGTAAAATTACAATAATACAATTTATTTTGAAAATATCATATTTTGCCACCATTAAATTATTTTAATTGGTCTCTTCACTGTATGTATGGTACATTCAGAAAGAGAAGAAGAATTTACTCAGATGAGTCTATGTGACCTAAGCAGATTATTAAGTTTTTGAATCTTGTAAATTATTAATAGACTGCATTAGTAGTAGCAGTAATAGTAGGAGGACTAGTACATTTACTAGTAGACTAAAGGCATAGTAGTCATACTGTTTATTTTAAGTAATTTTTAATCTTGTAAATTATAAACAGACAACATATTCTTTCATGTAAAAGTCCCAATTTAGTTGCAGAATATAATTTAGTATGAGATTCTCTATTTACTGTCCAAAGGCTATCAAATTCCAATTCATAAACACCATTAGAGCTTAGACTCATTCCTGTGTGAAAGGTTAAAAAATGCATCAGCACACCACCCAGGCTCAGCTTATTAGGGTTGATGGTACAGGAAAGGTGGCCAAAGAATGTCTGGTGCTTTTGGCCAATTTAGAGACGTTCCTTTCCAAGGCTGACAATCTGGCATGATGAACACATTTGGAAAACAAAACAAAACAATATATTACCTATGCCTGGCACTGAAAGCAATGTCTGTATACTAAATTTTAAAATCAACTTTTTGAAGTGTATAAAATAGTAGTAGCTTCAAAGTTACTATCATTATAAAATTATAGGCATCTTAAAAGTTTTAATTTGTGTATGATTTTTTGCACTTACTTGTGAATCATAATGATATATATTTTCCAGAAGTTACAGAACAAGAAAAAACTGAAAAGCATAGATCCAGTCTCTGAATATAAAAAAAAGTGATGAGCTTCTGATAGATGTTTGAGGTCAATTCATAATTATAAATTCACACAAATTCCCTAAACTCTGCTAACCTAACATTAAACAATAAAGAGAGCAGCCTAAAAAATTGGTTTTCAAAGTAAGGGGACATAAAAGCAAGTTTGTGAGAAAGGCTAGAAATAACTATTTTCCAGTCTTAAGGATTACATGGTTACTTTTTGCAGTCTAGATAGTTGAGAAACAGAAGAAAAAGTAAATGTAAATTATTTTTGAAACAAAAGTGGGAAGGAATATTTCTGTGATGTAACTTGTGCAGGCCTATGCAGGAAAGGAAGGATGATGTTCCATGTATACATAATACATGGAGATATACCAAGAGATGAAGACACACCTCCACATTATTGTCCTCTTTTCTCTTACTCCATCATTACACAAACTAGTCCAATTTGCAGTTATGCAATTGAACTTGGCATCTAATGTGTAAATGACAAAGAGGAAAGAGCCACTTCTTTTTTTTTTAAATATTTATTTTTTAGTTGTAGGTGGACAGAATATCTTTATTTTTTTATTTTTATGTGGTGCTGAGGATCGAACCCAGTGCCTCACGCATGCTAGGCGAGCACGCTACCACTGTGCCATAACCCCAGCCCAAGAGCCACTTCTTAAAGCAAGTTTCCTTCTATTAAGGAAAAACGCAAAGACAAATCCCCAAGCTCTTGTAAAAAATATCTTTGACTTGATAATGAAATACACAGAGGTGTACTACTTTATAAGTTTATATTTTTTTCAAAAGTTGCCTTTATTTGTTCATTCCACCTTATTTGTTTGTTTATTCCACCATGTGATCTCATCTGTAGGTCATATCCTTCTGAAAGCTAAAATCATAAAACCAATTATACGTTTTTTTTTTCTGAAAAATCACCAAATTTGTCAACAAACTGAAAAGAGCTTAGGTTTTTATTGACATTTTTAAATTATATAAAAATAAATTCTATTTCATCTTATTTTTGCCAAGTAAAATTTAAGAATTATAAATATTTGCAAGCATTGTTTTCTTTTTGCTATTCAATTTGTTTTCCAATTTTGAAACATATTCCAAATTTGGCAGTAGACATGATAAATATTTCATGGTATGTTATGAGTGGAAATAAAAATAAATGATGTGTTGTATTTGAATAAAGAACATGTGTACCTTTCTTCAAATTGAAATCGACCACTTACTATCATACAATATAATGGCCTGAAAGGATTTCATGGCTACATAGCTCACTGGGAATATACCATCTAAAATATATATTAATCTTTTGAGTGGATGTAGACACCTGCACCTTTGTATTTTTTATTTAAAATATGGGTTACATTTTTGACATATACCACCTTGATTATCTTTTAAAAAAATATTAACAGCTTGCATCCTCATACCAATGCCCAGTTACAAATTCCAAATATTTTGTCACATTTCTTGTGAGCAATGCCATCTGCCAGAGGTGGCATTTGATGGCTGTTTACCCTGACTCCCTCCAAGAATTCATCTGCCACTATCTAATGCCGCCTGAATAAAGGGGATTAAGACTCTGATGCAACAGAGACTATTGATAATTTGGTATAATTGGGAAGAAATGAAGATAAATGAGGTTGAGGATGGAGAAGCAATTAGTTGAGCCGCCTGTACAGCTGTGTTCTCGGCCTAGCTCCCCTGGCCTTTTCTTCAGTGAGGTATGTGCAAATTAACCATAATGACAAATACACACTTCCCAAAGCTCTTGTACTTTGGAAAACTAGAGAATCCACTTTTGACTTCTGATAACTGAGTTAGTGATTTGCAAAGTTGTTTTTTACATGGTCTCCTAATGTCCTCATCAGATAGGGCTACTGCACCTGTTATAATTCAAGAATAATTCCCCGACAGAGCCTCACTTCCTTGCTTTCAGTTGATATCAGGATGCTGTATATAACCTGAGTACACAGAGGATCCAAAGCCCATTTTACATTAATTGTGGTCCAGTATTTAGGACAGATTGGCAATGTTTTCACTTTTACATGATTAGAAGCCAAAAGAACTCTAGAGTCAATTTAAAAAAAATTAATTTGAGAAGGATATTCTTCAAATGGAATTATTTTTGATAGTTTACAATAGAAAGGCAGGGTCAGATTTATAACAAGCTCTAAAGCATCTTTAGAGATAGGAAAAACTAATATTTTCAAGGATAAAATTTACATATTCATATTAAGGTTATTATTGTCATTATTATTATTCTTCCTGAATGAAAACAGAAAATGAGTAAACAGTTATCTACTTAATATATATAGTCAGTGACTAATGTAAATCTAAGATCCTTTTTTCTAGCCACAGAAATGGTTATTATGGGTATTTAGTTATGGATGTTTTCCTAGGAATTAAGATACTTTGAGTCAGTATCTCTGTTGGTAGTTTTTCCTCTATTTTGCCATGTGAAAATGATTTCTATTATCTCTCGTATTTAATGAAAATATCACTGTGTGTCCTTCAGTTGTGATTCCTTGTGAGAAAATGATAGAACTATATTAATAATTTAGGATATGTAACTATACTAATAAAGTATGGGGTGATGGATGCCTTTTCCCACTGTATGAAAATTGGTGTTACAGGAAGATAAATGCTTTTACAATTTTGATTTGTTTCACTAACATCAGAAACCAACCTAAAACTATTTATTTAAAAACAAACAGCATGCATTAATTACAAATGCTTATCAATCCATGCAAACATGTCCAATAGGCTGACTCTTTACTGTTACATCCTTATTTCTTGAAAATTGTCAAATTAATATTTTAATATTCTATATCTGAGCAATGAAATATGGTAGCCACTGTATATGTGTGGGGATTTAAATTTAAACTTGATAAAATTAAAAATTCACTTATCCAATTACACTAGCCACATTGCAAGTGCTAGATAGGCACATGTGGCTAGTGGCTACCATGTTTGATAGCATAGAAGAACATTCCCAAACTGACAGAAAATTCTGTTAGCACTACTCTACATTTCAAATTTAATTCCTCCATAAATACAAATTAGCACAGTTGAACTGTGGGCAAATTATGAATATAAGAACAGACAAATCAAAGATTGAGTCTTCAGTTTACAAAGGATCACTCCAATTCTGTGCTTTAGCAGGGTAAGAAGCTCCAGTTTAAATAGCAGTCGTTGGTAAACAATTAGAAAAATATTAATTGGTATGTTTACAAAGCACCTATGACTTTGTAAGACTTTGGGAAACTTTAGCAAAGGTCACTCTTCAGTTAAATTCACTTCAACAAAAACACTGCCGATTTATAAACAATTCCCTTTAAATAAGCCCATAACCAAAGTAGAGAATGTGAAATAGCAAGCTATCAAAAATAAGTCTTAGGTTATTAATTTTGTAAGGAGACAGCTATGAAATCAAAGGAATAATGTGCTGCAACTTCTAGGGACAGTTTTGGAAATTAATGTTATTCTTAGCTGGACTGAAAATATTACCTAACCATGTGCATGCACACACGTTATTATACATATTAATTCACAAGTTCAGCATACTATTTAAATTCATGCAACAAATACAATAATAAAGAAAATCATGATGCACCCTTTTCATGTTTTGTATTTAGTATGCCAATATTTTACTGACAATTTTTTCATCAAGAATATTGGTCTGAAGTGTTTTTTCCTTGATATATCTCTGTCTGATTTTAGTATCATGATGAAACTGGCTTTGTAGAATGAGTTGGGCAGTGTTCCCACCTTTTCTAATTCATGGAATAACTTGAGGAGCATAAGTATTAGCTTTTCTTTAAATGTCTTCTAAAATTCAGCTGAGAATCAGTCTAATCCCGAGCTTTTCTTTAATGGAAGGCTTTTGATAGGTGCTTCAATTTTGTTGCTTGAATATCTTCAAGATTTTCTAGCTTATTGGAATATAAATTTTCAAAATAGTTTCTGATGATTCTCTGGATTTCAGTAGTATCTATGGTGAAATGTACTTTTTCATCTTGAATTTTGTTAATTTTATTGTTTCCTTTCTTTTGGTTAGTTTGGCTAAGGGTTTATCAATCTTGTGTATCCTATCTAAACACCAGGTCTTGCTGGAAGCAGTAGCTAATAGCTGCAATTCCAGCAGCTTAGAAGGCTTAGGCAGTAGGATCACAAGTTCAAAGCCACCCTCAACAAGTCAGTGAGGTCCTGTCTCAAAATTTAAAAAAGAAATAAAAGTGCTGGGAATATAGCTTAGTGGTTTAACGCTCCTGGGTTCAATCTCTGGTGCAAAAAATGTCTTTGTTTCATTAATCCTTTGCATTTACTTTTTAGTCTCAATTTCATTGATTTCAATTATTTCCTGCCGCCTACACATTTTAGTGTTGGTTTGTTCTTTTTTTTTATTTCTAGGAACTTGAGTATAATGTTAAATTATTCATTTGGTATCTTTCTGTTTTTTTAAAGTATGAGCTCAATGCTATGGACTTTCATCTTCGAACTGCCTTCATAGTGTCCTAGAGATTTTGATATGTTGTATGACTATTCTCATTTACCTATAAGTACTTTTGTATTTCTCTCCTGATTTCTTCTACTATCCATTCATCATTCAAAAGTGTATTATTTAGTCTCCAGGTTTTAGAGTGTTTTCTATTTTTTATCTTACCATTGATTTCTAATTTCATTCCATTATGATCTGACAGAATGCAAGGTATCATCTCTATATTTTTGTATTGACTAAGATTTGCTTTGTGACCTAAAACATGATCTATTTTAGAAAAATGTTCCATGTGCTGCTGAGAAGAAAGTGAATTCAGTCATTGGTGGATGAAATATTCTATAGATGTCTGTTAGGTCCATATTATTACTTGTATTTTTTAGTTCTGTAGAATCTTTTCTTAGTTTATGTCTGGATGATCTATTTGGTGGTGAGAGAGGTATGTTAAATTATTATTATTATTATAACACAGTATTATTGTGTTGTGGTCTATTTAATTCTTAATATGAGAAGAGTTTGTTTATGTATGTAGATACTCCTTTGTTTTGGGCATAATATTTTTGATTATTATATCTTGTTAATGTACAATTCCTTTAAACAGTATGAAGTGAACATCTTTGTCTTTTTTGATTAATTTTGGATTGAAGTCCACTTTATCTGATGTGAGAATAGCTACCCCTTCTTGTACCAAAATTTGATTTTCATTGAGATGTTTTTCTTCATTTTTTAAATTAATTGGTTCTTTTTAGCTATACATGACAACAGAATCCATTTTGACATAATAATGAAAGCATGAAATACATCTTGTTTAATTCAGTCCCCAGTACCTCTCCTTCCCCTCTCCTCTCCCCACTACCTGTTCCCTTCCCTCTACTTATCTTTTTGCCATTTTCCCATAGTTATTTTTTTAATTAATTTCTTGAGGAAGTACACTTTGGTGAGATTCACTGTGGTATATCCATATATGTACATAGGAACGTTATGTCAGATTCATTCCACTCTCCTTCCTTTTCTCATTCCACTCCCTTAGAAATGTGTCTTTTTACAGGCTTTATTTTGTGTCTTAAATTTTTTCAATGGAACCAAGAATTTGGATTTATAATATATTTCAGTGATTAATATATAATAGTGACAGGTTAGACCAATAATCTTTTGGTAAATATATTCTTATATATTATTTATATTTTAAGTTACAAACTATCACTAATTTGAAACTATAGCACCAAGTTGGATTATTATTCATACTAATATCAATTATTGTGTTGTAATCATTGCTGAATATATAGTGGGCTCATAATTTATTGAAAATTTTCCAACCTTTCAACTGATGGTTAACTTCTCACTGAAATTCTAGACTCCTCTGTTCTTGTGGATTTCAGTTTCCTTTCACAAAAAATGAAGGAGTTAAGCTCAGTGATCAAAGATGCCTTTTAGCTCTGGCATTCTATAATTCTGTAAGTTGCAGTTATGTATTAATATTTTCTTAAAACTAAAGGCAAAATTCTAAGTGAGATGTTAAATGCAAAGTTCAGGAGTGTGTTTTCCTTTTTAGGAGGACAGAGAGCTGGGGAAAAAAGATAAGCATGCAAGTAAATGTAAGCTTTTGATAATATTTTAGTTCTTGTATCATTTAGTTTGTTCAGTAATATTCATATTATCTTTTATAATTTATGTATGTTAAATATTGTTTTCCTTCAATTATTTTTAAATGATAGATGGAAAAGAAACACAATGGGCTCTGTCTACCTCATTTGGTTCTAAGAGTTGAATTGTTTAATGTTGAAACACACTATATCCAAGTGCAAGAGAAGATGTTTTTCAAAGAAAAGTAGTAGATGTGTCCAAATTTCCCACAGACTAAAAAGCTAGCTTTAAATACCTGCATTTCCTTATAAAGTAGACATACTGTAATTTTAAGTTTTCAAATGTGGCAAACAAAAATGAAAAAAGTAACCGATTTGTAAGTTGTATAATAAGTTATTCCTAAGCCAGGAAAGATAAACACTATTTACCCAAGGTATTTCTTTTCACAATGCTGTTACTTATCCTTAATAAGTTCAATATCCTAATGACTGGGGCTAGAACCACAATTTATATCAAATATGATTCCAGTATGCTCTTCTGGCTATTTAGCTATAAAGACTCAAAGCTATCTGTATGTATACACTGGTAAAAAATCAATTCAAGATAGAGCAAGTTCAAAAGTGGAGCTGTAAGTATTCTTTGAGAAGAAAACTTTTGGACATGTGCAGGTTTTCAATCACTGCATACTTCCTGAGAACAGTGACTAGTAAAGTCCAGTGAATTGTGAATTCCAATGTTCTCAACTCTGAGAATGTGGCTATGTGTGAGTAAATCATTTCTTTTCTGTGTGTCTGTATATGTGATTTCCAGAGAAGAGTAATAAATGATGCCAAGTAGACACTCAAAAATGCACAAATGATGCATTTTGGCTGCTTCCAAAGACAAGAACAAAAATCAAATGGAACTGAGGTTTGCAAAAGCCTTTGAAGTTCTGGGAAATTATGCAGGAAACAAAATCATCCAGTTTCTGCCTCTGTAATACTTTTGTTGCCAAGGTCAATGAACTAAAACCAGTTAGATTGTTATTAACAAACTAATGCCTTTCCTCTGGTATGCTGCATGGATTTTAACAGAACAGCTAATGTGAAATGGAGCTGATATTAATTGAATTAGAAAATATCACATGTACACAATTAGTATCACTGAGAACTGTAGTGCTAGAAAATAACTGCATTTATTTTTAGTTTTATTGAGTCCATTTTATACTCATACAGTAGATATGTCATACAGAATTTTTATCCATGTACCAAATGTGATTCAATTGTTAAGTCACTGAAACAAATGAAATGATTAAATAAATGCAGGTGAATACACACAATGAATTTGGATTATGGACACATGTTATTAAAAATATCCTATATCATTTATTTCTGCTACCAATGATTCTATCTGTGTCAAATAGCTACATGGTGCTGACACTTCAAAAAAGAGAATGGAGGCACAATGCAGGGTAAGTTAAAATATGCATGTCAGTTTGGTCACCATAACATTGTCCATATTCTTTTTATTCATGCTATAAAAAAGAAAAGAGTCAACACATTCTAATTTGTACTTACAGGAAAACAGTATATGTCAGCTGGAAGGGACTTTTCAAATGGTCATTTTATAGATGGGAAAAATTATTGAAAGTCAAGGTCACACTCTTAGTAACTGAATAATTAATTTAGTGCTAAATTCTTCTTCTATTTATCAATCAAAAAGAGAAGTATGAGTCTGCTCTAGAATATAAGGCCTAAATAGGGATCAAACTTAGGTTGGGAACTGGGTTAGATTTCACTGGGGGTATAAAGGATGCACTTCTCTTTGGGACACAGAAGAAAAAAAACATCATTTTTAAAATATATAAATAATCATTTGTCACATATGTTTGAATGTTAGAATTCCCAAAATGCTATTCATGTTCATAATCTCATTTTATTTTCACAATACGAATAATGAGATAATAGAAATAAAATAGCTGTGAAACAAAAATTTCAGTCAGACCTAGATAAACTATAATATATTATTATCAGAATTATACAGAAAATCTTGCTAACCACTTCACCTCCAAAACATACTTCCCAGTATTTCCTGAAAAATTAAGGAATAAGCGATGGTCATGAGGCTTAATTTATCAAATGAACTGTCTATAAACACTATCCACATTTTTGAAATAATGATCATACACATTTGGAGTTTACAATAATAATCCTTGGCATTTGTAAAGTATATTTAGTTTTGGAAAACACATCCAAATTCACTATTTCATTGTATTTTCACAACAGTTCTATGAGCACCTCATCATGAAGGACTGTATCTTATACTGCTCAACATTCATGCCACTTAATAAACAATAAATAAAAGCTTATTTAATGAATACAGATGCTCCTTGACTTATGATGAAATTATAACTTAATAAATACATCACATTTAAAATGTGTTAACTCAAAAAAATGCCTTATTACATCTAACCTATGGAACATCATTGCTTAGCCACACAGTACACTGTAGAGAATAATTTGTTTACCCTTGTGATCACTTAGCTGAGTTTGAGTGTGCCTCACTGCCACTGCCCAGCATTGAGAAAGAGTATGGTAATGTGTATGACTAGCCCAGAACAAACTCAAAATTCAAAATTCAAAGTATAGTTTCTACTGGATATGTACCACTTTTGCACTATTTTAAAAATCAAAAAAATTAAAGTTGAGATGTCATAAGTTTAGGACTGTCTCTATATGGCTTAAAGAATAGAAAAATGTGTGGATTGGTGGATGTGTAAATAAATGGAGGGAAACAAGTAGTCTGTTATTTATTGTTAGGATATGTTTGGGGACTATATCTATACATATGTATAAAATTTTATAATTTTATACTTCTTATACTTTGGGGGCTGTATTCTAACATATTGTGTTCTCATATCTAGAACTATCTTAATTCAGCACTGTTTGTATAACTGGATTCAATTAGCATGATGAGACTCTCCAAGTGCCACACAGATTGGTAAAGAATGTAGATATATTTGTCCTTACTTTTTTGTTGTTGTTGCTTGCCTGTTTTGCTAATTTTGTTGACCATTATAATCCAGCATTCCTGGATTTTATTTTATTTGAGTCACTTTTACATTCAGTATCATGACTTCACAGATTCCAAATGATCTAATTTTGACCATTACATGACTTTTGCTTTGTCTATATCTGGGCCCTTGTTCGTTTGGTTTATTTGTTTCCATTCCATTTAGCTTTATATCTACTAACCAAAAACACATCATTACATTCTTCTACCTATTCTGATCATGATAATAAAACTATCAGCAGCATTTCAAAACATCTTACCTTCTAGTGCTGTCAGTTGTTTAAATTTTCTCCAAATAAAGTACAACCGCCTAAATTCTCTATGATCATTTATTTACATTAACTGTCATTCCTAATGCCTGAATTTCTCTGTGCTAATGCTTCTTTCACTTACACAAAGCTTATCTTTCAAGTTGGAGGTGATCCAACATAATCCATTGATAAGAACTGTTGTTATTGATTTTGGACTAGGAAATCATACTGATAGGTGTAACATTTTCCTTTGAAATTTTTAAGTTAAAATATATAATGCATTTGTTGATTATAACTATTTTACTTCTACATCTTCCAATAAACTACTTAGAAAAGTGTTAGTTGTAAAATTTCCATTTAATTATTTTAGACTTCACATAGAAATGTAATTCTTTGTTTTTGCTAACAAAACAATCTTTGCTAATAATGAAGGAAGCTAGAATTATATAGTATATCCTGCAAAACAGTAATCCATAGGACAATTGCCATAATGTACAAAACACAATGGCACACTACACAATCAATATTCATCAAAAATTTAGTTAGTACCTATTCTATGCCTGAATATCTGTTAAAGTTGGCAGATACAATAGTTCTTTTATATTTTTATCTTCCCAACATTATATAAAACAATCTTCTAGACTCGTTCATTTATACAGGGATACTAGTGAATTATTACATTTTTGCATAAGTATAAGGAGATTTCTAGTATTTAATAAAGAAGCAGCTAGAATCCCTACGGATGATTTGTACAGTTGAACTACACAGGTCATTTTATCAACTCTTTCCTACAAATATATTATGTGCATAAAGAACAAAGAAACTCCATTTCTCCCATGCTCCCACTCCTCCCCCCAGGGACAGGGGGAAGATGATGGAGGGGAAGGGGAATGGGAGTATCAAAAAAGGTTTGAATGAGATGGACATCACTACACTAGGTACATGTGTGAAGACACAAATGGTGTGACTATCTTGTTTGCAACCAAAGAGATAGAAAATTGAGCTCTGTATATGTACTATGACTTCAAATGCATTTACAAAATAAAAAAATTAAAAAATAACAAAGAAACTTACTTTAAAAATCAGGAAAGGAAAGTCTAATGAAACTCCACTACAAATATTTTGATATTTTCAATATACTGCAACAGAGGAGGCAAAGTGAATATGCCTTGTTTTTAATATTCCAAAACAAGGATTTTGTAAGTGTTGTTTTGTTGCTGATATCAACTTTGCTTTCACTTGCAAGGAAAAGATAAAGAAACTTGTAATGTTACTATGTTTCATAAAATGATTAAGTTTGTCATAGCAAATAAAAGATTCTGTTCATCATGATCATATTGAAATCTACCTCATTGCTTTGCAGTGTGGGCAGAGTCATGAACACACGGTTTTGGGGAAATTTCCATTGTAATTACACTGTGTTCTTACCCATTATGATGTCATTAAAATATATTAACCTGTACATTGATGAAACCATATGTCTTCCCAACTTAATTTATTCACAATGAGTTATTTTTCCATTACAAAATGTAAGTTTTGGAGCTAAAAAACGTGTATTTGGCCATATAGTAGCTGCTTGCACTTCACCAAATCTCTTGGCCTCTTTGGGCATTGGTTTCTTCTACAGGATGGATCATGATAATAATTGCTTTACTTACCTTCAGAATGTTCATGATAACAAAAGGAAATAAGCACATGTGAAACCGCTTTGTGAAACCAAATTGTCAAATGTGAGTTTCCAAGGAAATGAATAACAAATACTTATTTTCAATCTTTTCTCAAGTCTTGTATCTATTAAAAGGGCCCAACATGTTACTTGGAAAACAAAGGAATACAATAACACCTAAATTAACTATCATATACTATTGAATATGTGTAACCTGACTCTGTACCAAGCATAAGTCAGTACATGTAAGCATTCTTACTACCATCAATGATAATAACGTGTGTTTGAAGGGAAGATAAAATTTGTTCATAATGCATATATTTTCTGTGTAGTCTACTTTTTGTGGTCCCTAGAACACATTAACATTAAATGGGGAAAAATCTAATACCTACAAACATTACTAAATCTTTAGTGACCAGAATGATTAGTGAGAGTAGATTTACTGACAATGAAGAGCATGATGAACTGAACAGCTGTTGCATTCAGTCTGTCCACTCTTTAAATTCATTGTTTGAATATAAAATAGTCCTTTAAAAGACAGTGTTAATTATTTTGTATAATCATTCTAACATATAATACATGCTTCAATGATATGATCTCTGTCACTTAATTAAACTTCTCTACCTAGTCTTTGCAATAACATCCAAAGATCATTATCAGAAACAAAGCAACGAATTTAAAACCCTTGTTGCTTAAAATTAAAAACGAGGTTCATGCTCTTTCCTTCCCCCGCAATGTAATATATTGAAAGAAACACTAAAATATTTTGATTGAAAAATTTTATTAGATTTTATTTCTCCTTTTTAAAATCAATTTCTTTGTTCCTTGTACACATCTCCTGTCAATAAAATGAAAAATGATATAGATTTAGGAGGATAGTGGTCTCAGTGTAGCATCTCTCATATTATTATTCCAGTATCATCTGTTACAAAGTAAGACCAATTCCCACATCTAATTACAAACAGGATTTCAGAGTCATTAAACAAAATACATTTCCATTAGTGCTGCTGTAAGAAGATAGGGGAAAATGAAGATTAGTTCATGCTATACCTCTGTTTTTTAAGCTTTGAAGATTTAGACCTCTATACTCAGATACTATAAATTTGCAGAAGATCAGCAAAATGATAGGCATGTGAAAATATTTCCTTCTAAACAGTTTCGACTGTGCTGTCTATGTTTTATCATTAGTTTTTGTTGCATTTCATTTGTTTCTTATAGTAAATATAATAAGAAACTGAAAACTTTCTTCCTTATTATTTGGGAGGTGCCTGGAGTTATTTCCTTGTACCCTACAAAGACATATTCCTTATAACTCAAAATAAATATGCTACAATGAAGCTTATATATGAAAATAGATTACTTGCAATTTATTTTGATTCAATGAGACAATGCTTTTTTTTCCAGCTATTAAAACACAGTGCTAGTTCTTAGAATGCAAGGAAAGTTACAGACTAGATAAGTAAAAATAAGTAAAGTTACAGACTAGATATCATGCAATATCACTAAATGCCTGAAATACAAACTAAAAGGTAAATAATTTCCTTCAATGAATGCATGCAGTTCCTATTAATGTTAATGCATTCAGGGAACACTATACCCTGAAGCATTACTGAGTGATTGAAGTAAACAGACTCTTGAACTTTATTTAGTTACAGCTTTTCTTATGGAAGGTTGGTCTCAGCTAACCCAAAGAGTTTTAAAGTGTTGCTATTCATATATTTTAAGCCACATAGCTCATGTAGATCAAAGCTATTCTAAACTGAAGATAAATACAGTGGATTTGGTCCTATAAACAAAATAGAGAGGAGGTTTAACATTTGGTTTTTAACTCTCAAAAAATGGCAATTTCAATGCATTATATTACTGTATTTTCCCTTTTACTCTAAAGGGAAGGGTAGTAGACCAGTGCCACAGTCTTTACTACATACTATTGAGAAGCATTACATGCCAATTCAGTGTTTTCTAATATGCATGAATAAGATATATTCTAGTTACTGTAGAATTCTAGAAGGATAATAAAAATTAACAGTAAAACCATATCTCTATTGGTACTTTCCTAAAATTTATTTACAGTCACTGAAGCAAATAACCAATATATAATATACTTCACTTACCCCTTATGCAATTAGAGTAATAGGGATAATCACTAACCCTATGCACAAACGGAGAGTTCTACAACTGAAATGGTTTTAAAATAATTAAATCAAAATTTTATTTAAAAAGTTTTCATTAGAACATTATAGTTACACATAATATTGGGGTTTATTTTGACATAAGCATATGTGCATGGAATATAATTTGCTCTAATTCAGTCTCCAGTACTTCCTCTTTTCTTCCCCTCCTCCCTGACCCATTCCCCTTTTTTTACCCTACTGGTCTCTCTCTGTTTATTTATAACATTTTTTAAAATTGGTGCTTTATAGCTGTCCATTTAGGTGAACATCACTGTAGTGTATTCATGTATGTACATAGAATAATTTTTTCAGTTTCATTCTTCATTTACTCCTTTTTTCTGCCCCTTCTCTCTCCCCCTCTATATCCTTCTTCTACTCTACTGGTCTCCCTTCTATTCCCTCCCATGTTTCTCTTATTTTGCTTTAGCTTCTACATATGAGAAAAAATTCAACCTTTGACCTTCTGAATCTAGCTTATTTCACTTAGCTAATGTTCTATAGTTCTATCCACTTACTAGAAAATACCATAATTTCATTTTTTTTTATATCTGAGTAGAGCTCCATTGTGTATATATACCACTTTTCCTTTATCCAGTCATCTGTTGATAGTTACCAGTGCTGGTTCCACAATTTGGCTACTGTGGATTGTGCTGTTATAAACACTGAATGGCTATATCACTATAGCATGTCAAGTTTTGATCTTTAGGATGAATACCAAGGAGTGTGTAGCTGGGGTAATATGGTGGTTCCATTCCTAGTTTTGTTTTTGAGGAATTTACATACTGTTTCCCAGACTAGTCTCACTAATTTTCAGACCCACTAACAACGTATGAGTGTTTCTTTTCCGCACATCTTGCCAACACTGTTACTTTTATTCATGGTGATTGCAATTTTAACTAAATTGAGAAAAAATCTCAATGTATTTTTGATTTGCATTTCCCTGATTTCTAGAGATATTGATCTGTTTTTCATCAAAAATGCTATTTTTACATATTAAAAAACTAAGGCTATGGTACAAAAGCACAATGGCTAAAGTCTCACAGGTACTTTTTGGCAGAGGTGATTCTCAAACTCAGAACCCCTCACCCTTCTATTGGCTTGCTATTTCTGCAACTTCTCAACTTAATATAAAAGGTCCCTGTTAATTTTCCTCGTTGTCAAACCATTCTAGCAATTCTTGTTTATTATTTATTTATTTATTTATTTTGGTTCCAGGGATTGAATCCAAGGATATTTAACCACTAAGCCCCATGCCTAGGCTTTTTTTTAAAGTTTTTATTTTTTTTATTTTGAGACAGGTTCTCACTAAATTGCTTACAGCCTCACTAACTTGCTGAGGCTTCAAACCTGCTATCCTCCTGCCTCAGCCTTCTGAAATGCTTGGATTACAGGCTTGCGCCACTGCACCCAGCTGCAATTCTTGTTTCTTGCTTGAGTGCAAGGCTTAAGTATAATCAGATGTAACCCAGTTATCTACAATCAACACAACTACTTTACAAAGTGCAGTGTGTGCCAAATGCATTTTCATGAAAAACTATAACACATAATGATACCCCTGCAAAGGAGGAAATAAACAGGGATACACTATGCAGGAGAAATGTCTTTCCTGGAATATGACTATAGAGATGTTCTTGGAGGTATACCTGCATTTGCACTCAAGCATATCTGTGCTAACTCATTCTCCCCATCCCACACACACACTCTTACAAAAACATCACTGCAGTATGTGAAATGAAATGCTTTTATTCATTTGTTAATATTTCTAACTGGTAAGTCCACCGGTAGACATAGCCAAAAAGGAAGTTAAAAAAGGTTGGTGAAGATGAAAAGAGGACATAGGTGGAAAACATCATCAAGATGCAAAATAAAGAGGCAAAAATTATAATTCATAATTCAGATAATTACACAAATAGACAATATCCATTTAGCTCCATGACATTTTTCTTTATGTGATTTTTTTTCAGTAGAAATGGCTGATGATATTGATGAGATTTTTGAAAACAAAAACTATGAATTCATGTTCCTTCCAAGGGAATCCTCTATGTAATACCAATTATACAGGAACTTAAAAAATAAATTTTAAGCTTCTGTATGCTAAAATGTTTCTACTTGTTGTTTCCAATGGAAATCAGATCAAAAAGTTTATACTTTTCTAACAAAGTAAAAGGCAATTTTAAATTGGAACCACTTCATTTTTAATTCAACTTCTGCAACCTATTGGGACAGACTTTTCCAAAATAAAAATGACACAAAATTTTATTTTCCAAATCTATGCCATTTCTCCTGATTGGTTAGTTATGTGTTTTTTTTTCCCCCTTCACTTGTTACAAATTAACAGCTACTATGGAATTTAAAAAAGAATTACCAAGTGTTTTCTGCCTTAAGAGAAAATTTGAATGCAGAAGTAGAATAGAGCCAGGAATGATAGCACATACCTGTAATCACAGCAACTCAGCAGAGTGAGTCAGGAGAATCTCAAGTTTGAGGCCAGCCTCAGCAACCTAGCAAGACTGTCTCAAAATTAAAAAAATAAATAAATAAATGGGAATTGAGATGTAGTTAGACGGAAAAGCAACCCTGAGTTCAATGCCTGGTACTGGGAGGAAAAAAAGAATAGAGTAGAAAGAACAGCAGCCTTACTAGTCTAAAAAGACAAGATCTTAGCTCCTCTACCACTAATTCTCTCTTATTGTTAAGATGTAGACCCCAATGAAGCACTGCGTTTATTTGTTCCTCTTTTTATTCTTCTATAATAATAGCAAGAGTTTTGAACTTCATTTGCATCATAGTAGTAATACAAAGGCATAGGGGAAGTCAAGGATTTGATTATTGCAAGATGTCACTTGAGATGTTACCCTATGTATTCAATATAATTATGTAAAACATGATATGTACAGCAGTTTTACATTAGTAGATAATAAAATGTTTATAAATAGTATACTAATGTGATTAAATAACTAACAGTATTTCCTTGTGTAGCAAAGTGATAAAGAAAATACTTTGTTCATGGGATAAATGTGTAAAAATAATATCTACTTTTACAACCCTCAGACACTCCTGGGAAACTTGCAAAGCACTCAAGAACATGAAAAACAATCTTTCTTCGCTCTTGTTGTCTTTAAAACTGAAATAACAGCCTAGATATTTTGCTTTTTTTTTAGAAGACTTTCTTCTGCTTTCTTTTGTCTTCTGAAGCACTTGAAAATTTAAAAGAGAATAACTCAAAAATGCTGACCGTGTAATAGCTGAGTATTCATGGTGGGTGTAGAACATGAAAGGTTACAATATGGATCTGTGCCTACGCACTTCTTTCAACTTGAGCAGCATCCTCCTGCTTCTGCTAACTCGGCAATCATACAGCTGACAGATTTCTGGGTTTTCTAAATAATGCATGGACTTTTCTTTTAACATGTCAGTGCAAAAGTATCAATTCTGCCCCAGTGTCGTTCATGATGTTGATTTGCCTTGACAGCATTCCATTAAACCAATGAGTTTTTCCCCTCCTGATGGTTCCTTAAATATTCCTCTGAGTGATGTATTTGTGGTTTCTTAAACAGATTGTGAAGGATGTTTGCATTTATGAGAAATCTCTGTGGCAGATATAGTCGCAAAAAAGGTACAAGGACAATAAAACTTTACAAGACACTTTTCCCATTCCCTTGATTCCTCAAATACCATCCCAGCAATACACTCCAATTCAAATCCCCACAAAAGGTTGACACTCAAAGCATTTGAACTGCTTACAGAAACTCCACTAAAATATTTATTACTCCTTGATATCTCTCTTAGGATGGCAAAAACACATTTATTAAATCATGCATGTTAACTTCAGACTCTACACAAAGAAAACAAATGCTTTGTTCTTTACTGAGTCTTTTATGGGAATAGATAGTTTCCGGTACAATGTATCAATGCTTCATTGATCATGTCCCAGCAGGATCAAGCAGTCTAAGAATCAGTTAAGTTTGAAGGGTAGACTATTTTCACTCAAATTTTAAAATGAGGTATATATTTTCCATAGATTTTAACTCCCTACAAAATGCAAACCTTAAGCATCTGGAGAAAAGAACTTTTGCCTTCTGGTTAAAAATGATTTAGATGCAAATCAGTCCTGGGGGTTTCTAGAGGTTTCTTTGCAATTTTCTGCAAGTCATTTAAGATAAATATTAGTCTATTATAATAATAATCTAGAAGGGCACTTGTGTTCACTAATGACCTAGTTATAAAGGCTTGACATTTAATTCATATAGGAAAAGAGACCTGGTCTGAGAATGCACTAGGTAGAGTAGACATGGACTCAATTTGCACGTGGAGATTAATCCTTTTGAAGGAACAATCTCCATTTGCTGCCAAGAAAGAGAAGTGAGGCATCTTTAATAAACTTTGGAAAAAAACAGTCTTTAGGAAATACTGCAATCTCAGAAAAGAATGAGATAAATTTGAAGCAGATAAAGTTTGTGTTTGGGCCCTTAAACTTCAGCATACAATTCCTACCCTTAAGGTTTGTCTAGGGAATCCTCTCCTTTCATAAGCATAAGCTTTCAAACTTTAATTCACATGAAGATATAAACAACTGATACAAGTGAAAATTATAATACCCTAGAGAGCTTTGAAATTAACTTTTTACTTTGCATTAGATACATCCTAGAAGAGTTGGGAATGGCAGAAACACTACAATTTCCCATAGTCCAGGAAATCATCTTATTTACAGATAAAGCCAGCTCTAAGGAAGTGTCTTATGTTATTGATTATTGTATTTACTCCTTCTAAAGAAAACATGCTTTCTGAGAATCTGTGCCCAACTTCCTCTATAAGTTAAAAAACAAAATTCTCACATGAGTGTGCTAAATATTACCTACAGTAAATGCATACATTAAATTTTTATACTGCATTCCTGCCAGTGAGCCAGGTGCATTTACAGTTGGTTTCTCAAACTATATTCTTTTATTCCTATAGAGCTACTTATTTTCATTGTGTGTACTGCAATTTTGTTTTTCTCTTCAATTTATATTTTACTGCATGAATATTAATAAAATTTAAGCAGGAATATATTATATTTTGATAAGTATCAACTATCTAAGCATTATTATCTTATCCCTAATGATATGTTTATATATAGATAAATAATATATATATGTATATATATATATATATTTGTGGTATAGATGGATGGATAGATGACACATAGATAGATGCATGTGTAATTTTGAGTGTGATAATTCCTTTGTAAGGGCTCTCAAATATTAACTGTTTTAAGGTTTAAGATTCAGGCCCAAATCTCCATGGCAAGCCAGGAGAGAAGGGAAAAATCCTAAGACAATATAATAAATCCCTTGAGAACTTATCTAAACCCATGAATGGTGTAATTGACACAGTGATCGCTTCCCTGGGATTTGCTTTTTCTTTTCTTCTTGTGCCCCTGGTCATGCCATTTCTGCAGAAAAATACTTCCAAAACTTCCACCACTCACACTTTGGAGTCATATAGACATGTTTTTATTCCAGGTAGTATAACCCTCCCATACTTATTTTTTCCACTAAATAAATTTACCCCCAAGTATGACCAGCTAAGAGTAGAATGCCAAACTAATTTTAGGATGATTGCATCTACAAAAGGGTTCGTTTTGTTATGATAAACCTTTGTGGTATGATTTATTTTCTGGCTCTGTATTGATATATAATAAGCCTTATAAATGTCAAAGGTCAATACCCCTCTCCCTACATCAACCAAACTATCATATTTCACTTCTTGAACTTTTCTTTAAAGTCACAACCTTTGACCTTCTTAACATTCCCAGGGGCTCTAGACTTTCTGCTGCTTGGCAGGATCAGATTGCCACTATAAAGGGGAACTATAATGTTGGAAGTCACAAAATTAGTACGACACATACCACAGGATACAGAGTATCCAGAAATGTATGATTAATCTAAATTCAATTTTTAATCCAATCTTTCCATGTATAATAAACAAAACTCACTTCAGGAATACAAAATGTTGCAGCCACTCTGCAATTTCCTCAAAGGGTTAAACAGCATTATCATTTGATCTAGCAATATTCATGAGAAATAAATGAATATATCCTCCCTCAATATACTTGCACATGGCTGTTGATAACAGTATTATGTGCAATGCCCCCAAAGTGAAAATAATCTAAAATTTATCAACAGATAAATGGATAAGTAAAATTCAGTATATTCATATGACTAAATAGTATTGGGGCATGAAACGAAACTAATTTCTGATACATGCTGCAATATGGATGAACTTTGAAAATATTATGCTATATGAAAGAGGCCATACAAAAGAGTTCACATAATGTATGACTTCATTTACATGAAATACTCTGAATAGATAAATCTATAGAGACAGTATAATGCATTAGTACATTAGTGTCTTCTAGGGGCTGAAAGTTGGTGGAAAATGGGTAAGACTGACCCAAAACATTCCAGAAACAGATCATGGTAATAGTTGTATAATTCTGTGAATATGGTTAAAACACTGAATTGTGCATTTAAGTGGGGTGAATTTTATGGTATGTGATACTGCATTAAAACTCAGAAAACTAACTTTGCATGTCATAAATCTTTCAAACCTTCAAATAATGGCACAAGTATTTATTGAACTTGTGTTCAATGTATCCATTAGGTTCACTGTATATATACAGGTCATATCCATGACTGGAATATTGTTGATGTCCAAGTATCATAGAACTATAGAGAATTAGGATTTAGAACAAGAGTGATTATTTCCAAGTCCCATATACTAGTTTGTTGCCTATAAAGTGGAATTCATTAAATGTTGGATAATAATATGCCCAATGCTATGTAAAATTATGTTTCTTAAACTGATTTTTATAAAGGCAATAGAACCAATTATGATAGTGTATAATAAATATTATTTTAATTATTTGATACTCAAAATCAACATATTCTTTAAATCAGTCTTTGAAATTCGGCATTAAATAAGCACTTTACTATTTAATTTTTGTGAAGTTATAATTAGTTCATAAATTATGAAATTATAATTATACTGTTAACTTATTATAAACTCCACTTGTAAATACTATATCTCAACTAGCACAAATATATCAACTCACTTATAATAATTTCCTCAAAGGCTTCACAGAAAGAAAACAAAATTCTATATACCTTGACCCAGTTCAACATCTATTTCTTACACTTTTTCTTTTCTGGTATTTGTTTTATCTGTTTGTACTTAGTCTGTAAGGATAGGATACGTGTCTCGGAAGATACTACAAATCAATTTCCAAATACTTTGAAGAGAACAGTATGCTGGGTAATACCCAGCATGACTTCCTAAAGATCACGCTTTCTCAGGCAAATCTAATCTCCCTTCTGTGACATAATGACAGCCTGAGAGACAGAGGTGAGGCAATAGATATAATTTATTTTGACTTTATCAAGGTTTTTGAGACCAGTCTAAACAATTGGCCCATCAATAAACTGAAAATCCAAACATGTCACACACTTGAATAGCGTTCCCAGGAGGCAGAAAAGGGACATTCAAAGAGTGGTCACTCATGGATCAAAGTTAATTTTGGGCAGTGATACAACAAAAGTCTCCTAGATCCCAAGGGCAGGGAAGAAATTTCTGTCACTGCCCTGAAAATAGAGCACATTTTGATCAGGTGACATCAATGTAAAATTTTTGAGGATAGGTTGAAAATCTGAAGTGACAACACTGAATGGATGACCCAGTAAGAAATAAATAGTGTGGCTGGGTGTGGTGGCACATGCTTGTAATCCCAGCAGCTTGGGAAACTGAGGCATGAGGATAGCGGATTCAAAGCCAGCCTCAGCAAAAGCATGGTGCTAAGCAACTCAGTGAGATCCTCTCTCTAAATAAAATACAAAATAGGGCTGGGGATGTGGATCAGTGGTTGAGTACCCCTGAGTCCAATCCGTGGTAACCCCTCAAAAAAGAAAGTAATAGTATGAACTATAAGAGCACCAGATTCCAAAGAGTACCCTTTAAGTGAAAAGAATAAAAAGTGAAGATGAGGATCAACCAATGAGGTTCAAGAATCACAAACAATGATAATTACAATCTAAATCCAATATAATTATACCAAACTCCTTCATTATAAACTAAAGAACAAAGAGAAAAAGAGACTTGCTTAAAATTGCAGAAAACCATAATAGAGCTAGGCATCCAGCTTAAAAGTACAAAAACCCAGACAGATTCAAGAAGTATAAGACATAGAAAGCAAAATAAATTCAATACAGCTTAGATTTTTCCTTAAACGTGGCATTTAACACTTTGGACTAATAGCCTAGCTGAGGGCAAGAGAAAGGTGGAGGCATTGGAAGAAATACAAATAATATATGTAAGGAAAGAAGACATTATTTTAAATTATTCATTATGAAGAAGTATGCTAAGGCTTAACTCTGAGGTGCTTTTATAGAAACTTACCTTAATAACACTGACAAAACAATAAATCCTTAATCTACTACATGAAGTATAAAGAGTAGACATAATAATTCCTGTTGGAATAAGTTTTTAGAAGGGTCTTGAAAAATAAAATAAGCTCTCCTGGCTTACAATTCTTTTAAATGGGCCAGAGGCACGGAAGTAAAAAAGAGCAGCAACAGTTTACAAGTCTGAGAAAAACCTAAAAACAGTTTTTGGTATCAAGATCTAATAAAAACAAACATGCCTCATCTGATTCTCTAGAAATATCTTGCTCATGTTTGTATAACACAAAGTAAAAAGATAATCTTTGAACTTTCTAATTCAACTCTGCAAGTTAATCAACCCTATATATTTTGGTTCTTTCCAGTGTAAACTATATTTTCTAAAAGACAAAATATTCTGAATTTCTAAAAGACAAAAAGGGTTGGGGTTGTAGCTCAGCGGCAGAGTGCTTGCCTTGCATGTGTGAACCACTGGGTTCATTCCTCAGCACTTCATAAACATAAACAAATAAAATAAAGTCATGCTGTTCATACACTACTACAAAAAATTAAAAAATAAAAAATAAAAAGCTACTGCTCCACAGAAGCTAAACCAACACAAAAGTAAGAAAAAGTAAGGGCTCAGAGGATAAAGATTTACATGATTATCATCGTAGATTCTCTAGAGGAGATATGGTACACAGTTCTTCCTGAAATAAGCAACATAGTTAAAAATAATCCATGTATTTCTACATGAAAATGGGTAAACCCTCAAAGTCTTTGTCATAGTTTTTTAAAAAGACCTGCTGGTCTATAAGTATATTTGTAATTTGACAGCTACAATTATAATCTTTTATGCATCTATTTCTCACAAACTCTCCACAGCCATAACCTTTAGTAATTAATTATAAAGCTACAGGAGCAATAGTATACAGACTAATTTCCTAAAACAATAAAAGACAGAATTTCTCATTTGGAGCTAAATGAAACACGAACAGGTTGTTATTCATGCTGAAATCTTGATGCAGAGTCATGGTGCAGCCATTATAGAAGCTATTAAACAAAACCTTGAATCAAAAAAACTATAGGTCTGTCTTCAAAATGCTATTTTTGCCTAGGAATCTTCTAACATCTATGTTTTTTTGACCTTTTAAAGCTTAATGTTATTAATTCCATTTTCCCCTCTCTTGTCTCTGCTCTTACAGAATCCATCAAAAATATCATCTCAATGAAATATGAGGGTATGTAAAAATCTCCAAAGGGAGACTTCTTTTCCCCTATATTCAACCATTTCAAATTAATACAGGCTTCCTGTATTTCCAAGTCAGTGTCCTGTTTATTTCAGGGTTTCACAATAGATTCTGAAATTTCCTTAGATCATAAAGTGTGGGCACTTGGACTACTTTGGTTGTTTTTGTGAAAAACAAAATGAACAATGATTGATATCATACCCTCTAGGAATTTGTTACACTTTTGTACATTTTCCTGTGGAGTTGAACATGATATTTAATATATATTTTGATAAAAACCTATCAAAAACTAATACATGCCAGGACTCCCACAAATAAATTGCAGGAGTCAATGGAAAAGGGTACTAGAATAAGAAGTTACAAGGAATATGCAAAGAAAATAGAATGTGATTCTTCTAAAAATGACAAGACAGGTAAACATATTAATACCAACAGAAAAATTTTAATTGAATATTTGATATCTTTTTATAGCTGGTATAATTTGCCTTCTGGGGATTTCATAACTAATCACTATGATGAAATTGAATAGCAATGCTGTCACAATATGGCATTTAAAACAGAACATGCACATATAAAATTTAAAAGAAAAAATATTTTTAAAAAATTCTGGTCACAAGCCAGGTACGGTGGCTCAAGCCTGTAATCCCAGCACTTAGGGAGGCTGAGACAGGAGAATCGCGAGTTCAAAGTCAGCCTCAGCAACAGCGAGGCACTAAGCAACTCAGTGAGACCCTGTCTCTACATAAAACACAAAATAGGGCTGGGGATGTGGCTCAGTGGTCGAGTGCCCTTGAGTTCAATCTCCAGTACCAAAAAAAAAAAA
>CM053417.1:59121619-59205083 GCA_028644305.1 Xerus rutilus
TGGCTCAAGCCTGTAATCCCAGCACTTAGGGAGGCTGAGACAGGAGAATCGCGAGTTCAAAGTCAGCCTCAGCAACAGCGAGGCACTAAGCAACTCAGTGAGACCCTGTCTCTACATAAAACACAAAATAGGGCTGGGGATGTGGCTCAGTGGTCGAGTGCCCTTGAGTTCAATCTCCAGTACCAAAAAAAAAAAAAAATTCTGGTCACATAGATCATACTGAAAATGGCTTATAAAAGCCAAAATACTCTCAGGTAGAATGACCATATGGCCACAAGTAAATGAAGTGAACAGAGACCATTCATTTCTGTCTTTAATTGTGCCTTTTAGAAACAAAATCTTCCCATGAGGGAAACAAAGGGAAATATTCACTCAGCACAATTTCAGAGCTGGGATTTAAGTCATCAAGCTTACATTTAAAATGAAAGAAAATTTTTAAGTAATTTAATTTCTTGGAATATTTGTGTGTCTAGCAGGAATTTTATGGCTTGAATAATTGGACACAATTTTAGAGGTGCAACATTTATTTTCTATACCTCACTTTATAGAGAAAGAAAAAACTATCAAAGATTCAGTTAAAACCATAATATTCACAGTACTTCTTTAGACTAAGTCATGTTTGACCAGAGATCTGGAACCTACCTTGTGAACAGAAAATTGGTTATACCAAATTAAGAATAATTCTTTTTACTAAAAGCATCTCCATGTCTAAGATCATTGATTGAGATGCAGTATCAAAAAAAGAATCTCTGTAACTTAGACTATACTGGAAAATCAAATCAAACATCAAAGAAATAATGGTAAAGCAGAAAGACCAAGAGACTATGTCTTGGTGCTACCTCTCTTTCCTTACCCAGCTATATGATGACCCAATTTCTTATCCTAAAAATATCATCTGCTGAGATAAGACTTAATTATTTCAAGTGACTAAGAAGTCTAAAATTCAATTTTAGAAATCTTTTTCAATAAGATTGTAAACAACAGGAGCTTTACAGTTGACCTAAGAATGTTCATTAAAACTTTCTGGTAATCAAACACAACAATTTCCTCAAATAATATCTTAGACACCATATGAGGGGGTCTGAAAACAACAGTTTGGAAACAGTTATCTAGGGGAATAGTACAATCTATTTAAAACATCTTTTAAAGCCATCTATTTTCTGAGATTCACTTTAACATCCTCGCCTATTCAAATACTTCACCCTACAAATGAATCCCTTTCTGATTTATTTAGAAATTTCTTCTTGCTCTATATTCTCATAGTACTTTATTTGTTTTGTTGCTTTTGTAATATTTCATCTCAAAGTATATTTTATATATTGATTCACTTTTATATTTATGTTTGATTAGTGTATTATAGTTATACATAACATTGAGGTTCATTTGACATAAACATACATGCATGGAATATAATTTGCTCCACTTTAGTGCCCTGTACTTCCTCTTTCCCTTCCCTCTTCATTCCCCCTGTTCTCCTTTCAGTACTCTATTGGATTTGCTTCTATTTAATTACAGTTTTTAATTGGTACTTTATAGCTACACATAAAGGTGAAATGCACTGTGGTATATTCATATATGTACATTTTTTGGTTCCAGGGACTGAACCCAGGGGTGCTTAACCACTGAGGAGCATTCCCACCCCTTTTTATTTTTAATTTTGATACAGGGTCTGGCTAAGTTGCTTAGTTACTCACTAGGTAGCTGAGACTGGCCTTGAACTTGTGATCCTCCTGCCTCAGCCTCTCGAGTTGCTGGGATTACAGGCATATGCCACCACACCAGGATATATATACATTTTTATCTTTTCCCTTAGATCATATACATTTGAAATCCAGTGACTCTTGTCCTGTGTCCTCAGAGTATCAACATATTGCCTTATTGCTGTTTTAATGTTATACAATTATATATACTTAATAAACATAAATTATTTAGAGAGAAACAGAGTAAGAAACCTAGGGTGAAGCTGCAATGGGGCAAGCTTTAGCATACAGAAAGTGCATTGATCGACTAACACTATACAAATCAGAATTTAATTCCGCTGCAACACAACAATAGCGATACTGGAATGTTTCTGAAATAGCATTGTGAACTCTAATCATTTCCTAGATTCACTGCCACAAGTTATCAATAGAGTTGAGCATTTTCTGAACTAATTGTTTATTTTATATATATATATTTCTTCCTCCTTCCTACTTTCCCCCTCTCAAAAAAAGGATAAGTCACCTTGTCAGGATTCCTAAGTATACTCACCTGTGTTAGAATTAAGATCATCAGGCTCAGATTCAGTCCCATTTTGGCTTCCACTTCCTTGAAGAGTGTTCATAGCCATAAGTTTCATCTTCTGCAGTTTCATTGCTTCAGCCATTGCTGCAGCAGTTATTCCTAAAACCAGAATCATCCCATTTAAAATAGGGACTATTTCTTAATATAACTGAAAGCTGGATAGGTTTATTTAGTAGGGCTATGCTACACAATACAAGTCAAAAGTAAATCAATGTTGAATTTATGAATATTTTAATAAAGTAATTTTCAACATATAATTCCTTTATATTATAATGGACAGTATGAAATTTATTTAAAAAAAGGATATGTATGAATGTGAGTCCCAATTCAAGACAGAGAAAACAGAGATAAGTAAAATGCCAATTGTTTGAAATATTCTAAGGCTTTTGCTAATGCTTTCTGTTATCTACCAAGAATTCTGGACTGTTGTTTTAAAAAGAATTCACTATACATTAATTTTCACTTAAAACACATTTTAAGAGAAAGTGCCCTGAAATGCTGCAAGGTACCTTTTCTACAATACATTTTTCTTGACACTTCTGCTAAAGAATAGAATGTCTAGCCTAGGAGACTCAGATTAGAGCAAGGAAGAAAAAGGGAGAATTCATGTAGGCCTTTCACCCTCTCACCTACCTCATACTTATAAAATGAGGAACCAAATAAATGAAAAAATGGCTTGCCATCTCTAGGATCAGTCCTTGTGGTATAATTATATTATTTTGTATTAATATATCAGTTGTTTAAAAAATCCACCTATTAGTATGAAGGAAGGAAGGATGACAATAGAGAAAAGGCAAATATATATGTTAGAAATTATTTCTCCTAGAAATCAGTATCAGGCAGTACCACAAAATATATAAGGGAACACGTACTAAAAATAGTAGATGAACTCATACTCCAACAATGCCATCCAAAAGGTCTGGTGAATTCAAATTTTTAGATATTCTCCAAATTCATAACCATCTATTAGTAATTTATTGCAATAGGACAAAAAGGAAAAAAATCTGGAAGATTTTTAAAAGTAGTATTTCAGAATTCAGCAAAATGTATTCTACCATGCTAATGCAAGTCCCAAAAATTATGATTATTGGTTGTTCCAAAAAAAAATGTAATTGTTGCTAGAAGATCCTGATTCTAAGAAGCAGAGTAAATCCTGACCAAAACCATAAATAGAAGTAGATTCAGCCTAGTATGCCCAGCTCTGAATGTTCTGGAGAATAATACAGTTCCAATTTGCCACCCTATACTCTAGCATGAAAGAAAATCTTTCAGTGAAGCGAAATATTCACCACATTCGTCTGTCTCTAAATCATGAAAAACAAATTATTAGAAAGAAAATTGCTTAGCCAGGCAGGGTGGCGCATGCCTGTAATCCCAGCACTTTGGGAGGCTGAGACAGGAGAATCACGAGTTCAAAGCCAGCCTCAGCAACGGCGATGCGCTCAGCAACTCAGTAAGACCCTATCTTTAAATAAAATACAAAATAAGGCTGAGGATGTGGCTCAGTGGTCGAGTGCCCCTGAGTTCAATCCCCAGTACCAAAAAGAAAAAAAAAATTGCTTTAGTTTATAAACTGATGACATACAGGTATCCATTTCTGTAGGATCCCAGAGATTTTATTGCCATATTTATCTTTTTTATAAATTTTCTTATTTTGTTTATTAACTTATTTTTATGTGGTGCCGAGGATTGAACCCAGTGCCTCACATGTGCAAGGCAAGCACTCTGCCACTGAGCTACAGCCCCAGCCGCTACATTTAATTTATCTTTACTGAATTAATCCAAATGACCTCTCCTGGCCTCAAGAGTAATTCTCAGCAAAAAATAAGATGTCAATGATTTAAACAAAGGGAACCTGCCCAGGAACAGGGCTGAGTAAATCATAATAAAAAATATATCAGAAATAATTTTAGAATTTGTATGAACTCCTCAGAATTGAATTCTGACTATAATTATTTATTTAATATTAATTTCACTATTTGTATTGTAAATATGCATTTCTATAAATAATAAATGGCCTCTACTCAAAAAATAAAAGTTGACAAATTTTAAACTTCTTGTAGACAAGGAATTCCAGGTAAAATAGGTGTCTTAACACAATGAAATTAAGAAAATTAATGAGTGACAGTCCCCACATATTTCTAATTGATAGAAAAGACAGCAAATACTAATATGTATGCATTCTTATAAGCAAATGTTATTTTTATAATATTGAAGATGTCAGTGAGAAAATTAATGAAGTAATATTAAGGTATAAAGAATCATATAATAGCAAACAATTAAATTTAGGAGCTATTTGTTCAATTTCTTTGTTTTGCAGATAAGGAAACTAAATCTCACAGTGATCAGTCATAGGTCAATTATTTAATTGGAACAAAAGTGCATTTCTTAAACATATTTGTTAAAGTGTTAAAGAAGCTCTAACATTATTTAATAAAAACCTCTGAATGACAAAATTCACCTGACACATAGAGTCCAGCATTGTTAATTATCTTTCTATATCTCCTTACCCTTGACAAAAATCTAGTTACCTACTAATAACTTCTATATATCTATTGCCTCATGGTCTATAGTGCAATAATTGTTAGGAAATCCTTAAATCTTGTTTGTTCAGTTTTCAGAGCAGTGCCTGAATATCTATGTTTTTAGGTAAACCCATAATTGAATACAGTGAAGCAATAGAAAACATGTTATGGTTTATTTGATATTCTCATAGCAGTTTGGTCTTTTCTTCAGTAGATGAGTTAAATTCTTATTTTCAGGGTGTCTCTTGGTGTACCACTGAGGGATGTAAAAGAAAAAAAAATCAACTGTCCACAAGTTCTCAAAATGCAGCCCTGAGATTATATAAAGACGGTACTTGTTAAAGCTGAATTGTGAGATATTTAGTTAAATTTTACTTGGGAACCAAGATTTCAGCTTAGATCAGAAATCTAGAAAATCATAAGTGTAATGACAATGAAAAGATGCCTTTAAAAGTGAAGTGCTATAATTATAGGTAAATATCTAGATATACATCTTTGAGGTATGAAAGGTATGACTGTGTTTTTAGTCACTGAATCTGAAAATAACACTAATGTTATTTTATATTATGTTCAAAGTACATATATTTAAATTATTAAAATAGATTTGGAAAGACAGATTCAGTGTTACTGAAAAAACACATTTTTCACTTACTGATATTTGGACATTTACTTTTATAACTTTAGTATCTTCCATTTTGTTCACCACATTTTGTTATTGGATTAAATTCTAGCTACTGTAATTATTGACCACATGAAAGTATATTGCTTTTATGGTACTCTATATCTTCCTTTTTATAATTAACATTTATTAAATTATTGCATTTGCTGTTTCCTGTTAAAAACATTTTTGAGGCATGACTGACATAAAAAGCTATAAATATATAATGCATACAATTTGATGATGTTATGGTTTAGACATTGGGTGTCCCCAAAAAACTCATGTGTAAATCAAGGCTAAAAATTGTTCAGAGGTGAGATGATTGGGTTATAAGAGATTTAACCTAATCAGTGCATTTTTACCCTGATAAGGATCAACTTGGTGGTGACTATAGTATGTACTGTGTGCCTGGAGGAGGTGGGCCCTTGGGGTGGTGACATTGGGGCTTATATTTGTTGTGGTGAGGAGAGCTCTCTCTGTCTCTCTTCTTCTGGGAGTCCATGCCCTAAACTGTTTGCCTCTGTCATACTATTACGCCATGATGTTCTGCCTCATCTCAGGCCCTGAGGAATGGAGTAGGACACCTATGGATTGAAAGTTCTGAAACTGTGAGCCCATAAATAAACTTTTCCTCTTCTAATTATTCTTGTTAGGTCTTTTGGTCACAGTGGTGAAAAAGTTGACTAAAATAGATAACTTTGGAGGTAAGTACACACCCAATGAAACTATCACTATGATCTATGTCACAAGCCTATCCATCATCTCGATGCTCCTCTCATTCACTGTATTATTTTTCAAGAATGATAAAAACATTTAACATAAGATCTATTTCAGAAAAAATTGAAGTATACAAAACTTCGTACTTTGACTAATAAGTCCCTATTTCCTCTCCCTTCTAGGTCATGATGATGTCTATTTTGTTCACTGGTTCTATGAGTCTCAACATTTTAGAATCATCATGTAAGTGATATCCTATAATATTTGTCCCTTTGTGTCTGCCTTATTTCACTTTAGTATAACATCCTCCAGGTTTATCCATGTTTTCATAAATGGTAAGATTTCATTCTTTTTTAAGAATGAATAACTTCCCATTGTATAATACACACACATACACACACACCTCCTTTGTGTACATTTAGGTTGCTTCAGTCTTGAATAATGCTCTAATTAAAATGGAAATTAAGATATGTATTTAATGTCTTAATGTTGATTCCTTTAGCTATATTCTCAGAAGTGGGATTTCTGGATCATGTGGTAGTTCTATTTTTAATATCTGAGGAACCTATATACTGTTTCCCCTAGTGGGTGCACCAATTTAAATTTTCAGCAATAGTGTATAAGAGTTCACATTTCTACACATCCTTGTCTACTTTTATTTTTAAAATAAATAATAGACATCCTAACAGACGTGAGGTGATAGCTCACTGTGATTTTGACTTGTATTTCCCTGAGGATTATTGACGTTGAACATATTTTCATATACTTGTGTGTCTTCTTATATATTAACCCTTTATCTGATACATGGTCTGAAAATATTTTATCCCATTATATAGGTTGTCTTTTCGCTATGTTGATTCTTTTCTATTCAGAAGCTATTTAGTTTGATGTAGTCACACTTGAGTTTTTTTTTGTTGCCTATGCTTTTGGTATCATTTGCAAGAAATGATGGCCAAGCCCAATGTCAAGAAGAATTTTCCTATCTTTTCTGCTAGAAGTTACTGTTTCAGGTTTTATATTTAAGTCTTTAATTCATTTTTAGATCATTTTTGTGTTTGGTAATATTTAAGGTCAAATATCCTTCTGCTTCTGTATATTAAGTTTTTCCAACACAAGTTATTGAAAAAAACTAGTCTTTTCCCATTGTGTATTATCCCACACACTCTTCTTAACCTAAAATTCAATGTAAAAATATGAAATAATCCCACATACCATAATTGTGTACATATGATTTTCTATTAGTTTTAAAGTATACAAGGTCCTACTTCAGACTTACGGTTTTGAGAAAAGTTCTAAAGAGTGAGAATTTAATTGAATAGCTAATACAACTTTCAAATTTTATAGATAAAATCCTCTCAGTTCCAGCCAGGCACGGTGGCACAAGCCTGTAATCCCAGCACTTAGGGAGACTGACACAGGAGAATCGCGAGTTCAAAGCCAGCCTCAGCAAGGGCAAGGCGCTAAGCAGCTGAAACCCTGTCTCTACATGAAACACAAAATAGGGCTGGGGATGTAGCTCAGTGGTAGAGTGCCTCTGAGTTCAATCCCCAGTACAAACAAAAACAAAAACAAAAACAAAAACAAAAAACCTGTAAGTTCCGTAGAGAAATAGAGAATGGGGATTAAGATAACAACCAATCAATAGTACGGTTAAAAAGAGAACTCATGTCTTATGACTTTTCACCTGAATGCTTTGTCAACTAATCCCCACATTCATAATTTTGATTTTAACTTTTTTTAAAAAAGGGATCACTGCCCTATAGGTCATTGAATAGAAGAAAGCAGAAATTGTTGTCACATACATGTTATGTGCTTCCATTTATTCATATGCAAAATGAAGGAATTGGACTTCATTGTCCTTAAGTTCTCTCAATGATTCTATGGAGATTTGCTTTGCATTGTATAGTTATTTGAAACACCTGTGTTTTTTATTTTATTATTCATTCATGCTCTTTAAAAAGTTTTTCTTGCACTCCTTTCTCACTAGTAAACAAGCATTAGACTTACAACTTCATGTGATATGTAGTCCTTAAACTAGAAGTATGGGAGGGAGTCTATGGATTGCAATAAAATTTACAAGGAAAGATTAGTAAGTTTGGGTTCTCAACAGTGAACTGAACAAAAAGTAAAGCAATTTTAGCATTTCCTAATTGGTTATACTGTGTCCATCCCTTCACATTAGTTTGAAAGCTTTTGTGTCAAAACTGTGAACAAGTAAATTAACTAAAGTAAAACTAGAAGTAATCAAATCTTGAGGTTTACAATTAATTAAATGAAATGAAAAGTCAGTTCACTGCAAAATGGTTTTATACTTAAAAAACAACATTTAATTAAATTAATAGACAAGGCATTCCAACTAATAATATCTTCCCTAAAATGAAAAGCATTTTAGACCTGCCATATTATTTCAGTCTACCCATCAAATATTGTGTGTTGGCTGTTTGTTATTTGCAATTTAAAGCTACTTTAGGTCAAGTATGATGTACTACAAAATGAATAATGAAACATCTGGTGGAATGAAATGTTAATGTGATATACCACATTGAATCTAGTGGAAACAGTTTTGAAATTCCATATAAATCAATTGGGAATATATAAATCTTTCCAAGCAGAGGTAGTATTCAGGTTTATTTTCAGGAGATGTTGATGCTCTGAACTGTATTCAGAAAAAATACTTGGACTCAGCCAGGCACAGTGGCGCAAGCCTGTAATCCCAGCACTTAGGGAGGCTGAGACAGGAGAATCACGAGTTCAAAGCCAGCCTCAGCAATGGCGAGGTGCTAAGCAACTCAGTGAGACTGTCTCTAATAAAATAAAAAATAGGACTGGGGATGTGGCTCAGTGGTTGAGTGCCCCTGAGTTCAATCTCCAGTACCAAAAAAAAAAAAAGAAAAGAAAAGAAAAATACTTGGACTCTAAAAGATTCAGAATGCAAACAAGGTGAAATCCATAGGATCTAAGAGTAAATGAAATTTAAAAAAAAGAACAGAGAAGCCACATATAAGTAGTTACAGGGCAATATTTCTTAAGATTGGTATTAAGATTGGTACAACATAAAAAATTATCTCAATGCTATGGCTGTGAGGGAAACATTGACAAAATAAAACTGTGGAAAGTTCTCACAACACTAGATAGCTGCTGCGTCTGGCCAGGTGTCAGCAAAGGTATCATTTGACACTAGAAATTGATTATATTGGCAAGGATATTTTGAAAACTTGCTTGGTTTACAGATAGATATTAAGAAAGGAAACAACTCATCAGTACCAAAGTTCAACTTGCCCTACAAAGACAACAGATTGGAGAATGTACAATAAGATAGTGAATTTGCAGTTCAGAACAGAGCAGAAATAGTGAAATCATAGGAACAGGTGGCAGGGCAAGCCGCACAGCACCACAGAGAGGCAACGAAGTCAGAGACCAGGAGAAGCCTGGCTGCTCTTCTACATCCTGAACTGCCTAACAAAATTCCGAGTTGCTAAGCAACTGCTTATTTTCTTGTAGACTTCTGGAAATGCATAATAAGCATTTAAAAGTTTGAAACAATAGTGATTTCTTCAAATATTCCCACTTTCATCTACTGTTAAGATTATAAGCAGGAATTAAGCAACTTATCAAATGTGTTTTGTATCCACATTTTCCAAACTATGTACCATTTGACTACTTTTACACAAAAAGTTAAAAATTAAAACCTGTTTTAAATAGTGGGGGAAGGAAGGAAGAGAAGTAAGGGAGTTGAAAGCCAAGTTGCACAGCACTAGATTCATAACAAAAACCTTATATAGCACTTAAACCATATACCACACAGTCTTTTAAGTTCTTTACCTATATTACTTCATTTAATATCCCTATCAACCTTAAGCAGGGAATACCATTAGTATTCGCATTTTCAGATAAGAAAACTGAGGCACAAAATCTGAATAAATGGTCTAATGTGAAACAACAAATAGATTCTGAAGTTGGGAATTAAATTCAGGTTATATAGGTAGGTATAGATTTCTTTATTGTAGATATTTTTAAAATATTTTCAGGTATAATACTTAATAGTAATTTCTTTAAAAATCATAGAATGGATAGATAACTAGTATAAACTCTCAAGACACTAATATTCCATAGAACACATTTTGATCAATATTGCACTAATTATTTTAACTAGGATATAAGCTCAACTTAATTTGTTTGCATAACATTTTTCTGCATTCGTATATATGATTGAGTTATACTATTATTGGTGACATCACTTTAAATTGTAAATGTTTCAGCTTTTAATCGAGTAAGAAAATTATCAATTATCATGCTGTACTAATCAATAGACCATTTTCTTTTTTAAGAATATTTGACATGCGCTGAGGTTTTAGCTCAGTGGTAGAGCGCTTGCCTAGCATGTGTGAGGCACTGGACTTGATCCTCAGCACTACATAAAAATAAATAAATAAATAAAGGTATTGTGTCCATCTATATCTAAAAATATTTAAGAAGAATTTTTGACCTGTATGAACTCTTCTAGTAGTAGGTGTACATTATATTAGATTATAAACTTCCTGAAGTCACTTATTTGAACATTTTTATATAGTGAATAGATATTTAAAGATACAGTCTAAGGATCTTGCAGCCATGACAGTCCATGTGTCTATGATTTTTTTGTCAGTGGAGTGGTACCAGGGATTGAACTCAGAGAACACAACCACTGAGCCACATCCCCAGCCCTATTTTGTATTTTATTTAGAGACAGGGTCTCACTGAGTTACTTAGCACCTTGCTTTTTACTGAGGCTAGCTTTGAACTCACAAGCCTCCTGTCTCAGCCTCCCAAGCCACAGGGATTATAGGTGTGTGCCACCACGACCAGTGCCTCTATGCTTTTTAAACCAGTAGTGGCATTCCCAGCAAATCCTATTATGAGTCTAGGTGAGATTATGCATTACATACAGAGTAAGCAGAACTGAATACCTCCAGTTAAGGAAATTACAAAGAGAGTGCCTGTTCCCAATAGTTATTCCAGGAATTCAGGTAGACTACCTGAAGTGATGGGCACCCAACCATCAGTAACCTCTTTCCACAGCTCTCCCATCATCAAATACAGAATTTCTTCAAAGAGACCATTAAACCTGTTAGTAATCTATCTGCAATTTTATCATTAAATATGGCCTTTTAGGCCTGTTTTAAATTAATTAAGCCAGAGAAAAAGTAAAATATTCTTATTCACAAAGTGATTCTGGGGACTTTAAAAAAATATATACATTTGGTACCTCACTTCAGCTACACATATTCAAAGATTGGAACAATACAGAGAAAATTAGCATGGCCCCTGTATAAGAATAATATGAAAATGTGTGAAGGGCTGCATATTTTTAAGGGGATAGCACAGCCTGAATGTGCTTAATGCCACTCAATTGTATACTTATAAATAGTTTAAGTGTACATTTTACCAGAATAAAAATCATTTGGTCAACTCAGTGATCACTTATAACCAAAAACTAATAGCAATGATATAAAAAATGGAAAAAAATCATTAGCTTCTCCTACTCTGACAAATTCTTAGTTTTCTACCATAGTTGCTCATAGTTTCAGTTCAAACATGGTAATGAAAATTAAATTATATGAGAATGTTACTTATATTAACAATATAAGTACATAATACATACATACAATAAATCATAAAGCATCTCAACTTTAACTTACATAGACAAACATCCCAGAAATGAGTATTAATCTTAGAAGAAAGCTGAAAATACATTGTACTAATCCATTACCTCAATTCAATTTGAATTACAAACAGATAGTAAAGAGTAATCAACTGTAGTTTTGCCACCCTTGGGTGATATAGTATTGTTCTGTAGTAGGTATCACTAATACAGAAAAGTGAGAGATATACAACAAGTTAGCATTAACAGGAGAGAAAGGGGAGAGAAAAAGAAAATAACCTAGACAAATTCAAATATATAATGAAAATTAAGTTTTCCTAAAGATGGCTTCCAGAACAGAAACCCAATTATTGACATATATTTTTTGAAATATGCATCTGGGAAAAATCAGAAGATGTTTAGGAAGATATAGTTTAGTACTTTTCATTGAGGATATTAATAACAAACAAGTGATGAATGATTTCTATGGAATCTCATTATCTCCACATGGTTTGTCCTATTCACTAAAACTATAAAATCAATAGTCCTACTACTTTTTCGGAGAATTGGATCCTCCTATGTGAAAACCCAACAATACCGTTGAAAGTAAAATAAAATAAAATACTTTTATGAAGGCAATGTAGAAGAAAAAACTATGTATCCACTTCCCTTAATAAACAGAAAAAATGGGAAATTTGTCTCAAATAAAAAATCTACTTTAGTTTAAAAGTAAACTGTAGTCTTAGCTTCTGTGTAGCAACTAATAAAAACTCAAATATGTTTTGTGTTTGCTAAAAGATATCAAATTGTCACTACACTATTAAACATCAGTAATGAAAACCTTCCAGAAGGTAATTGGTTTCCTGAAGATCATGACTCTTGTAGCTTTTTAGTAACTATTCTTCCCTTGGATATACCAAGTAAGTGGCAGAGAATCAACCATGGAATTAATTCTCCACTCTTCAGGTTAGCCATTCTCAACTGCTGTCAGGCTCTGTTGTCACAGAGCTAACACTTTGATTCTTTATTGATTACATTCAACATTGTGACATTTTTTAATTCCAAATATTTATGTACAACTTAAAAGAAGACTAAAAATAATTCAACAAAACAAATAAAAATATTTTTGTTCCAAAAATCAGCCTTTTTAATACAACCTGCATTATATTTATGATAATCAAATATTTAATATATACAGTTAGAAAGGAACTGAGGAAATAGAAATAATAATCCTTTACTGGCCCGAACTATGATGGAAAAACATTTCAGGAGGACTCAGAGGGGCTAGATATTAAAACTGGCATTATCCATAGCTATCTATAGTTATGTGCCTATCTGAATCACTTCACCTTAAAAATCATTTTTTTAAAATTTTTTATTTAGGCTTACACGTTAACAGTGCAAGTTGATTCATTGTACATAGATAGAGGATAATATATCAATTCTCTAGTTGTAAGTTGTATAGAATCACAACATATATGCAGTCATACATAAAGTTAGGGCTATGATGACCATCATATTCCACCACCTTTGCTGTCCCCATGCCCCCTCTCCCTTTACACCCCAGTGCAGAGATCCACCATTGCTCCCATGTCTTTTTTTTTATCTTTAAAAGAGTTTAAATATACAGTTAACTTTCAACAAGTCAGGGGGAATATAGTACTTCCAAAATAATCACTTACTGACATCATTTATTCCTTCTATGTTTGTCATATCTTTTTCACCAAGGCTTTAAGAACCTTACTGGAAAAAATATGCATTATTCCTAACTTTTCTATTTCCTGGTGCCTGACTCAGCCATGGGTCCATGATGGTGTACAGAAGAACTATAGAAGAATCAAATGCATACTGAGAAAAAACACCACCAGGAGGAACTAAAAGAGCTATTGCCTAACTCTAGCATTTATGCAAACTTCCCTAGAAGTGGGTCTATTTTTCATTCTTTCCACAATCACATTCTACCTGACTGTCATGCTGAAACAGAAGAGTAAAGAAAAGTTGGCAAGAGCAGAGATGGTTCACTCAAACACTCTTAAGTGTCAGTATTTCTGCATTTGTTTTACTTACTGACTGCCTGATGGTTATATTCCTTATCATTAGCTTATGCTTTATGATGACTGAAGTGGTATATATCAAACATCTGTTTTAGAAAGCAAAGCATTAACTTACATGGAACACAGTTATGTGAAAACTTTGTAACAGAACTTGCCTTTGTTCTTTTTAAGGAGTATCTTTAGGAGAATAATCATAAGAGACTAATTTTCATCCTTTAGAAAACCCAAGGTTTTGGAGAAGGCCTAAATTATGCCTGGTATACTGATCATATTTAATTGTATATACATATATAGATATATAATGTCCATGTATATATTTGTATATGGATAATATTTTAATAATGTATATATGTATAAATTTATAGATATATAGATTTATTTACCTATATACAATTATGCATTTATAAATGTATACTTTACATTTATAAATATAAATATATTTTAGATAATGTATATTCACATATATAATATATAAATCTCTATACACTATATACATATATATAGTGTACACGTTTTGAAGTATAATCTCTATACATTGTCAAGCAACTACTACTCATTTTGACTATGATTTTATTCCTATATAAATCTCTCTATAAATTTATACACATATACTATATATCTATATATGTATTTATGTTTTGAGGCATAATTATTGATAACTGTGCCTCAAACTATCAGAATATATGGATAAAATCTACCTGAAATAATCAACAATAATGATCAAATGGTATATGACCTACAGGGAAAGTAAACAGATACTGTGAGAAGCTAGCACTTATTCTCAGGTCTTCCATGGACACAAGATATATGGCAAGATCATTTTTCAAAGTCTATGTAACTTTTCTTCATAAAATGCAGTATAATAACAAGACTTTGGCACTTTTTAAACTCATCATCCTATTCTAATCATCAAATTATTCAAAAGTTCTTTGTTATTACAATATTCATATTAAAATTGTACTCTATATTGGGTGGGCATGGTGGTGCACACCTGTAATCCCAGTGGCTTGGGAGTCTGAGGCAGCAGGATCCCAAGTTCAAAGCCAGCCTCAGCAAAAGTGAGACAGTAAGCAACTTGGTGAGATCTTGTCTCTAAATAAAATGCAAAATAGGGCTGGGGATGTGGCTCAGTGGTTGACTGCCCCTCAGTCCAATCCCTGGTACCCCAAAAAAGAAACAAAGCCCCCCAAAACAACTATTATTTATGTTGGCCAAATTATCTTGTTTTATTGTGTACATGTATGAATATGTGAAAACAAATCTCAACATCTTATACAACTACAATGCACCAATAAAATGCGGAAAAAACTACACTCTCTGAGTTTCTAGGACAAGGAAAACCAGGCTAGCAAGGTGCAGTAGTGCATGCCTATAATCTGTTACCCAGGATGCTGAGGCAGAAGGATAGCAAGTTTGAAGCCAGCCTCAGCAACTTTGTGAGAGCCTAAGCAACTATTGAGACCCTGTCTGAATTTTAAAACATAAAAAGGACTGGGGATGTAGTTTATTAGTAAAATGCCTCTTGGTTCAATTCCCAGTTTAAAGAAAAGAAAAGAAAGGAAATTCTAAGTATTAGAGTAGCATGGCCAAGAATTCTTCAATATTGTATGTAGAGCTGCTTCAGATAGAGCTACCTATTTTCTCAGAATAGCATTCACAGGATTATGTGTTTTTGCCTCTAACTCTGTAAAATATTTAATGCATTTAGGTTTTCCTGAAATTGCTGTGGGAGAATATTCTGCTCAGTTAAGAAACTAAAGTGACATGTTTGACTACAAGCATCTAGTATTCATTTTGTCCAAGTATAATAGATAGTTGTAAAGGAAAATTCGGACCCCTAGCCATCTGTGATGGTTAATCTGAATTGACAACTTGATTGGATTAAGAGATGGCTACACTTAAGAAGCTTCTGGGTGTGTCGATGAGGATGCTTCCAGAAATGATTGGCATGTGGGATAGCAAACTGAGGAGAATATCCACCCTAATTGTGAACAGCATAGTCCAATAGGTTGGGAACCTGGATGAAACAAGAAGGTGGAAAATGAAACAAGAAGGTGGAAGAAGGAGAAAGCAGCAGCGAATGCACATCTCAATTCTTAATCTAGGCTTGAATTGATATCACAATAGCCTGAAGACATCAGACCCTTTCACTCTTTCAAAGGGGACTCTGACAAACAACTCTTCAGAGAGTTCCCAGGCCTTCTGTGGACAGGGGTTGCATCACCGGTCCCTTTCATTCTGAGGCTACATATATATCCTGTTGGTTCTGTTTCTCTAGAGAATCATGACCAATACACCATCTATTTCAAAAGTCTGATTATGTGATATAATGGAAGTGATAATCTGGAATAGTAGAAAATCATGCTGAATGAAATAATTGGGCCAGATCATTAATTGAGGAGAGACCACTCTCTCTCATACACACACACCCACCCACACACACACTTGCACACACAGTAAGAAGGATTCTGCATAGACTATGGGATAGTTGCATGATTTATAGGGTGGAATATTCTTTCTGATTTTCTGAATTCTGTCAGTTTTATTAACAATAAATTCAGAGAGAGATACAAACCATTTTTTTAACTAGCAGCCTATAGCCTGAGGTTGATAACAGGATACACTAATCACATGAATAAAATGAAAGAGCAGAAATTTATCTCTTTCCTAACCTCTTATTTTCAGTCAGAATTTGAAACATTTTGGTGATAATATGTCTGACCTCAAAATTACTATATCTGAATTCAGATATGCTAGAAATAAGCAAACACACAGCTAGGAGATACATAAGGATGGAATGGCCTACCCCAGTATATGGAATGCTATGCCATCTAGATGATGAGATGAAAAACCACATCTTTTGCGTCTTTCCAAATTTCTGTAGCTATTTTTCACAATTAAAAAGATAGTATATATTAAGAACCAACAACAATTAGAAAAAGATCATCCCAGATTAAAGTTCACCAAACTGTGTTCTGTTTGTTTTCCTTCATTTAAATTGATTTGTTCCCTTTCCTATTTTATTCTAAGTCTTTGTTTGATACTTTTGGAAATCTGTGTTTCCAGAAAGATTGGAGTAACACGTTCAAACAGATTGCCATAAATCATGGGCTTTCCAGAGTCAAAGATATAGTTTCCAGGTGACATATACCCCAGTTTCTAATGTTGGGGATCCTAGTAATGAAGCCCCATTAACTCTGTCAAATTACAGGTCCTCTTAACCAGTTATTACACTTTATTTTCTTTTTTAAGAAATACAGAATCTTAATTTAGTGATATATGCTATTATTTAAACAATCCTCATGTACCTCAGGTAAAATAGATGCTTTTTTTAAAAAAATCAATCTAATTTGGTTGGTTGCAAATGAATTGAGAGCATAGGAACTTAAGAAAGATCCATGTGAAATAATTGGATTATATAGACAAAGTGCATTTTACATGTATTTTGAATTCCTGGTACCAACAATTTCAACACAACATTAATTTTCCAAAGCAGATATTAAGAAGTATTACTTCAAAGTAATACATTACAAGTCTAAAGTGGATACACTGACAATGTAAAAGTCACTTTTTATATTCTTTCTTAGCTAGACTGCTTGAAGAACATCCTGTTTGATCTGACAGCCTCTGTTTCCTCCTTTTCAGTATAAGCTATAATCATCTTTTCATCTTTTTTTAGTTGTAGATGGAAACAATATCTTTATTTATTTTTATGTGGTGCTGAGAATCAAACTCAGTGTCTCACATTTGAGAGGCAAGCACTTCAACACTGAGCTACAGCCCCAGCTCTATAGTAATTTATTAGTAATAATTTCATAAAGAAAAATAATTTTACATTCCCTAAAAGTATCTAGTGATTGCAACAACCTGCAAAATTACATTCTAAATTTGTAATCTAATATATTTACAATTCCCTACAATCCACCCCCATTCATCTTTATAGGTAGAGTTCCTATGCATTTCCATCACATATCTAATACTCAAGCTGTACACAACACTGTTACCTATATGAATATGGCACTTGTTCATCTTTACACCTTTACTGATTTGTCTCTCTATTCCTGCAATACATCTACTCCTATTTTGCCAACTACAGCTTAACCAACCTTTAAGGTCCAATTTAAATGTCATCAATGCCAAAAATTATATTTTTTAAATTCTCACAATTAAAAATAATTCTTCTCTTCTTTGAGCTTTCAAATAGTTCTTTATATAGACACATTTATGCAAACATATTTATCACTTTCAGTCTTTATTATTATATTTATAAGTAGGTCTCATTTTCCCAACTAAAACAAAAGCTGTGGAGGCTGATATAGGGCATTGGCAACTCAGCTTTGTACTCACCACAAGATCTAGAATAGGTTCTCACAGGTAGGCAGTATTTGACAAATGTATGCCTAATAAATCTATCCCTCTATAAATAGAGGTTTAGTAAAGATGATATCAAGATCTTCAATACATACATACATTGACATCAAACACATTTATTTTCTTTATAATCCAACCAATCTTAATGTGTTGCCATGTCTCTTGTGTCTTTAATATATTTGAAATTTTGCTACTAATTACTTAATGACAGGAGGAATGAAAAATAATGTATACTCCATCTAAAAGTATTAAGACTTTTTTTAAGTGAAGTTTTAATTTTTTAATATATAAGTTGAAAAAGCATTTCCCCAATTAATCATGAAGTAGCTAAACTGGTGAGGAGAAGATTACATTACAAATGAGTAACATCCTGTTATCAAATTACAAGGCATTTTCATCAAAAGACTTAAAAAAAAGTCAGCAAACTGACCAGTTAGCCTGTTTCTACTAACCTGGGGGAATTATTCCCCAGTTAATAGCTTCTGAAGAATGCTTTCTTTTGATTCTTGTCTCTGACACAAAAATGATTGTCCCATTTAACCAGTCTTCTATCACATATATCAGAGAATCCTATTTACTCACACTCTACTGGAACATTGAAAAAACAATAGAGTGATTGTCTAGAAGAGAAACTTTAAAGATTGACTTTTTCTTTACCCCAAAAGGGGGTTGAGATCAAAAGCTAACTTTAATAGATGTTTAACTAAGGTCATTCTATAAGGAAATGGAACACTGAAGATGAAAGAAAAGAAATAAGTTTGGTTTTGATCTCAGCCAAATCCATTTGACATTGTTTAGCTTTTATAAAATACTTCAGTTTTAGTTGATATCATGACTGAAATGAATTGGCTTTCTTCTTAAGGCTTTAATAGCCATGTATTACTTTAGCATTTAGTAAAGTTTAATAAAACAGATCCCTACATTCTGAACTGATATTGCAGTATTTTTTATAAACGGTTTTCCCTCATTTGAAAGCACCACTATTGTATGATATTCATGGTAGTTTTCCAAAACATGTAAAATGTAGCTCAAAAACTATTTTTATGAAAGATTCTTCAGAGAAAATTATCACAAAGTTCTCTACTATTTGTAAGTATCAAAGTGTTTTAATTTTAAGCTCAATTATTTACATTTTCTAGTTCTAGAAGTTTGCTACTTTGTAGTTCAGCATTGGACAGAGCAGAAGTAAGAAAAATAAAAGAGATTATTTCTAAGTATTAAAATGCAAGAACAAAAGAGTATTTTAAGTTTCATTAGTTAATTGAGTCTCCACACTATAACAATGATTCAGTAGGCTCATGGATCCAGTATGGAGCATTATTGGAAAAGTAGAAGAATTAAGCCATTTAACTTATCAACCACTTGTCTAGAAAGTCCATGCCTCCCCAATTATGTTTTTCTGATATTTACAGATTATTACTTTGAAAGTTTAGAGTATTGTGTCTTCTTTCCTGAGTTATTCTAATAATTATATCCACAGGCCAATTCATTTTGCAGGTGCAAGCTGTGTAGAAGCATCTGCATCTTGCAATGTTTTGGAAAAAAAAAGTACAAGAACTTTCTAGGTGACAGTTTCCCATCATGTATCAAAAGCCTTTACTCTATGGATTTTTTTAAAGAAAATGATCACAACAAAGCTCTGTGATTTCAATGAGAAGCTGGGGTTTCCAAATTAATGAATTAGCAAGTGTTTTCAGAGGGAAACAGAAAATGGTCAAAAGAGACATCATATAAAACAGCCTCTTTTTAGCATATCTTAAACATTCCAACTTTATTAAAAGACAGATCTATAGTTCTTACATCACACTAGCCTCTAAAAAGGGGGATGTCAATCAAAAAGATTAAGCACTTTCTGTACTGAAAACTGACAGCTACCCAGAATTGGAGATCCCCTCAAATATACTTGCCTTTGACAAACATGGAGAAGATTAGGATATCCTCTTTCTCTCCTTTCTTTTACTTTCTTTGCTTGTCAAAAGATTATATAGTGCCATTTGCTCCCCTCCTGCACTATTCCCACTTTTCAGTCCCCAACCGTAGCCTTCTCAATCACAAACAGAAGGCACAGTGGAGAAAATAACAGAAGTTTGTAACTGTTCTCTGGAATAAATCAAAATTTAAATGTCCTGAGGACAGAATGCTCAGATTAAAATACTTTGAGACTCAGAGGATTTACAATACATTTGGCATTCCATCTTCAAAGAGAAAACAGACCGATATTTAGGTTGTTTTTCTATCCTTCAAGGTAAAAAGCACCATACGTGGAAGCAAGTAAAATATAGAAAACATGCCATTAATATTCAGCAGTTATCTCCTCTGATGCATTTTTCTTGTTCTTGATTGTAAGGAATCTGGGGAAGGCTACTGTCCTCGTTTCCCATGGAAAAAGAATTCTGTGATTCAATGCAATTGCCAACACCGCTCCTGAAAGTGATAGGGAACCAAGTGCAGCTGAGAGTATCAGCAGTTACCTTATTAAAAAGAAGATACCATACTAGTCCTTTGTTCAGGTGCCACTTTAAATGCAACCAGCTTTTCCATTGTAAAAGGATGACCATAAAGTACTAGTTTCTAGTTAACTGAAAGCATCTTACCTTTACTACAAGATTTGAGTTGGGGGAACATTTCAGAAACTGCAGGCCTAAATAATTAAAACTTTGACCATTTTAATTGATTTCATGTGTATTTATAACAAAACAAAATGGAAAATCATCTTTCAAATGTTCATGACTATGTTTCACATATCAATATGAATTTAAGTTTCCAACTTATGAAGAACAGCCAGTAAATAAAAATCAATATGTTGTTGTAATTTTTCCCAGTAAAATTAATCATTATAAATCTCAGTCGTTACATGTATCAGAGAGGTAGTTCATTTTGGTTTTCATATTTCCTAATTTTAAAATTATGATGAAAATGTGTGACAAATGTACATATTTAAAAATATACTTGATCAGTATTTAATTGGAATACTTATATTTTAGTGGCTAGAGCCTTAACAAAGAAGGCACATTTTTTTACTAACATCTACCCTTCAACTACATTGAATTTCTTTTTTAAAATGACTTGGCACTATAAACATTTGAAGCATGCTTACATTAGCACAAATCTAAGTATTTTCATTTTTATGAGATTAAACTATCAGAGTTACTATAATGTAATATTTCATGGTACAATAACTAAGGCAAATTATTATAATTTATAAATTATTATCAGTCCAAGCACAACTGATACTGTATCTTCCTGCTCATTTCTCAATTCACTTGCAAAGTTTGTTTGGGGGAAACGATGACAGTTGAGTATTATGCAGCACCTGAAATCCTAAGAATCATGTTTTGTTTAATAAACATGTCAGTTAGATTCTGTGGCTTGAAAAAAATCTCAAGAGTTTACTGTAAATGCCACAGAGTTCAAAGGTTGGTTTTCAAAATAGCTCCTTCTTTTAGATAGAAAATACTGGAGTAAATAAATCAAAGTCTTTAACACAATGTTAAAATTATTCCCCTCATATCCTCCCTTGTTCAATGTTAACTTCAAAAAGAAGACATTTTCACAGACTATTGGCTTGGGGATTCTTTATCTCACTTCATAAATACCTTTATAAAAAGTTTTATGAAATTCTAAGAAAGAAAGAAATATAGATTATATAGTATTACATAGGGCGGCGGTTCACCAAGTCTAAACTGTAGATATTCAGCTATAACATACATCGCTTTTTCAAAGGAAAGTTTTAGAGTTACTTGATGCCTTCATATGGTAGGGGTACTAAAAGACATACTCAAATGGGTATTTGAATATTTCATCTCTTTTTACAAAAATGTTAAGATCCTGATTAGATTCAATTATCAATTTTTCTTTCTAGCACAAACAAAGAAATTTCCAGTTGGAGGAAATTTTCTTTCAGTTATCAAGTGTATTTTCATGGTAAGTTACAAATCATCATGAATGGCTGGACTATACATGACAGAAAATATGATGTTTATAACTTTATCTATCATGAGAGATGATTCTGTATACATTAAATAGCATGTAGACATTCTCCTTCCTTCCCCAAATTGGCAAAATTTTGTCTTTTGAAAGTGTGCCATTTCCAAATAATTGGAGTCTAATTGAGACAAAATAATAAGGTGGTTGTAAGAAATCCAACTGCTTATGGAAAATGTGAAATTCAAAATACTGTATATAAATTTGCATACAATCTATGTGTCTATTTAGCTATTTAAAATATTAACAAGTAATAATTTGTATCTATAGATTTTCAGTTTATGTAAAATATATTTCCAAAATATCATTTAATCATTAGATAATTTCTACAAAGTTGTATACTCTAGACTTAGATTTTGTCAATATTAATATTATGAGCACCTAATATGTACAAGCACATTTATCATTTTATATTGGTATGGTAATACAGATGATAGACTAAAACACAGAAAATCTGTTATAAGATTATGAATCATTTTACCCTCTTTCCTTTTTATTCATGGTTAAAAAATGGAGTAGTATATTTTGTACAGAATCACCATAATCATCTTTATTTAGTTCATAAATTATTTTTTTTCTGGTACCAGGTTTGAACCCAGGGGTGGGGGGTGCTAAACCAGTAAGCCACATCCCCAGTCCTTTTTATATTTATTTAAGAGACAGGGTCTCACTGAGTTGCCTAGGTACTCACTATGTTGCTGAGGCTCATTTTGAACTCATGATCCTCCTGTCTCAGCCTCCCGAGCCTCTGGGATTAAAAGTGTACACCACCATGCCTGGCCTGATAGTTTCTTTAAAGTTCATTATCTCAGTCATTTATCCCAATAAACTTAAAGGAGCTAAAAGGTATCTCATTTAACAGATAGATAAAGTTAAAAAAAACATTAAATATCTTGCCATATTCATATCAATAAGTGAAGATAGGACTAGATAAGCTAATACTTTAACACACTAGCTTCAGGATAAACTGTCCAAAACAGAGTAATAGATCAGCATCCACTTATCAGGAAGAATATTTAGTCTTTGGTTTTTTGAGATTGGCTTACTTCGCCTAGCATGATATTCTCCAACTCCATCCATTTACTTGCAAATGCCATAATTCCATTCTCTTTTAATGCTGAGTAATATTCCATTGTGTATTTCTTTATCCACAAAGTTTCTTTATCCATTCATCTATTGAAGGGCATCTATGTTGGTTGCACAGTTTAGTTATGGGAATTGAGCTACTATAAACATTGCTGTGGCTGCATCACTGAAGTATGCTGATTTTGAGTCCCGTGGGTATAGGCCAAGGAGTGGGATAGCTGGGTCAAATGGTGGTTCCATTCCAAGTTTTCTAAGGCATCTTCATACTCCTTTCTATATTGGTTGCACCAATTTGCAGTCCCACCAGCAATATAGGAGTGTGCCTTTTTCCCCACAACCTCATCAATATTTATTGTTGCTTGTATTCTTGATAACTGCCATTCTGACTGGAGTGAGATAAAATCTTAGAGTAGTTTTGATTTGCATTTCTCTAATTACTAGAGATGTTGAACATTTTTTCATATATTTGTTGATCAATTGTATTTCTTCTTCTGAGAAGTATCTTTTCAGCTCCTTAGCCCATTTATTGATTGGGTTGTTTGTTTCTTTGGTGTTAAGGTTTTGAGTTCTGTATATAGCTTGGAGATCAGTGCTCTATCTGACGTGCATGTGGCAAAAATTTGCTCCCAAAATTAAGGCTCTTTTTTCACCTCACTGGTTGTTTCTTTTGCTGACAAGAAGCATTTTTGTTTGGATCCATCCCATTTATTGATACTTGATTTTATTTCTTTGGCTTTAGGAGTCTTGTTAAGGAAATCAGGGCCTATTTAGACATGAAGAATATTTTGGCAGACTTTTTCTTCTTTTAGTTGTAGGGTCTGTGGTCTAATTCCTAGGTCCTTGGTCCACTTTGAGTTGAGTTTTGTGCATAGTGAAAGATAGTAGTTTAGTTTCATTTTGCTGCATATGGATTTCCAGTTTTCCTAGCACCATTTGTTGAAGAGGAGATCTTTTCTCCAATGTGTTATTGGTGCCTTTGTCTAGTATAAGATGACTGTATTTATGTGAATTTGTTTCTGTGTCTTCTATTCTGTACCATTGCTCTACCTGTCTATTTTGGTGCCAATATCTTGTCATTTTTTCTTACTATAGTTTATGGTCTGCTATTGTGATGCCTCCTACTTTACTCTTCTTGCTAAGGATTTCTTTGAATATTCTGAGTCTCTTATTTTTCTAATTTAATTTCATGATTATATTTACTATTTCCATGAGGAATGTTGTTGGGATTTTAATGGAAATTGCATTAAATGCGTATAATGCTTTTGGTACTATGGCTACGTTGATGATATAAATTCTTCCTATCCAAGAACATGGGATATATTTCGATCATCTAAGGTCTTCTTCAATTTCTTTCTTTAGTGTTCTGTAGTTTTCATTGTATAGGTCTTTCACCTCTTTTGTTAGATTGATTCCCAAGTATGTTTTTTTTTGGGGGGGGGGGCGGTTACTGTGAACGAGGTAGTTTGTGATTCAGAAGGTTTATCACTGATGTATAGAAATGTATTTTATTTATGGGTATTGATTTTGTATCCTGCTACTTTCTTGAATTCATTTATTAATTCTAGAAGTTTTCTGGTGGAGATTTTTGATTCCTCTTAGTATAGAATCATGTCATCATGACAAATATTGACAATTTAGATTTTTCTTTTTCTATTTGTATCCCTTTAATCTATTTCATCTGCAATTGCTCTGGCCAGTTTCAAGGACTATGATAAATAGGAGTGGAGAGCTAGAGTATCCCTGCCTTGTTCCAGTTTTTAGAGGGAATGCTTCCAATTATTCTCCATTTATAATGATGTTGGCCTTGGTATTGTCATAGATAGCTATTACAATGTTGAGGTATGTTCCTACTATCTCTATTTTTTCTAGTGTTTTGAACATGAAAGAGTGTTGTATTTTCTCAAATGCTTTTTCTGCATCTATTGAGATGATCATATGATTCTTATCTTTAGGTCTATTGATGCAATGGTTTATATTTATTGATTTCTGTATGTTGAATCAAACTTGCATCCCTGGCATGAACCCCACTTGATCATTGTGCAGTATCTTTTAAATATGTTTTTGTATGCAATTTGCAAAAATTTTATTGAGAATTTTTGCATCTGTGTTCATCAGATATGTTGGTCTGAAGTTTTCTTTCCTTGATGTATCATCGTCTGGCTTAGGTATCAGGGTGATACTAGCGTCATAGAACAAATTTGGAAGGTTTCAATCCTTTTCTATTTCATGGAGTAATTTGAGGAGTATTGGTATTAATTCTTCTTTGTAGGTCTTGTAGAACTCAGCTGAGAATCAGTTGGGTCCTGGGCTTTTCTTGTTTAGTAGGCATTTGATGGCATCTTCTATTTCCTTGCTTGAAAGTGATCTGTTAAATTGTGTATGTCTTTTTAATTCCATTTGAGAAGATCATATATCTCTAGAAATTTGTCAATGTCTAAAGATTTTCTATTTTATTGGAGTAAAAATTTTCATAATTGTTTCTAATTATCTTCTGTATTTGAATAGTATCTGTCATGATATTTCCTTTTTCATCACAAACATTAGTAATTTGAGTTTGCTCTCTCTTTTAATTAAGGTGGATAAGGGTTTATCAATTTTATTAATTTTTTTCAAAGAATCAATTTTCTGTTTTGTCAATTTTTTCTTTTGTTTCAATTTCATTGATTTTAGCCCTGGTTTTAATTATTTCCAGTCTTCTACTACTTTTCGTATTGATATATTCTTTTTCTAGGGCTTAGATGTAATGTCAGGTCATTTGTTTGTTGACTTTTTTTTAATGAATGAGCTCAATACAATGAACTTTCCTCTTAGCAGTGCCTTCATAGTGTCCCAGAAATTTTGCTATGCTATATGGGAGTTCACATTTACCTCTAAGAATTTTTTATCTCTTCCTTGATGTCTTCTGCTATCCATGCATCATTAAATAAGGTATTATTTAGGCTCCAGGTGTTGGAGTAGCTTCTATGTTTTACTTTATCATTGATTTCAAATTTCATTCCATAATGCTCTGATAGAATGCAGGGTATTATCTCTATTTCTTTGTATTTTCAAAGAGTTGTTTTATTGCATAGCATATGGTCTATTTTAGAGAAGGATCCATATGCTGCTGAGAAAAAAGTGTATTCACTCATTGATGGATGAAATATTCTATATATGTTTGTTAAATCTTAATTACTGATTGTATTATTGATGTCTATAGTTTCTTTGTTTATTTTTTGTTTGGAAGATCTATACAGTGGTGACAAGGGTGTGTTAAAGTTATCCAGTATTATTCTGTTGGGGTCCATTTGATTCTCGAATTTTAGAAGAGTTAGTTTGATATACATAGATGCTCCATTGTTTGGGGCATATTTATGATTGTTATGTCTGTTTATGTATGATTCCCTTAAGCAGTGGTAAATGTCCTTCTTTATCACCTCTGAAAATCTTTGGCTTGAAGTCCACTTTATCTGATATGAGCATGGAAACCCCTGCGTGTTTACGCAGTTCTTGTGAGTGGTATTTTTTCCCATCCTTTCACTTTCAGTCTGGATGTCTTTTCCTGTGAGTTAAGTCTCTTAAAGGCAGCATATTGTTGAGTCTTTTTTTAATCCAATCTGTCAGTCTATGTCTTTTAATTGATGAGTTCAGGGTTATTATTGAAATGTAGTTTGTGTTCCTGGTCATTTTGGATGGTTTTTTGGTTTTTTACTTGACTTTGCTTCTCCTTTGATTGGATTTTCCTTTAGTGTATTTCCTATCTTTGCTTATTTTCATTTTTGTTTTTCACTTCCTCTTCATGGAATATTTTGCTGAGAATGCAGTGTAGTGCAGACTTTCTCTAAATTCTTTTAACTTTTGTTTATCATGGAAGGTTTTTATTTCATTATCAAATCTGAAGCTTAATTTTGCTGTATATAAGATTCTTGGTTGCATCCATTTTTTTCAGAACTCAGTATATGTTGTTCCAGGATCTCCTAGCTTTGAGGGTTGGGTTGAAAAATCTTCTGAGATCCAAATTGGTTTTCCCCTATATGTAATCTGAAATTTTACCTTGCACCTTTCAAAATTCTATCCTTATTCTGTATGTCCAATGATTCAGAAGCATAAAAAGTGTTAATATAAGATATTATGTAGTTGTAAATTAGGCCCACAAAGACCAGAGAGATTCAAAGAACTTTTAAATATTTCCAGGAAACAGATATACACTGGGAGAATTTGGCCATTTCCTATGAGAAAAAAATATGTCATGTGATCAGTAATTCAAGAATAAAGGTTTTGGAAATAAAACAACTAACATTTCCCCAGCAATAGTAGGTTGAATGTTCTAGAAAAAAAATAATGAACATGCCTGATAGAACAAATTGATAAACAAATACATCATGTTACTTTATTAAATAAAACATTTCATTGCATCAACTCAATCATAATTTTTAAAGGTAACAGTACTATTCCAATTATTTTTATCTTCAACATGATACTAAACCCACAATAACTACTCAAACAGAAATCCTGTATCATAATGATATGTTTCAGTACATTTATCTTCCACAACATTATGAGTCCAGAGCAGGGTTTTTTTCTTAGATAACATTTAAAAAGATGGTTAACAATGCAAGCTCTGAATGTCTATTTATATACCTGAGAAAACTACTTTCACCTTTCAACAGTTGTTCAGAAACTCAAAAATGTAATACAAAAACTTAGAATCCAAATATGCAAAGAAAGTTATACTTCAACATAAAGTGTTAAAAAACTGGTTGAAATATCATTCACACCTTGAAAAGACCAACAGAAACTCCAAAGATAAATAAAATGATAGCTTTCTTTGAACAATTCAGACAATCAAGGCCTCAGAGGAAATAAGTATCTTGAAGCCTCAGAAAAGATATATCCATCCAAATAAAAGATATGTAAAAATTCTGTAATCATTGTGCAGTTTATAAGAAAGAGCATCAGGGTTAAGGATTCAATCAACTACATAAAAATAAATCAGCTACAATTTTAAATGAATTGCTAAAGGACAACTTTGACTTAGTCAACTAAGTAGAATCCCTAAGACTACAGCTTTGCAAATTCCTCCTCCATAAACCTCTACCAAGTATTCAGAAAAAATGGTTGAGGACAAGGTAAGAAACCATAGATATTCTCTCTTTGTAGTGTGTAACTGGAAAAAAAGGGTAGCCATTGATGTGGAAAAGGAAAAAATCCCCACTCATACCTTCTCCCATATGGAGCAAATGCCTTAAGCTGCTAGAGGATGAGCAACAAACTTTTGGTCCCAGCTTAGAGTGAAAAAATTATTATAGCTAATGAAAAGTAAAACATCCTCCTTAGTTTGGAGCAGGATCTTTAGCACAGGACTTTATATTAATACCACAAATATTATTCCATCAGTGGTGATTGGAAGGCAGGGAGCAGAAACTTACCTACTCTAGATGTACAACCAAAAATATAAGGATGATGTAAGCTACAACAAGGAGGAATTTTAGCTTAACAGAGAAAGCCTTATCCACAAGACTTAGCTATACAGAGTATGCCAAAGACTGAGGCTGAATTTGAAAAACAAACCCATTGCCCATTAAATGTGCTTAATAAGCATGAAAAAACAAGCAACAGCTATCTACTGTTTGGAGAGGGGCAAATATATGGAGAAAGAACCCCTGTGCCATAGATATACTGATGTACACACTAACAAAGCTGAAGATATTGGATAGAGCAAGAAAAATGTTATGTTACTTATTCCAGCTCTAAAACCAAGTGAAATGTAATTTATAGGTCATTTATAAAACAAGATCCAGTTCACTCCTGGAAAAATTAATTCAGTTATACACTATACTTTCCAGAAGAACAATGCCCATTTTAAGACACAAATAATAGTTCCCGTAATTTCTTCTGTTCTTCAAGTCATGATTGACATATTTTAAAAAAAATTATAAGACAAAAAAGGAAGAGAAAAACAAAGCACTTTTTAAGAAACAAAAAATCATCAAAACCATATTCAGATGAGATTTAGATGTGATTTTGTAGTTGGAGTTGGAGTTGATGATAAAATGGGTTAAAATTTTAGGGAAGGGATTGTTGGGATATTGGAGGTTTTGAATGTGAGAAGTACATGAATTTGGGAAGGCCTGATAGCAGAGTGATATAGGTTGAATTTTGTAGCCTCCCAATTCATATGTTGAAATCCTGTCATCCAGTACCTCAGAATATACTCTTGTTTGGATATGTAGTCTTTATAGAGGTAATTTGGATAAAAGAGATCATTAGAGTGGGCCTTAATTCGGTATGACTAATTTCCTTATAAAAGAGAAAATTTGAAGCAAAAACTTGAAAAGAGGGTAGATGCTGTGACAAGATACAAAGAGGAAGGCCACTAACAAGCTAAGACAATAGACATAAAATAGATTCTCCTCTCAGAATCATCAAAAAAAAAACTAAGAGAAGATAAATATCTGTTGTTGAAGCCAGTTTGTCGTACTCTATTATGACAGCCCTGGCAACATAATAAAACATACCTATAGTAAAAGTTAAAATTATAAATGTTTTAGAAGAAAACTTTGGATAAAACCTTGAAACCCTGGATTAAGCTGAGATTTATTAGACAAAATGGGAGGAAAAAAGGCTAGAGTTATAATTCTGTGGTAGAGGACCTGCCTAACATATGCGAGGCCCTGGATATAATCCTCAGCAACACAAAAAGAAAAAGATAAAAGGATGATATTTAGAGAATGAAAATGTGAGATATGTGTATGTGTGTATATGTGTGCATAAATGTATATGAAATACTATTCAGCCATAGAAAATGAAACTCTGTCTTTGAGACAACATGGATCAATCTCAAACATTATGTTAAGCAAAATAAGCCAGGAACAGAAGGATAAAAACTGAAAGATATTACTCATGTGTGGATCTAAAACATTGCTCTCATAGACATAAAATATAAAATATTGATTATAAGGAAAATGAGAAGAGAGAGGGAGAGGTTGATCATGAGTACAAAGTTTCAGATAAGTAAGAGGAATACATTCTGGTGTTCTATTATACAACAGAGGACTATAGTCAACAATAATACATCAATTATTTCAAAATAACTAGAAGAAAGGATTTTGAGTTTTTCACCACAAAAAAGCAATAAATTTTTGAGGTGATAGATATGCTGGTTACCTTGATTTGATCATTAAACAAAGAGTGAAATATCACATTTTATCACACAGATTTTACACTTAATTAGGTGTCAATTAAGTACAAAGAAAAAATGTTAAGTTGGGATTTAACAAAATTAAAGACTTTGTTCTTCAAAAGGCATTATTTCTTAAAATTCAAAATTTTGGAGAAAATTTTTGAATAATGACATGTTTGAAAAATAAATTTTACTAAAATATGTAAACTCAAAAATGAGAAAAAATTCTCAGACATTAAAACATATATGAACAAGTAGTTTACCAAAGATGTAAGAATGGGAAATTAGCAAATAAAAAAGATGTTCAGCATCAGGCCAGGCATGCTGGCACACACCTGTAATCCCAGCAACTCAGGAGGCTGAGGCAGGAGGATTGTGAGTTAAAAGCCAGTCTCAGCAACCTAATGAGACCTTGTCTTAAAATAAAAAAATAAAAAGGGGATATGGCTTAGTGATTGAGTTCCCCAGTATTGAATCCCTGTTCCTGCCCCTGATAAAAAAAGATATTCAGCATCATTTCATTAGTCATTCAAGAAATGCAAATTTGTAGTGCAACTAAATAGTACACATACTCATTAGAATGCCTAAAGTCACCCAAAATTTGTAACATCAGTGTATAACAAGGATGATCATCAAGTGGAATTCATTCTTTTTCAGTAGGAATGCAAAATTATACAGACACTTAGGGAAACAGTTTGGTGTTTTCTCTTAAATACCATGTAACCCCAAAATTGTACTCATATGTATTTATCCAAAACTTAGAAGGGAATTTATACAAAAACCCATACATGGATGTTTGTAGAAAATGTGCTTATAATTGCACCAAACTGTAAATGACAAAAGTCTTCCGATTTATGAGTACATAAACAGTATTATGTCCATACAATGGAACATTACCCCAGCAATATAAAGGAATGAACTACTAATAAACAACATTGACAAATGTGAAGAATCCACACTTTAAAAAGTTACTTATAACATATGTTTATGTTCACTTGATATGTTTGAATAAGGAAAAATTATTGGGACAGAAGAACAGATTACTATTTGCTAGGGGTAAGTGGAAGAGTTTACAAAGGGGCAAGAATGACCTTTATGAATGAGGGAAATATTCTACATATTTATCTTGCTGGTAATGGTTATACAGCTGTACGTGATTGTCAAAACTAATTGAATGCACGTTCTAAGTGATGAATTTTTCTGTATGTAAATTGTACTTCCATGTATCTGAATTTAAACATAAATAATGCAGGCCTCCCAAAATGTCTCTCAAATAATGTATACTTTGGTATGAAGCAAAATTTTGTCATCATTCAATAACGTTATGACTTTTAAAAAGTTACTTTATCTCTTGACCACAGTTTCATGTCTTATAAATGGTAAAATGATAAGGAGCTTGAAATAAATGATAAAATAAATAATCAAAATGTTAAGAAAATTTGCAATGGATAATTATTCTTATTAGCAATTTTATTATTTTCCCAACAATGTCTTGAACTATACTATATGATATCATGATCTCTAGCTAGTTTCTTAATTGTACCTGCCACATTTCAATTGCTTAATAGCCACATGTAGTTAGTGCCTATTGCATTGAACATCACATATAAAAACATTTTCACCATCAACTACAAATTTGTACAATCACTTTGGAAGCAGTATGGAGATTCCTCAAAAAAAAATACTAGAAATCTACCTACCACATGACCCAGCTATTCCATTGCTGGGTATTTATGCAAAAATTCTAAAATCAACATACTACAGTGATAAAATCACATCAATAGTTATAGCAATATATTTTGAAGTAGGCAAGTTATGGAACCAGCCCAGGTGCCTGTCAACAGATGAATAGACAAACAAAATGTTGTATACATGCACAATGGAATTTTACTCAGCCACAAAGAAGAATGAAATTATGTCATATGTTGGCAAATGGATGGAACTGAAGAACATCATGCTAGGTAAAAGAAGCCAGACTCAGTAAATGAAGAGTGGAATTTTTTTCTCTCCTATGAGAAAGCATAGACAAAATAGGGGAAGAAAAAAGAGAGGAGACTATGGAAATAGAATGGAGTTAAGTGGACCAGAGGAAGGGAATAGAGGGCAATGGAGGAGAGACAGGAAAATGAAGGAACAATGGAATGAAACTGACCACATTATGCTATGTACATATATGTACATACATGAATATAACAGTGAATTTCATCTTTAAGTCTATCTATAAAGCACCAATTTAAATATTATATAAAAATAGAAGGAGTACCATTAGACTAGAAGAAATGAAAAAAGAGGAGAGATGTGGGAAGGGGAAGAGGAAACAATGAGCACTGACATGGAGCAAATCGTATTCCATGCCTATATGATTATGTCAAAAAGAAACACAATATAATATATAACTACAATGTGCTAATAAAACATTAAAAATTTTTCCATCATTAGAAGAAGTTCCAGTGTGCATTGCTAGACTAGAAACTTTTTGAGAACCAGATGTATGTAATAATTATTGTTGAATAGTCTAAAGTTGAAATTGGGACAGTAATCTTTCCTGTAACCAAATAAATTTCTTTAAACAATCTTGTTACAGGATTCTGAATGTTCCAATTATTCTATTAACATTTTTGAATTCTTTAAAACAATTATGTCTCAATAGAAAGGAAACATTTCTGTAATAACTAACAATTTCCTCAGTTTTCAAGAAGAGAAAAATGTATGTTAAGTGTATATGTATTTCAATTGATATGGCTTTCAAAAATGTATCAAGAATACCATGTTTCCATCTTCTCAGGAAGGTATACATACATACATACATAAGAGATAGATAGATAGATAGATAGATAGATATAGATATAGATATAGATATAGATATAGATTGATATATATCAATCTACACTTCACCTTTCTGCAAAGGTAATTTAAAGTGGTAAGTAAAATTCTTGTTTTTTTCCAGATGCAGAAAGCTGCAATTCCAAGCAGGAAATAGATAGTCCTTAGATTACACTAAATAACTACTTCTAAAATGAAGACAAATAGCATTTTGATTAAAATATATAATATATACTGACACACTCACATGTATATATATTCATAATACACACACACACAATCAATAATATATATAACCAAATGTCTTTCAACAACATTCCCCAAAATGGTATAGAACAAAAGAAACATATACAACAAGTAAGTATAGAGTAGATAAATAGGAGGAACAGGATGCAGGAAAAAAAAGCAAAACAAATGGGTACTAAGAATGTTTCCATCAAGAGAGTATTTTATTTTACTCATTCATTTTTTTTTTTGGTACCAGAGATTGAACTCAGGGGCACTCGACCACTCAGCCATATCCCCAGCCCTATTTTGTGTTTTAGGTAGAGACAGGGTCTCACTGAGTTGCTTAGCACCTCGCCATTGCTGAGTCTGGGTTTGAACTCACGATTCTCCTGTCTCAGCCTCCCTAAGTGTTGGGATTACAGGCTTCAGCCACCGTGCCCGGCTTATTTTGTTTAAATAGACACTGGTTCCCTGAATATTAGCATTCCCTTACCCCTATTTACACTATAATAAATATTTAAAAGTCAAAAAATCATTCTGTATTTGAAATTGAAAAATAGCATAAGTCGTTTTCTCAAGGCAATGTACTATCTTTCCCACTTTAAAGAACTTATAATGAGCTTACCATACCCAATTATGGAGTAAAACTGTGCTGTGCATTGCCGTAAAAGCAACAAACCTATTATACAGAAATATAACTAGAAAATCTGGAGACTTAATAATTTACCACTTGCTCTTGTATCATTTGGTATGTTTTTTAAATTAAAAGTGAAATCTATATGCCTGAATTTCTTTAATCCTTAACTATACAACTTATGATTTCCTTCATTCATAGATGATAACATGTTGTCCATTCCTATCTTTTCCATTTGACCAATCTGAACAGAGAGCAAAGACATGTACTGTCCCTTGACAAATTACTACTGAAAAATAAATAAAAGCTATTTCATTTTCAGAGTATTATCCTAAGATATTAAAATCAAATAACAATATTAATGTGACATCTCAGGTCTTTAATATGCAGCAGTAATAATGGTATCTAGTTAAAAAACGTACACTAAAACAAACATTTGGAATAAAAATATTTGAGAGTTCACAAACATTACTAGAAGCAAAGGAAATAAATTTCAAGAGAGTCTAAATGGTAAATCATAAGGTTGTGAATTGAATTGTACTTCATAATAGTACATATACTCTACTTACCACCCTTATGACTACATGGAGAAACTGACAGATTGATGGGTAATTCTAATCAAAGTTCATAAAAATTCAGGACCTTTGTTATCAGGACAGCAAGGACTATTGCAGTTCTATATGGATATCTACTTGAGTTAGAACTGGTATAGAAAAGAACCACCTGAGCTCACAGGAAAAGGTCAAAACACTCGCTGTGATAAAACTGATGGAATTTCCAGGTAAAATCAAGTAAATGTGTGCTGCTATTTCTCTCACACACAAAACACTGATAACCATTGTAACTGGAGAGAATGCATGATGTAGCTAGTGGATGATTTTGAAAAATATGTGTCCACAGGAAGAACATCAGAATTCAAAGTACCACTGAACACATAGTGAGTTTGAATAATTTTCCCTTTGGCGTTCCCTACTCTGAACTCAATAGAGCTCAAAACACATAAATGGGCAATGTGTGCAGCTAAAGAGCAATATTTGAGAAATGTTCTAATTCTGGCTCAAGGAGGAAAGGGAAAGGAAATGACTACTGTTCAGAAAGTGTGGCAATCTCCCATTGTTTGCTTTTTTATTTCATTTTTCCTTTCTTCATTTTCTCATGTCCTAGGTCCAAAATAATATGTAGTTTGGAAATGAGATGACCCCTTTGGGGGTGGAGGATGTGGCTCAGTGACAAAGCACTTGCCTATCATACACTAAGCCTTAGGGTCAATCGCCAGTGCCATAAAAACAAACCAAAGAACCCTAAGTGGCAACTAGTGCCTGCTATTAAAAAAAAGAAAGAGAGAAAGAATCTTCTCTCTCTCTCTCTCTCTCTCTCTCTATATATATATATATATAATATGTATATATATACACACACACATGTGTACACACACACACACACACACAAGTATATATAAATACTTTTTTTTGTACTAGGGATGGAATCCAGGATGCTTTATTCCTGAACTATATCCCTAGTTCTTTTTTTACATTTTATTTTGAGACAGAAGCCTGCTAAGTTGCTGAGCATTTCAAATGTTGCCCAGAATGGCCCTAAATTTGCAATCTGCATCCTTCAGCTTCCAAGTCACTGGGATCACAGGTGTCTACCACAGGTCCAGGCAAAATCTTCCCTTTCTGAACAATGAAGCTCTGATACTAAAAAGGTGGGACCAACCACACTGAATTTTTGTTCTTTCTGACTTCCTGCCACTGGAAATCAGTGCAGGAACAGGAGTGGAAATATACAAAATAGTGATGTACTAAGTCCCAAGACTTGGGCCAAAAGACTGAAAAAAAAAAGGTACAGGAAATATCAGTAGTGAAGATAGTAAACTTAAAAGTTATCTGTGAAATCCAATCTGTCCTGAGCTCTGCAAGCATAGAAGTAGGATCTTAATTTGCTTAGCAAAGATTCTGTGACATAAATTAACATATGTACCACTGTCTAGGCATCAAGGGGGTCTAGGGAGTAAATTCATATGGATGATAGATCTGAAAATCAGTTCAAAGACTTGGAAAACAGCAATTATATTGAAAGAATACCACACACAATGTGGATGAGGAATTGTGACCTAAACAAAAGAACAGGTCAATTTCCTGACAAAACAAAAATATCAGCATTCTGCACAGGCAACATTCTACACAGCACTTAAATAAAACCTGTGTAATATTTTAAAATGTGCAGAATACAGTTTGAACTATTATGCACACAAATAACCAAGACAGACTGAATTTGCATGTACAAATAATGAACAAAAGAGATGACATTACAATTTCTGCAAAACTGCTCTTCACAGAAAAACGAATTGGTGAAAAATTATTTAAAATGAAAGAAAGTCTCTGGGAATAGTCCTAATGGGATTGAGCAAAACAGAATAAACACTTGTGAAAAAAATCAACTAAATCACAATGAAAATTGCAAGAGATCATGACACTTGAGCCAAGAAATGCTCTCTCCCTCTCCCTTCTCTAAATTCAGCAAGACAGGGGCTTCACTTCTGGTGGAACTGGCAAAAGTGAAGGTTCTATTCTGGGAAATGCAATCTGAAAAGAATAGAAGCTACTTATTCTTTTCTATTCTGAGAAAATAACTCTAGAGCAATGGTGCAAGGGTCTTTTGCACAAGGGGAGATGTAGGCCATAATAGCAGAACATTAATAATTACTCTTAAAGTAACCCCTCCACCAAAAATTTCCAACTTTATTTGAGAAAGAGAATGTGAAATTTAAGGTTGTTCTTGAATACCATGGGTATTTTAGACATAAACAATGAAGAGGAAGCTACTGGATCCATGAGAGGAGTTAAAATAAGCAACAGACCAGTGTGTTAACAAAGGAGAACCATGGAAAATAAATGATTAAGAAGATCCCTTTTAGTACTGGAACAAACCTCAAAGATTTGCCTATAAAAACGAATCCTTCAAAGATTCTGGAATATATCAAACTATGTAGCATTTATTCCCCAACACATTGTGAAAAACAACAGATTAATCAGTTGACTATTATGTGGGGTTAGTGTCTATGGATAATACCAACAGAGACAAACAACTGGACACAGATACCAGAGAAACTGACAAAGAGGATCATGCCAAATTCTGATCATCCATGTGATGTAATGTTGTCTATGGCTGCCCCTTCTGAGAAGGGACAAAACAGACATTAAAAGCAAAGTTACTAGCAAAAAATATAAAAATATAATTATACTTTTATAATTAGAATGTACAATATATCAGGAATATATAATAATTACAAATACATGTGCACCTAAAAATAGACTCCCCAAATCATAACATAAAGTTTGAAAAAATGGAGGGAAAAATAGACAATTCAAATAATAGTTGGAGAATTTAATATGACATACATAATAAAAGATGAACCAATTAGGCAGAAGATTCACAAGGCAATGTAAAATTTGAAATATACAGTAAGGCACTTAGAACTAAAAGACACCTATATCTAACCCCAAACCAGCAGAAAATACATTATTCTGAAGTGCACATGGAACATTCTCTAGGACAAACTATATGCTAGGCAATAAAACAGACCTCAACAAATTTAAAACAATTAAAATCATGTAAAGCATATACTTGACCAGAACTGAATGAGATTGGAAATTAGTAACATAAGTAAATTTAGAAAATTCAAAATTATGATTAAGTTGAAAAATATACTACTAAATAACGAGTTTGAAATGAATGAAAATGAAGGCATAATGTACCGAAGTCTATGGAAATGCAGTTAAATAAATATTTAATTGAAAAATTATTACAGTAAAATACTATTTTAAAATGAAGATTTAAAAAACATTCTGTGCTTATGGATTGGAAGATTTAACATTGTTTAAATGACAGTACTCATCAAAGCAATCTACAGATTTATTGCAATCCTTATCTTAAGTTTAACAGCCTTTTTTTGTACAAATGGAAAACTCAAACCTAAAATTCACAGGGAATTTCAATGAGTCCCAGTTATGCAAAACAATCTTGGGAAAAAAAAACAAATTTGGAGGATGGACACTTCCCAATTTACAAAATTTGCTGAAACACTACATGAAACAAAACAATATAAAACTTTCATCAGGATAGAATTGTAGATCAATGGAATAAAATTCAGTATCCAAATATATCCATACATCTATAGTCAGTTGGTTTTCAACAATGTGGATAAGGCTATTAATTGAGGAAAAATAGTCTCTTCAACAAATAATACTGGAACGAATGCTACTAAAATTATAAATTTTAAAAGAAATAATAATTTAAATCATTTTGGTCATGAATTGAGCAATTATTTCTTAGTTAAGGTACTGAAAGTACAGGTAACAAAAGGGAAAAAAAGAATAGAATTCATTAAATAATTCATTGAACACTATCAAAGTAGTTAAAAGACAACAGATAAAACAGGAAAATGTACTCACAAAGCATACATGTGGTAAAAGCCTAGATGCATTATATGTAAAGATCTTTAATAACTAAAAAAGAGAAAATCAATTAAATATTGGGCAAAAGAGTTGAATAAACACTTCCCCAAAGAAGATATACAACTGGCCTATAAACACATGAGAAGATGCTCAACATCATTAGTCATTATCAAAATGTTAATCAAAATTGTAAGGAGACAGTCTTGCTGACAACAGCAGTGACCAGGCAGGTCCAAGACAGTCCCAGCCATCCCCATGGAGCCCAGACCCAGAACCACCCTTCCAACCTGTAAGGAGCCCAGGCCAAGGCACGGGACTGCCCACCACACTGAGGACTACTCCCACACACCAAAGTGCTGCATGTCCAAACAGGTTGCCCAAAGCCATCGGTGGGCTTGCCCTTTCAGCCTCCTTTCAGCTCCATCTCTAAGAATGGTAGCTGCGCACTTGGGACACCACCAATACCATCTCAAGTTACCCCCACTACTGCCACCACAATCTTTAGTTGCAGCAGCTTCTATCTTGAGACATCATCTGGTGGCTGGAAGCCCAACACCAAGGTACTTAAGAGGTTGACACTACCCAGCCACCAAGCATGGACAAGGCCACTTCCACCTAGGGACAATGGCCAGGACACAAAAGACCATTACCAAGGCCACCCCGGAGAGGCCCAATCCACACTCTGTGCCCTGCTGGCAAAGAGAAATCCCACACTGTGGTTCTCTATTTTCCAATGTGTGGCTTCAAACAAACTGCCTCCATTTTGCAACACTGCAGCCACCACCATAACCTCCCCACATGGTAATCTCCACCATGCTATATCGGACAGGGCAAGGAAGCAGCTGCCTATTGAAAAACTACACACTGCACTGTGGCATCACCAAATAAGTCACCAAAAACCATCACACAGCACATCCTTCCAGCCCCATTTCTGAAAGTGGTTGCCTCCATCTTGGGACACCTCCATTGCCATCTTGGGTTACCTCTACTGCTGCCTCTGCTATCTTTAGCTGGGGCAGCTTATACCTTGGGACATTGACTGGGCCTAGAAGCCCAACTTCAAGGTACCAACAGGCTTGATGCTACTGCAGTTACCAACTAAGTGTATGGCTGCTTCCATTTAGGGAAAACAACTAGGACCTGGAAAACTGTCACTAAGGTCCCTGTGGGCCTGTTTGCACCAGAAGTATTGTAACTCAGTGTACTAACAGACACCATTCTGTTGCATAGACAACAGGGATCCTTGCATGGGGTAACCTCTCTTTTTTTCTGCAGCTAACAGCCAACTTCTTTTGATTATACTTCCACTAGTCCTATAATTTAATACCTCTATATTCCCACATCCTATCTCATAAACATCACAGCCTACTCCCGACTCTGTCCAACATTAGAAACAGTAAACCCTCATGCAATCCTATTGGCTATATGGTAGAAGATAACCAAACTCATCATTTCTGTTTATATATGACAAAACTGTAAATGTTAAAATAAAAACTAATTGATTTATGGCTGCTTATTGGTTGCACTGGGTGCTGTAAACATTGATAGCTCCCTTAAAGGTACAGTATTGGTAACCTGCAGGGACACTACAAGATTATAGGGTAGAAGCTGTGGTACCTCAGATCTGCACTGCAAGAGAGGAAGACAATTGGACAACATGAAAAAACAAGTGAGGAAAGTGTCCCAAACAAACCAAGATACTACAATAGAATCCATTGACAGTGCAGTAGATGAAATGTCAGAGAAAGAGTTTAGAATGTACATAATTAAAATGATCTGCAAATTAATGAATGACTTATGTGAACAAATTGATCACTCCAAAAGTGAGACAAGAGAGCAAATACAGGCAACCATTAATCACACCAACGAAGAGATAAAGGAGTAAATGCAGGTAGCCAAAGACTACTTCAAGAAAGAGATAAAGATTTTGAAAAAGAAAACAAATAGAAATCCTTGAAATGAAGAAAAAATAAGCCAAATTAAAAACTTGATGGAAAGCATCACCAACAGACTGATCATGGGGAAGACAGAACCTCAGACAACAAAGACAAAATATACAATCTTGAAAATAAAGTTGACCACACAGTGAAGATGGTAAGAAACCATGAGCAGAATATCCAAGAATCATGGGATAACAACAAAAGACCAAACTTAAGATTTATTGGGATAGAAGAAGGCACAGAGATTCAAAACAAAGGAATGCACAATCTCTTCAATGAAATATCAGAAAATTTCCCTAACATGAAGAATGAAATGGAAAATCAAATACAGGAGGCTTAAAGGACACCAAATATACAAGATTACAACAGATCTACACCAAGACACATTATAATGAAAATGCCTAGCATACAGAATAAGGATAGAATTTATAGGACATGAGAGAGAAATCAGATTACATAGAGAGACCAATTCACAACTCAGGAGATTTTTCAACCTGGATCATCAAAGCCAGGAGATCCAGGAACAACATATACCAAACTCTGAAAGAAAATGGATGCCAACCAAGAATCATATATACAGCAAAATTAAACTTCAGATTTGATGATTAAATGAATACTTTCTATAATAAACAAAAGTTAAAAGAATTTACAGTGAGCAAGCCTGCACTATGGAGCATTCTCAGCAAAATATTGCATGAGGAGGAAATAAAAACCAACAATGAAAACCTGCCAAGAGAGGAAGTACATTAAAGGAAAGGGCAATCAAAAGAAATCAAGTCAAATTAAAAACCAAAAATATACCAAAGTGACTAGGAATACAAACAATTTCTCAATAATAACCCTGAATATCAATGGCCTAAACTCATCAATTAAAAGTCACAGACTGGCAGATTGGATTTAAAACAGACCCAACAATATTCTGACATGAAACTCATCTCACAGGAAAAGACACCCAGAGACTGAAGATAAAAGGATGGGAGAAAATGTATCACTCACATGGACAGCAGAAACAACCAGGGGTTTCCATCCTCATACCAGATAAAGTGGACTTCAAAGTTAGTTAAAAGGGATAATGAACGTCATTCCAGGGGCTGGGGCTGTGGGTCAGTGGCAGAGCACTTGGCTAGCATGTATGAGGCACTGGGTTTGATCCTAAGCACCACATGAAAATAAATAAAAGCATGCTGGCCATCTACAACTATAAATTTTTTTTAAAAAAGAAGGTCATTTAATACTGATTTAGGGAATCATACATCAACAAGATATAAAAATCTTAAATATCTATGTCCCCAATTACAATCCCAACACCATTCCTTATAGAAATAGAAAAAGCAAGCAATCATGAAATTTGTTTGGAAAATAAGAGACCCAGAATAGCAAAAGCACAACTTAGCAAGAAGAGTGAAGCAGGAGGCATCACATACCAAATTTTAAACTATACTACAAAGCTATAGTAACAACAAAAACATGGTCATGGCACTAAATAGACATGTAGACCAATGATTCAGAATAGAAGACACAGAAACATAGCTACATAAATACAGTTATCTCATACTAGACAAAGGCACCAAAAACACACATTGGACAAAAGATGGCATCTTCAACAAATGATCCTGGGAAAACTAGAAATCCATATGCAGCAAAATGAAACTAAACCACTATCTTTCACCATGCACAAAACTCAACTCAAAGTGGATCAATGACCTAGGAATTAGACCAGAGATCCTACACCTAAAAGAAAATACCTTCCAAAATCTTCTTCATGTCTGAATAGGCCCTGACTTCATTAACAAGACTTCTAAAGCCAAAGAAATAAAATCAAGCATCAATAAATAGGATGAAGCCAGGTGTGGTGGCTCATGCTTGTAATCCCAGCACTTAGGGAGACTGAGACAGGAGAATCACAAGTTCAGAGCCAGCCTCAGCAACAGCGAGGCGCTAAGCAACTCAGTGAGACCCTGTCTCTACATAAAACACAAAATAGGACTGGAGACGTGGCTCAGTGGTCGAGTATCACTGAGTTCAATCTCCAGTACCAAATAAATAAATAAATAGGATGAATCCAAACTAAAATATTTCTTCTCAGCAAAAGAAACAATTAATGGGGTGAAAAGAGAGCCTTCATTTTGGGAACAAATTTTTGCCACATGCACGTCAGATAGAGCACTGATCACTAGGCTATATAAAGAATTCAAAAACCTTAACACCAAAAACCAAACAACCCAATCAATAAATTGGCTAAGGAGCTGAACAGACACTAATCAGAAGAAATACTATTGATCAAGAAATATACGAAAAAATGTTCAACATCTGTAGTAATTAGAGAAATGCAAATCAAAACTACTCTAAGATTTTATCTCACTACACTCAGAATGGCAGTTATCAAGAACACAAACAACAATATGTTGCCAAGGATATGGGAGGAAAGATACATTCATACACTGCTGGTGGGACTGAAAATTGGTGCATCCATTATGGAAAACAGTATGGAGATTCCTTAGAAAACTTGGAATGGAACCACCATTTGACCCAGCTATCCCACTCCTTGGTCTAAACTCTAAAGACTTAAAAACAGCATACTACAGTGATGCAGCCACTTCAATGTTTATAGCAACACAATTCACAATAGCTAAACTCTGCAACCAACCTAGATGCCCTTCGATAGATGACTGGATAAAGAAACTTTGATATATATACACAATGAGGTATTACTCAGCATTAAAACATCATAAAATTATGGCATTTGCAGGTAAATGGATGGAGTTGGAGAATATCATGCTAAGCGAAGTAAGCCAATCCCCAAAAACCAAAGGCTGATATCCTCCCTGATAAGTGGATGCTGATCCATTATGGCAGGGAGTCATCGGAATAATGGAGGGCAAAGGAGAGTGAGGGGAGGGGAAGGGGCAGGGGAGCAGGAAAGATGGTGTAATGAGATAGACATCATTACCCTAGGTACATATATGACTAAGCATATCATGCAACTCTACATTATGTACAACAAGAGAAATGAAAAGTTCAGCTCCATTTGTGTACAATGAATCAAAATGTCTTCTGCTGTCATATATACCTAATTAGAATAAATAAATAAATTAAGTAATTAATTTAAAAATTTAAAAAGTCTATCTTGGTTTTGACTGCCTAGTATATGCAAGCATTTCATGTTCATGATTGATCTTAAGCACACATAAACCCCACGTGTTGTACCACAGCATGTTTTGTAAATAAATACATTAATTTAAAAAACACAAGGAGATAACTCTTTTTAAAAAAAATATTTTTTAGTTATACATGGACACAGTGTCTTTATTTTGTTTTGATTATTTTTATGTGGTGCTGAGGATCGAACCCAGTGCCTCACACATGAGAGGCAAGCGCTCTACCACTGAGCCACAACCCCAGCCCAAGGAGATAACTCTTTACACCAAGAAGATCATCATAATGAAAAACAAATAAATCAATAGAAACAGAAATGAGTGTGTGCAAGGATATAGAAAAATTAGAAACCATATATATTGCAGGTAAAAATGTAAAATGGCAAAATAATCATAGAAGACAATTTCTTAGCAGCAGAAAAGAGTTTAAATCACAGAATTTCCACATGTCCTGACAAATCCACTCACTTATATATCCAAAAGTATTAAGAACAGCTATTAAAATAAAAAGTGTGAATAAATGATTATATCAGCACTTTAACAATAGTTAAAATTTTGAAATAAACCAAATGTCCATCAACTGACCAATGGACTATGCAATGGCATATTATTTACACATAGAAAAACTGAGTGCAGATTCTTGCTGCCACGAAGATGAATTTCAAAAACATTATGCCAGCCGGGCGCGGTGGCTCAAGCCTGTAATCCCAGCACTTAGGGAGGCTGAGACAGGAGAATTGCGAGTTCAAAGCCAGCCTCAGCAAGGGCGAGGCGCTAAGCAACTCAGTGAGACCCTGTTTCTACATAAAACACAAAATAGGGCTGGGGAATGTGGCTCGGTGGTCAAGTGCCCCTGAGTTCAATCCCCAGTACCCAAAAAAAAAAAAAAAAAAAAAAAAAAAAAAACATTATGCCAAATGAAAAAAATCAGACCCACAGTACAACATATTTTTTGATCACATTTTTATGAAATATCCAGAATAGATAGATGTCCAGAATTCTGAGATAGAAAGCCTATTAGTGATAGTTGTGATAATGTTTAGTGGCTGGAAAATGGGTAGGAGGTTTCACTTTGGATTCATGAAAAAGTTGTAAGCTACGTATTAGCAGTAATCATATGATACTGTGACTTGCTTTCATGTTCCTGAATTGTATGTACACTTTAATATTTAAAAAGGCCAATTTTATCTATATGTGTCCTATCATAATAAAAAACTGAAAATGTCAAAGAACAACATAAACATCAACATTATGAATCTAGAAAAAAGGAATAACAAAGTAAACCCAAAGCAAGTAGAAGAAGGACAATCATAAATATTTGAGTAAAAATAAATTGAATGCAAAATAGAAAAAGATATAGAAAACCAAATAAACCAAAACATGATTCTTTTAAAGACTCATAACATTGGCAGCCTCATAGCTAGAATGTCAAAAAATGATTAAAAGAATATTCTATTTACATAAAGCAGAAAAATAATACATTACTAACAATAAGGTAATATAATGAATAATTTCAAGACAATCATTTCAGTAGTCTTTATGAAATAAGCATTATTTCATAAATAAGGAAGATACAAACTACCAAAGTGAATTCAAGAAGAAAGGGAAAATGTAAATAGATTTATAATAAGAAAAGAGATGAAATACATTTCCTAGAAAGAAAAATCCAGGACCAGATAGATTCCCTATTGAATTCTACCAAGTTTTAAAAGAATAATTAACATAAATACATTGAACTTTTTCAAAAATAGAAAAGGCTAGAATACTACTCTACCCATTCTACAAAGTTGTCATTATCCCATTATCAAAACCAAACAAAGATACCATATGAAAATTAAAGAATGACGTAGTATATGAATGTAGATGCAAAATCCTCAAAAAATGCTAGCAAACAATACCCAGAAACAAAGTCAAATGTAAACCATGAACAAGTGAGATTTATCTCAGGAATGCAAGAATGGTTTAATACCTCAAAATTAATTACTGCAATATACATTATTAATAGAATAAAAGATAAAACTCACATTATCATCTCAATAAAAACAAAATGCATTTGACAAAATACAACCTATTTTAGTAACATACTCTACATATTTTACTAAATAGTAAAATAGTTACCCTGATAAAGGGCATATATAAAAAAAATTCACAAAGCATCATGGTTAAAACTGAATGTTTTCCACTGTGAATCAGGGTAAAGAAAAAGATGTCTGCTATCATTATTTCTATTCAAAAGTGTATTGAAAGCTTTGACTATGGAAATTATGCAAGTAAATTAAAGAAAACGAAATCAGACCGGAAAGAAAAATATAATTTTATCTATATTTGCATATGTTATGGTTTTATATATATAATATTTTAAGAAATTCAACAGAAAACTAGAATTGATAAACTAATTCAACTACATTGCAAAATGAAAAATTAATAAAAATAATTTTAATATTTCTATACACAAAGAATAATGGAAAATGAAATTAAAATTATAATTCCATTTGCAATAGCATCAAAAGCAATACAATAATTAGGAATAAATTTAACAAAAGAAGTGAAAGGCATACTATAAACAGTGAAACACTAAAAACTCAATAACTAAAATGCAAATAGCCCAATTAAAAATAGATAAATTAATTCAAATAGACCTTACTCCAATGAGTCATATACAAATGGCCAGTAAACACATGAAATATGTTCTACATTATTAACTATCAAGAAAATGTAAGTGGGCACAGTGGCACACACCTGTAATCCCAGTGACTTAGGAGGCCAAGGCAGGAGGATCGATAGTTCAAACTCAGCCTCAGTAATATAACGAGGCCCTAAACAACTTAGTGAGACCCTGTCTCTAATAAAATATAAAAAAGGGCTAGGATGTAGGTCAGTGGTTAAGCATCTCCGGGTTCAATCCTCGGTACCAAAAAAAAAATGTAAATCAAACCCACAATGACATAATTCCTCAATGTCTGGAAGTGGTTACTGAGAAACAGGAAAAAAATTAACATATTAAAAATTAGGATTTCTTCTGAGAACCATCAGAGAAATAAGTTCACATTATGAACCCCTGACCTAAGTTTTGAGAAGACAAGTAACTTGAAAAGACAGAAACGCAGTTTAGTGGAGTAGGAGCCTAGGAAAAGAAGCTCATCACAGCTACTACCAAGGCAGGAAAATGTAAAATTTAATTAACAAATTGATGAAGACTAAATGTGCACTAACTTTTCAACTAAAAACCCCAGGAAGAGTTAAACACTACAACTTTTAGTGGTGCTTCCACATTTTCAGGAGTTTTACCCCCCCCGGACACCTACCAGGTTCATGTAATGAAAATTAAAGACAAATCACCTCCGGCTATTGGCTTGGGAAACTGGGAAATAACCATATGAAACACAATCAGAGCATTTTCTTCCTCTAACAATGAATACCTTCAGAGAAACCATTTCACCAGAGCCTAACCAACTGGGGTTTAAACAGAAACTAACTAAAATGGGGTAAGTGAAATTCCCTACTTTAGCATCTCCCTAATCCTAACAAGTTACACACTTCAGAACTTATTTAAGAAGTCTTCAGAGAAACTCAAGATCCAGAGGGCAGGAAAGAACTAGGATAATATAGGTTAGATTCTGACAGCTACAGAAAAATTAAACAAACCCTAACACCTAACCAGATAAAAATAAAAACTCACACTAAAGGTCCATTTGTCTCAGTTCATTTATCCAGTACATTTATGTTTACCTTTTAAACACAGGCAAATACAATGACAAAAAAATTAAGTTTAAAGAAACAAAGTAAGCATCAGAACCAGACTCAGATACAACAGAAATTTTGGAATTATCAGAGTAATAATGAAAGATAACGATGACTAATATGCAAAGATTACTAATAAAAAAATGGACAACATACAGGAAAATGTGAATAATATAGGCAGACAGATAGGATCTCTAAAAAGTAGGAAAAATGCTAGAAATAAAAATCTAACAAAATTATAAATATTATATTTGATGGGATCATCTATAGACTAAACATGAACAAAGAAAAAATGAGCATATTCTTACCAGAAAAAAATAGTAAATACATGAAGTGAAAAATGAGAAGCAAATGAGGTGGTTGACATGTTAATAATCTTTCATTGATAATTTTACAATTTTATACTTATATCAAAACATGCTGTATATCAAATATATTTATTTTTAATAATCAATTATAACAATAAAACTAGGGGCAAGAGAGAATCAACATGCATAAAGATAGGTTATTAGAAACGTTTTTAACTAAAACATGACAAGAAAAATGCATTCATTTTGAAACAGAACATCAAAGAACTGTGGGAAATTTCAAAATATGTAACATATGCATAATATCTATACCAGAAAGAAAAGAAAGTGAGATAAGAACAGTACAAAAAAGTAGTTAAAGTAGAAATTACATAATTTTCCAAAATTTTTGCAGACATCAAAATATATATTCAGAGAAGTACAAGAACAAACAGGATAAATAAATATTAAATAAACAAAACCTATACATAGGAATATCACATTTATACTGCAGAAAATCAAAAAGAAAAAATCCTAAAAGAAGCTTGAAGTGAGAAAAGTACACATAAAGAGGAGCATGAATAAGAATTTTATCAAATTTCCCTTTAAAAATCAAGCATTCAATAAGAAAATGGAGTGAAATATATAAAGTGTTTGAAAAGAATATTAACCTAACATTCTTTATCCCATGACAATACCCTTCAAAATGGAGGAAACTAAGGATTTCATCAAACAAACAAAAATTGAGGGAATTTTTCACCAGTAGTCTAACATGCAAGGCACTAAAAGAAGTTCTTCACAATTAAAAATGATTATATATATATATATATATATATATATATATATATATATATATATATATATATATATACACACACACACACACACACACACACACACACATGATATGAACTTTGGATGTACTTAAAGAAAAAGCAATATGGAAGGAAAAAATAAAGTAAAATTAAATATTTTATTATTCATATCTTCATAGATTGAATACTTAACACTATGTTCAAATTAATAAATTAATAACAAAGATGTATTCAATACTTTGTAACATAAGGAAAAGTGAAATGAATAACCAATATTATAAGGAACAGAAGAGAGAAATCATGAATACTTTGTTTTAAGTAACAAAACTAACTTCTAAATTTATATAACATTGTATGAAAATGGAGTTAAAATATCTGTAAATCTATATCATAAAACTCTTATAAAAGCCAGGCATGGTGTCACAAGCCTGTAATCCCAGCACTTAGGGAGGCTGAGACAGGAGAATCGCAAGTTCAAAGCCAGCCTCAGCAACAGTGAGGCACTAAGCAACTCAGGGAGACCCTGTCTCTACATAAAACACAGAATAGGGCTGGGGATGTGGCTCAGTGGTCGAGTGCCCTGAGTTCAATCCCGGATACCAAAAACAAAAAAAAAAACTCTTATAAAATTCTAAGAGAACTAAAATTGATATATTCAAAGACTCAATAAAAATTGGAGAAGGCAGAAAAGGAGATGGTGATAAAAATGGAAACCAATAATAATGGAAATGAAAAGAAAATAGTTAAACATATAGTAGATAGAAATCCGAATATATCAATAGTCAATTTAAGTCTTTTATAGTTCTAAATACACAAATTAAAGGACAGACACAGCAGACATGTTCACAGTGGATTAAAAAAAACTGTTATCAAGAAGAAGATATCTTTAAAGATAGAAAGAGACTAAAAGAAAAGTGAAGGTGAGAAATGAATCATGCTATTACCAATCAAAAGAAAGCTTAAATAGCCATATCAGTTTCAAAAAAAGGAAACTTCAAAAGTATAGGGATGAAGATTACAATTACCTAATAATAAAAGGTCAATTCTTTATGATTACATAACAATCCTGAAGGTGAATGTTACAAACAACAAAGCATCAAGAAACATGAAGAAAACTGATCAACTTTAATGAGAAAAAAGAAATGAATCCACTATTATACTTGGAGAGTTCAGCAGCCATCTATCAGTAATTGACATGTCTTACAGGAAGAAAAAGAGCTAATACAAAGTTCAACTGAACAGCACCATCAATCAACTGGATTTAATTGACATTTATAAATTTTTCTTCCAAAAATAGCAAAATGCACATTCTTCTTTAGCTTACTAGATTACTTAACAACAACCTGGGATTGAAAACACACATTAGGAAATCAAAAAATTATAGAAACCATACCTAGTATACTGCCAGACTCCAGTGAAATTAAACTAGAAATGAGAAAGTGAAAGACATCAGGAAATCCCCAATATGTAGAGATCAAAAGACATCTCTACATAATATGTTTGTGGATAATGAGATCTCAAGATATGTTTAAAATATTTTGAATCAAATAAAAATATGGTTTCAAATATTGGGGATGCAGTTATACAGTGCTTGGAGGGAAATTTTAAGAATGATATAGATAGATAGATGGATCTTTCTTCTAATATATATATAATATATATAATTAATTCTAATATATATATATATATAATATATATAATATATACATATATATATATTAGAAGAAAGAAATAAAATCACTTATCCAATTTTCTCCTTCTGAAACTTAAAATCAAGATAAAATTAAATTCAAAATATGCAGTAAAAAAACAATAATGAAATTGAGAGCAGAAATCAATGAAATTGGAAACACTGAACTGATTAAATCAAAACTTGATTCTTTGAAATCCAGTAAAATACAGCAAAGTAACTAAGGCAAAGTAACTAAGGCAAAGTAACAAAAAAAAAATCACATCAATAACTAATATCGGAAGTGAAATTGGGGGCATCACTATTGCTCTTATAAATACTTAAAATTAATGAAATAATATAAAATAACTATATGCATAGAAATTTGGTAACAGATGAAATGGACCAATTCCTTGAAAGAGACAAATTACAAAAATTCACAAAACAAGAAACATAATCTCATGAAGATGATATTTATTAAAGAAATTAAATCAATGGTTTAAAATTTTCCTAAACAGAAAGCACCAGGCTAACATGAGTTTGTTGATGAATTCTACCAAACATTTAAGAAATTATACTGATTCTCTACAAACTCTTCCAGAAAATAGAAAAAAAGATAATTCTTAATTCGTTTGGTGAGGTCTACAACTACAATAACTGGTTAAGAATATCCAATATAAAAGATGGAAATTATGTCATAAAATAGTCAAAATTTGGTAGGAGATAGTGAAATAAATGTGTAGAGGGATTTTTCTTTTCAAAGCTAAGTTATTACCCAATTAAAAAATGGGCAAAGGAACAGAAGAGGCACTTCACAGAAGAAGAAATACAAGTGGTCAACAAATCTATGAAAAAATCTCTAGCAATTAAAGAAATGCAAATTACAATTACACCAACATTCCATCTCACTCTAGTCAAAATGGCAATAATCAAGAATACAAAAAATGTTGGTAAGGATATGAAGTGAAAGGTACACTTACACATTGCTGTTTGGACTGCAAATTGGTGCAAATACTCAGGAAAGTAGTATGGAGATTACTCAAAAAATTTTGAATGGCACAACTATTTGACCCAGTTATCCCACTATTCAGTATATCCCCACAGGGCTTAAAATCAACATACTACAGTGACACAGCCACATTAATGTTGATAGCAGCACAATTCACAATAGCCAGCTATGAAACCAACCTAGGTGCCCTTTAACAATGAATGGATAAAGACAATATGATAAATATACACAATGGAATATGACTCAGCCATTAAAAAAATGACTTTATTACTTTTTCCAGTAAATGGTTGGATCTAGAGATTATCATGCTAAGTGAAATAAACCAATCCCTAAAAACCAAAGGTTGAATGTTCTCTCTGTTATGTAGATACTAACATACACCAAGGGGTGGGGAGGGGAAGAAGAGAAATCCATTGGATTACACGAAGGGGAATTAAGAGAAGGGAAGTAGATAGGAATAGGAAATAATGCAGTATTAATGAGAAAAAAAACAAACATATTCATATATGAGTATACCACCAATGAAACTCCATATCATGTACAAAAATAACAATGGGATACTAATTAGAAATAAGTTATATTCCATGTATGTATCTCAAAATACACTCTACTGTCATCTATATCTAAAAAAAGCAAATGAAATAATTTTAAAAAAGAAAATTATTTTCAGCTTAAAAATGACCTCTTATTTATAAAATTTTTTAGTAAATCTCATGGTAACCACAAAGCAAAAAGTTGTAATACATACACTAAAAATAAAAGGTAAGAATTCAAAATATATCACTAGAACAATGCACTTACCTACAAAGGAAGACAGTAAAACAGGAAGAAAATTTTTTAAAAATCTACAAAATTATAAAATAATCAAGAAGTGGTAGGAGTATTTTCTTATCAAAAATTACCTTGAATATAATTTAGTTAAATTTTTCCAATCTAAAAGCCTAAGCCAGGCGCGGTGGCTCACACTTGTAATCCCAGCACTTTAGGAGGCTGAGACTGGAGAATCGCAGGTTCAAACCAGCCTCAGCAAAGGAGAGGCACTAAGCAACTCAGTGAGACCCTGTCTCTACATAAAACACAAAATAGGGCTGGAGACGTGGCTCAGTGGTCGAGTACCCCTGAGTTCAATCCCTGGTACCAAAAAAATAAATAAATAAATAAATAAATAAAATAAAAGCCTAGAATGGCTAAATGGATAAAGAAGCAAGACCAAAATATACACTAATTTAAAACTCACTTTACTTGGCTATTGTGAATTGTGGTACTATTAACATTTGACAAAGAAAATGTGGTATATATACACAACAGGGTTTTCCTCAGTCATACAGAAGAACGAAATTATGTCATTTGCTGGTAAGTGGATGGAATTGGAGGATATCATGTTAAGTGAAATAAGCCAGATCCATAAAGTCAAGAGTAGAAGTGTTTTCTCTTTTATGCAAAAGCTAGAGAGAAATAAAATATTTATCAAAGGGAGTATCTCATGAAAATATAAGGAAGAACAGTGAAGAAGAAAAAGGGGAAGGGGGGAAGAAGGAGGGATGAGAATGGAGAGAAATAGTGGAATGAAATTTAAAAACCTATATCATGTGCATATATGAATATATCTCAATGAATTCCACTTTTATGTATAATGTACTAATTAAAAATAAATTAATAGAATGAAGACTAACAGAGAAAAGAAATAAAGGTGATGAGCATGGAGGATGGAATTAGTAGTGGTGATTGAAATGGAGCAAATTGTTAGATGCCTTTATGATTATGACAACATGAACCCTACAGTTTTATAAACATAATATACTGTTGGAGAAAAAGATTCATTTTAGCAATATTGACATATATAAACTGAAGGTAAAAGCATTGAAAAAGATATTCAGTGCAAATAAAAAACAGAGGAGATAAGGAGTAGCTATACTTATATTGAATAAAGCAATCTTTTTTATTTGTTCTTTTGAGTTATACATAACAGTAGAATGCATTTTCCCATATTATACATGCATGGAGTATAACTTATTCTAATAAACATCCTATTCCTGTAATTTTACATGATGTGGAGTTACCCTCTCCATGTATTCAATACCAGGCTAAGAAAGTTATGTCCAATAAATTATATTGTCCTTCCTATTCCCTTCCCTCATCCCTTCCCTCCATTCTGATCCAATGGAATTCTATTCTTCCCTTCCTCACATTCCCTTTTTGTGGATTAGCACCCACATATCTGAGAGAGCATTCAGCTTTTGGATTTCACTTAGCATGGTATTCTCCAGTTCCATCTATTTACCAGAAAATGCCATAATTTCATTCTATTTTATGGCTGAGTAATATTCCATTGTGTATATATACCACATTTTCTTTATCCATTCATTCATTTAAGGAAACAAGTTAGTTCCATAGCTTGGCTATTGTGAATTGAGTTGCTATAAATGTTGATGTGCCTATGTCACTGTAGCATGTTGATTTTAAGACCTTTGGGTGTAGACTTGGAGTGGGATAACTGGATCAACTGTTGGTTCTATTCCAAGTTTTCTAAGGAATCTCCATTCTGCTTTATATAGTGGTTGCACCAATTTGCATTCCCACTAACCCTAGCCAGGGCAATTAGACAAAAGGAAGAAATTAAAGGGATATGAATAGGAAAAGAAGAGCTCAAACTATTGCTATTTGCTGATGACATGATTCTATATTTAGAAGACTCAAAAAAAACTCTACTAGAAAGCTTCTAGAACTCATAAATGAATTCAGCAAAGTTTCAGGGTATAAAATCTACACCAATAAATCAATTGCATTCCTATACAACAATGAAATATCAGCTGAAAGAGAAATAAGGAAAATTATCCCCTTCAAAATAGCCTCAAAAAATTAAACACTTGGGAATCAATCTTACAAAAGAGGTGAATGACCTCTACAAAAAACTACAGAACACTAAAGAAAGAAATTGAAGACCTCAGAAAATGGAAAGACTGCCCATGTTCTTGAATAAAGTAATCTTTAAGATATAAACTGTAAAAAGAGATAAAGTCATTATATAATGATAAGAGGATCAATTCAGCAAAAGTAAATAACAATTGTAAATATGATGTGCTTAACTTTGAAGCACCTACATATATGAAGCAAATATTAACACAAATGTAGAGATACACTCACATGCAATAGTATTAGGGGATTTCAATACATACTGTTGGCAAGAGAAAAATAATCTAGACAGAAAATGAATGAAGAAACATTGTAATTAAAATGATCTCTAGACAAAAAGACCTAATAGACATACTCAGAACATTCCACCCACCAGCTACAGAATGTACTTTCTTTTCAAAAATACATAGAATAATCTCCAGGATAGATCATATGTTAGGCCACAAAACATGACTCAACAAATTTAAAAACAAGGATTTTAGCCAGGCACTGTGGCGCAAGCCTGTAATCCCAGCATTTAGGGAGGCTAACACAGGAGAATCGTGAGTTCAAAGCCAGCCTCAGCAAAGGTGAGGTGCTAAGCAACTCAGTGAGACCCTGTCTCTAAATAAAACACAAAACAGGGCTGGGCATGTTGCTCAGTGGTAGAGAACCCCTGAGTTCAATCCCCAGTACAAAAAAAAAAAAAGTATCCTTTCATACCACAATGCGAACATACTAAAAAAAAAAACAATAACAGCAGGAACTTTGGAATCTTCATAAATACATAGAAATTAAACAATATGCTCCTCCCAGTTGAATGCTTTAAAAATTTTTTTTTACTATTTTTTTTTTGGATAGCAGAAGGCATCTTGATTTATTTTACCCAAATGTAGCAAAGCTTTTCATTCCTCCACTTGTACACAATGTAGCATCATACCATATGTGCAGTTATATGTGTACCTAGGGTAATGATATCCATCTCATTCCACCATCTTTCCTCCTGCCATGCCTCCTCCCCTCCTCTCCATCCCCTTTGCCCAATCAAAGTTCTTTCATTCCTCCACAACTCCACCATTATGGATCAGCATTCTCTTATCAAAGAGAACATTTGGCCTTTGTTTATTTTGGGGGGGGGATTGGCTTACTTCGCTTAGCATGATATTCTCCAACTCCATCCATTTTCCTGCAAATGCCATGATTTTATTCTCTTTAAATGCTGAATAATATTCCATTGTGTGTATATACCACAGTTTCTTTATCCACTCATCTATTAAAGGACATCTAGGTTGCTTCCACAGTTTAGCAGTTATCAATTGTGCTGTTATAAACATTGTTTATAAGTGGCTGTTTATAAGTCGCTGTTTCACTGTAGAATGCTGTTAAGTCTTTAGGGTACAGAGGAAGGAGTGGAATAGCTGGGTCAAATGGTTTCCATTCCAAGTTTTCTAAGGAATCTCCACACTGCTTTCCAAATTGGTTTCACCAATTTGCAGTCCCACCAGCAGTGTATGAGTGTGCCTTTTCCCTCACATCCTTGCCAACACATATTGTTGTTTGTGTGCTTGAAAAATGCCATTCTGACTGAAGTGAGACGAAATCTTAGAGTAGTTTTGATTTGCATTTCTCTAATTACAAAAAAGTTTGAACATTTTTTCATATATTTGTTGATCGATTGTATATCTTCTGAGAATAAAATTAATTGCTCATATACATATATGAATGTAAAATTATAAAAGAGAAACTGAAGAGAAGCACAAGAGTAATAATGGTTTCCTTTGGGGAAAGTGCAGAGAAATAGTAATGTGAGGGCCAAGAGATACTTAAACTGTAACATTTTCATTCTTTTACTTGAAAGAAAACTTGAAGCAAATTATACCAAATGCCACATTTATATAGTTGAAATGAGTGTTTGTCATATTATTCTTTCACTATTTTCACAGTTCTTTACACTATATTTTTAAAGTAATTGGCTTTATTTTTAGCATATTTTTTCATTTGCAGAAATTTGAGCAGATATTACACAGAGCTCTATGCGCTGAATCTTCCCACCCCTCAGTTTCCCATTTATTTCTTGCTAGTAGTACAGTGTATTTGTTATGATTGATGAACCAGTATTGATACATTATTATTAATTGATGTCCACAATTTTTGGTAGGGTCACTGTGTTTTAACAGTTATATGAGTTTGGCAAACCAGTAATGTCATTTATCCAGAACAATAGTATTTAATAAATAATATCCATTAAATAAATAAATAAATAAACAAACAAACAACATGCTCCTGAAAAAACACTGGGATCAATGAAGAAATTAAAAATGAAATTTAAAAATTCTTGAAACAATGGCAAATGGAAATACAATATACCAAAACTATTTGGATAAAAACAAAAACAGTTTTAAAATTGAAGGTTATAGCAATTAACGCTTACATCAGAAAAAAAAAATCCCATAAAAAAATCTAACACTGTACCTCGAGGAACTCAATAAAAACAATAACAATGAAAACACCCAAAACACACAAAACACAAATTTAGCAGCAAGAAAAAAATAATAAAGTTTCAAAATATTAATAAAATAGAAACTGAAAAAGAATTGAAAATATGAACAAAAAGAAGAACTGGGAGTTGTTTTTTTCAAAAATATTAACAAAATAGAATAACCTTTAGTGATATGATCAAAGAAAAAGAGAAAAGACTCATATAAATACAATCAGAGATAGCAAAGGAGACATTACAACTGATATCATAGAAATAAAATCATGATAAGCCACTATTATTAACAACTATATACCAACCAATTGGATAAACTAAAGTAAAAAACGAATATATTTCTGGACACCAAGGTTAATTATGAAGAAATAGAAAATCTGAATTGACCAATAACAAGTTAGGAGATTGAAACTATAATAACAAGTCTCTTATCACAGAGAAGCACAGAACCAAATGGTTTAACTGTTGAATTCTACAAAATATTTAAAGAACGATTACCAAATTTCCTCAAATGCTTCCAAAAAATTAAAGATGGAGAATACTTCAAAATTAATTTTATAAGGCAAGAGTTACCTTGATGCCAAAATCAGAAAAGGACAGAACCAAAAAAAAAAAAAAAACTACACAATATCCCTGATAAGCAAAGATAGATGCAAAATCCCTTCAAAAATATACTAGTAAACCAAATCTAACAGCACACTGAAAAGATCATTCACTATGATAAAGCACAATTAATCCCACGGAAGCAAGGATGGTTAAACATGTGTAGATCAATAAATGTGATACATCCTTTTAACAGAATAAAATACAAAACCATGTGAATATTTCAATAGATACATATAAAGCACTTGAGAATATTATGCATTCTTCATGAAAATAAAATAACAGTAAACTAGAAATAGAAGGAATGTACATCAACACAATAAAGACCATATATGACAATCTGAGAGATAACATAATGAACAAGGAAACACTAAAAACTTTTCCTCTAAAATATGGAACAAGGCAAGGTTGTTCTTACCACTTACATTAAACATTGTACTATAAGTACTACCTGCAGCAATTAGGTAGGAAAAAAATAGTAAAAGAAAACCAAATTTGAAAGGAATAATTTGTCACTGTAAGACATGAAATCTTAGATATAAAAAATCCTAAAGACTCCACCCTCCAAAATATTATTAGAATAAATGGATTCAGTGAAATGGCAAGATACAAACTCAACATTCAAAAATCAGTAGACTTTATTTGTTTATTTATTTATTTGTGTACTTATTCATTTATTTTGTACTGGAGATTGAAGCCAGAGGCACTTTACCACCGAGCTACACCCCTAGCTATTTTTACGTTTTTTATTTAGACAGTGTTTCACTAAATTGCTGAGACTGGCCAACAACTTGTGATACTCCTGCTCTGCTGTTCAAGTAGTTGGGACTACAGGTGTGTGCACCACTGTGTCCAGCTTAAGTAAAATTTTTATACACTGAGAGTAAACTATTTGAAAAAGTGCTCAATAAAATAATACCACTTACAATAGCTACAAAAATAGAAATAGTTATTAATAAATTTAAGAAATATCATAAAGTGTTTCTACACTAAAAAGTATAAAACATCGATCAAAGAAGGATAGAAATGGAAATACATCCCACATACATGGTTTAGAAGAATTAATCCTGTTAAATATCCATACTATACAAAGATCCACAGATTCAATGCAATGCCTATTAAAATAACAATATTCTTCACAAATATAGGAAAACAATCCTAACATGCAAATATATTAGTTAAAACAACAATAGCAATGTAAAAAGCCCTCCATGTGATTCTGATGCACACTTTGGCTTGAGAAATACTGGCAGAGAGAAATGTTATTATGAAAGAGAAGCAACACTGGAGAGGAGACTAGCAAATGTTGCTGGGCATGTGGAATGGGTAATGAAGTGCAAAATCATATTGTATGATAAAATAAGATATATGGATTGTATGATACAATATTATTTGAACCAGCTATCCCATTCCTCAGTTTATACCCAAAGGGCTTAAAAGCAGCATACTACAGTGATGCAGCCACATCAATGTCTATAGCAGTGTAATTCATAAAAGCTAAAGTATGGAACTAAACAAGATGCCCTTCAAAAGATGAACATTTAAAGCAAATGTGGTACATATACACAATGAAATATTACTCAGCCTTAAAGAAGAATGAAATTATGGCATTTATCAGTAAATTGATAGAGCTAGAGAATATCATTCTAAGTAAAATAAGCCAAACCAAAAGATCCAAAGGATGAATTTTTTTCTGATATGCGGGTAGATGCTCATTCACAATAAGTGGGGGAGGGGTAAGGAAAGAATAGATGCATTTTGGATTAGACAGAGGGGAGTGAAGGGAGGAGAGTTGGTATAGGAGTGGGAATAACACTGGAATTATATGGACATTATTACCCTATGTGCATATATGATTACATGACTGATGTAATCATACATCATGTACAACCAGGAGAATGAGAAATTACACTGAATTTATGTATGATATGTCAAAACGCATTCTACTGGAATGAGTAACTAATTAGATCATATAAAAAACTTTGGCAAAATAAAAAAAATAATGCAGTAACAATAAATGTTGGCCAGAATATGGGGAAAAGGGTACATTCATACATTGCCAGTGTGCTGCAAATTGGTGCAAACATGCTGGAAAGCAATATGGAAATTCCAAAATTTGGAATGGAACCACCATTTGACACATTTATCTTACTCTTTACTATAGGTCCAAAGGACTTAAAAACAGCATATTACAGTGACACAGACACTACAATGTTTATAGCAGCACAATTCACAACAGCTAAGCTATGGAACCAAACTAAGAGTCCTTCAACAGATGAATGGATTTAAAAAATGTGATATATACACATACACAATGGAATATTATTTGGCCATAAAATGACTATGAAATTTGCCAGAATATGGATGGATCTGGAGACTACTATTATTCTAAGCAAAATAAGCCAATCCAAAAAAATCATTTTGAATGTTCTGATATGTGGATGCTAACACTCAACAAGGTGTGGTGATGGGAACAATAGAAGTTCCGTAAATTAAACAAAGGGGAATTAAGGGAAGGGAGGGGAACAAGAAAGACAGTGAAATGAATCTGACTACTTTCCTGTGTTAGGTCAGCTCGAGATCTCTCACGAGGCGGATGCAGAGCGTATAACCTGGCAGACTCCACGCAACGGCAGCAGACACAGGACATGCAGGTGGTGGATTCCATGCAGCTACAGTGGGGGTAGGGCATCAGTTTGGAGCAGCTGCGGGGAATAAAGCATCAAGCAGCCCGCATGTGCAAAGGAACAGCCTACCAGACACTGATATGTAAGCAGTAATGGCGCCTCCTACCAATCAGTGGACTTTTCCTGACTCATCCCGGAAGGACTCTGACCTCGGTGGGATCTCCTGGCCAATCCCAGGGAATGCAGGACTCTAGATACCTCCTCTTCCTATCTCATAGCCCCTTCGTTCCTGCCTTAAGCCTGCCCCTTCCTGACCAGGCCCTTTAAATTTTTCTTTCCGCGGAACACTTGCGCCATTCTCCCGTACACACTCTGATGGACAGGAGAGTTCAGCCCGAGAGCATGTATTTCCAATAAAGCCTTTGCCCAACGGTTTTAATTTGCTGCCTTTCAGTCATTTGGCCTTACACTATGTACATATATAAATAAAGCACAGTGAATATCTACATCATTTACAACCACAAGACTGGGATTCTCATTAAGATAAGATATACTCCATATTTGTATAAGTATGTCAAATTTTACTCTATTGTCATATACAAATAAAGAGAACAAATTTTTAAAATATATACAAAATTAAAGAAGAAAAGCTTTAAAAATCCCAAATACATGTACATCCAAAAATCATTAGGAAATAAAGTTAATAGCAAATGCCATACATCAGTAAATTATTTTATTCTAAATGATATACTATGTCTATTAACTACATGGCATATAGTGAAAAGTATTTTATATTACAGCCAATCTAAGAAGAATTAAAATAATGATGTCTAGCATTTATTATGAGTCTCAAACTTACTTTTCAAAAATAAATTTTAAAATGCTATTTTGAAAGTCAACCCATTATACAGATGTGGTGTCTTTTGCAACAACATGGATGGAACTGGAGATAATTATGCTAAGTGAAATAAGCCAGCCATTTTTTTAATTTTATTTTTAGTTGTAGGTGGACAGAATATCTTTATTTTATTTTTATGTGGTGCTGAGGATCGAACCCACTGTCTCACGCATGCTAGGCGAGCACGCTACCACTGCGCCATAACCCCAGCCCCTAAGCCAGGCATTTAAAGACAAGTACCACATGATCTAATTCATATGTGTAATCTAAGAAAGAATTAATTGATCGTGTAGGGTGCAGTGGCACGCACCTATAATCCCAGAAGCTTGGGAAGCTGAGATAGGAGATCACGAGTTCAAAGCCAGCCTCAGCAAAAGTGTGGCACTAAGCAACTCAGTGAGAATCTGAGTATTAGTCAGGCTTCTCTAGAGGAAAAGGATCAACATGAAGTACAATTATAAAAAGGGGACTTATTAGGTTGTGACCAGAAACTGGATAGTCCACAATGGCCGTCTGCAGGCTGGAGAGCTGGGAGAACCAGTAGTTGCACATTGCAAGAGGCTGAAGCTCCAGAACAAGAGAGATCAATGGTGCTAACCTAGTCCAAGACCAAAGGCTTCTGGAGAATCCGTGTCAGAGTCCACTTTGGAAGAGTGAAGATGCAAGAATCCGAAATCCTCAGACTATCGCACAGCAATCAAGAACCTGTTCAAGAATTAAGCTTGCATTGGCTGCTGCTTCTTTGCTCTTCCAACTCTTAGTCCATCCAAGCAATCCTTCTATTGGTTGGTGCTACTCATGCTTAGGGAGGATCTCCATTTCAGTTGGCTATCCCAGACACCAATTATTCCTAAACACACCCTCACTGACACACCCATAATCCTCTTAATCCTTGGCATCTCTTAATCCAATCAAGTTGACAATTCAAATTGACCATTACACCCAGTCTCTAAATAAAATACAAAATAGGGCTGGGGATGTGGTTCAGTGGCTGAGTGTCCCTGAGTTCAATTCTCAGTATACCCCCATAAATAAATAAATATGTAAATAAATAAATAAATAGATTGATCTCACAGAAGGTAAAGAGAAAAAAGGTGGTTACCATAGGCTGGCGAGAATACGGGGAGAGGGAAGAATGGGAAATATGCAGTCAATGGTACTTATAGTTGGAGAAGAGCAAGTTCTGGTATGCAATTGCACAGTAGAACGACCGCAGGTAATGATGATTTTCTGTGCATTTCAAAAAGCTAGAAGAGAGGATTTTCAAAATTTTCACCATAAGTAAATGATCAATCTTTGAGAATAAAGATATGTTTAATATGATTTAAACAGTGTATAATGTGCATGTATCAAGACATACCATGGTGCACCATAATTATGTAAATTTTTTATTTTTCATCTATCAATTAAAACAAATTTAATTTAAAAATATATTTTTAAAGGATTCATTATAAAATGTTACTCTGCACATGAGGAAGTGTGACATACCATTTTCTTATATCTGTCAAGTGCTCATCTCATTTAATAATGCATGGTCTGATTATTCCACAAAAATGTGATACCACTCTTTTTCTTGCCTTTCTCTCATAAAATTGATATTCATCATTGGCTATTTGTGAATAATTTGATATCCCTAAATATTCTTAATGATAGATCCTATCTTCATCTATTTATCCTCTATGTTTAGCACAGTGATCATTTAGGGCAAAAAATATTTGTTGAATAAATATGAAAGAAAAAATAATATTTACAAATTAATGACATTGTGTATCTTTTAAAAATTATGTACCAAAATATCACTTTGCAGTTTCATGGTATATCTGCTTATGCATGAGAAACCTACCGGTAGTTTTCACAACTAGTAGACAGAGATTTTAATTGTTCCATCTATAGTTTTTTACCCATTTTTCTGTCAACAGTATCACATATTTGCCAAATTGCTTGTTGAGAGGAGGCTACAGACTATGACCAGGAATTAACTGCCCCTGATGACTTATAACCTGTCACAACTTGTGCTTTACTCATATGTTGCAAAACCTAGCTGAACTGACAAGCCACATTCTAAAGTTAAAGTACATTGGAGCTTCAGTTTCATATTGCCAATCAATCAACAAGTACTTATTGTGTACTTGCTTTTATGAGCAGCCTTATATTCCTAATGTGTTCTGATGTGATTTTTCTTTTATGATTTCAATAAATACCCACCCACTTTTAGACATGAGATTCAGTTTTACTGAATTCTGCCCTAAAAACAATTATGTTACAGTGAATTTCCAGAGAATTTAAGACAAAAAGCACCAAATAAAACACAGCTGAAAATTAAGTATTCTTCAAGGATAAATCTCCTTCTTAGGCCCCTTCTGTGAAATAGCACATACAATCCAACTAAAACTCTAGACTAATGACTTGCCAACTATTATTGAAATCATGGTCATTGTAAAGGATTTTAAGCCCCACCTCCAAATTGCAGCTGAACATAATTAACAATTTGTTTTAATTTGCTGTAACTCAAAAGCAAGCCAGATCAATTTTTTGGTCATTAAAATTTATAAAGAAAAAATTACTCTCAAGTACCAAATCTATTATACAAAGAGTTTTAAAAAGTTGGCATCAGTATTTATAGATTATTTTTTAACACACTATAATGATGTTTATAATAGAAACACAATTATTTGCTAGCAAGTGCTTAAAATGACACATCAGCAAACCAATGATCTACAATCAGACAAAAATTTCTTCCTTCTAATAAATATTTCACCTAATTTTTGTATTGCTATAAAAATAACTGAATTATTACTCACAAAATAATTATTAGTTACCGAATATTTATGTGCTGTTTTTTATTTTATGGGGGCCAGGGGTCCTGTCTTTTCTTCTCTTTTTTTTTTGAAAAGCATAGCAAAATAGCAAAATTCATTAGAGAAAGGAAAGACAGACTCAAGGGAAAGGGTGAGTCAGTCCTCTCAGAAAGAAGAATGACTAAAATTTTTTTAACTTGAGATTTCTTGTACTTCCATCAGTTACTAACAAACACATTTCATTTTGTTTTATTTATTTATAATTTTTATTTATTTATAATTTATTTATATTGCTTATATATTTTGGTACCAGGGACTGAACTCAGAGGCACTCAATCACTGAACCACATACCCAGTCCTATTTTGTATTTTATTTAGAGACAGGGTCTCACTGAGTTGCTTAGCACCTTGCTGTTGCAGAGGCTGGCTTTGAACTAGCAACCCTCCTGCCTCAGATTCCCAAGCCGCTAGGATTATAAGCGAGCACCCTCATCCCTTGCTCATTTTTATTTTCTTAAATATTCTTAGTTATAGATGGACACAATACCTTTATTTATGTATTTATTTTTATGTGGCTGAAGATGAAACCCAGTGCCTCACATGTGCTAGGCAAGCAGTCTACCACCAAACTACAACCCCAGCCCAACAAAGACATCTTAGAGAAAGAACAACTGAGTTTATCAGAAGGCTTGTAGTCAGCCTTCTCTGCTCCCTTAATCCACTACCTTAAGTACTACCTTATATTCTTGATATTTCAAAAGAGAGGACTTCTTTGGCAATTGTGACACTGAATCTGGAAACAAAAACAGGTCTATACTTTTGTTTGATAGTTTCATTAAGAAAGGAGGAAATACATTTTAGGTCTTGATTGAGGAAAACAACAGGGTGTTTGAAATATCTGCTCCTAAATTTACCCTTCAAACATACATATTTGAGAGCCATTCACAATACAAAGTACAAACTTGTAAACTTTTAAAATTTTTTTAAATTGCATAAAAGTTTCCTTGCCTATATTCCCTAAAATAATTGACTTTCATTAAGTTACTATGACATAGGAAATAGCTATGATTTTTCTCCCACTATCTAATTTTTTTTTAGTTGTAAATGGACATATTTATTTATTTATTTATTGTATTTATTTATTTTTATGTGGTGCTGAGAATAAAACCCAGTGCCTCATACATGCTAGGCAAGCATTCTACCACTGAGCTACAATCCCAGCCCCTTTCTCCCACTTTTGCAAATGATGAACAGTTAGAAATAAATCAAACTACCATGGGATTTTAGTGTGTCTTCTATCCTCTGAGGTTTCAATGTGTACAGCTCAGGTCATCAATACTCAAATGTTTTCCTGATTAAAAACAAAAAAAAGTGTTAGTTTGAGGGACTGAACCTAAAATCATCTGACCTTCCATATTGGAATATTGCTTTAGCATAAGTGCACACTAAGGTAGATTTCTCAACCTGAATGGAAATACATATTTAATAAATAACACAAAACTTTAATAAATAACACTACATTTTTTATTTTAATACTTAAAATGTGTATTTCAACTTTAAATGTGCACTGTGTTTTTATCTCATAATGACTACTCAGGGATAAACATATAGCTGTTCATTTTGGATGTGAAAAATAAGACACCCTGAAAATCTCAAAAATAAGAATATGTATATTGGTATGCTTAGACATAGGCATTGGTTAATAGGGGGACTACTTCCAATTTTCATTTGTAATTTTAAAGATCCATGGGTCATAGTAATTATGGTAATGGCTCAGGCAGACCTCACCAATTAAAAGTTATCACACTAAACATTAATGAGATATTTTCATATTGACTGGTAAAAGGGCAACTTGGAGAGACTATTTGTACAGTGAGGAAAGAAAGCTTCTTTTGGACTCAGCTACTTAAAAGCTGTTTCCACAGGTTTAGATTTCAAGAGTACTATGTATTTAGTCTAACTTTTGCATTTTGAGATCAAACCCACCCAATTTGGTGAGTCCATCTGCACTGTGCTTTGCAATTAATTCAGTCTCCTCATGCCAGAATACAGGATTATTCCCTAAATGAAGAAGAGGAATAGAATATGCACCACGTCACACTTCCTAAGCAGATGGTCATGTGCATGTGTAGAGTATGTAAGAAAACAGATGGTAAGATTTTTCAATACACTACTCTTTCTACTTTGGTTAGCATATGATGTGTTTTGTACTTGACTGAGGAAGAGAAGAATAGGCTCCACTGAAATCTTGCTCAGGAACAGTATGGTGTTCAAAGCATGTGCTTATTGTATGGCTATTAAATGCATGTAAAAGTATTCACAACCTGAGTAAAAACAATATGGTATAAAAATAGGTAGAATGAGGACATGTTACATTAAAGTTGAACAGAAGCAATTTAAATAGTAGTGTGGAATTTGGCACAGAGTAGGCATACAATATTTACTCTATATCTGTCAATAATGTCTATACTTTCTTTGGCATCATGCTTATTCTTGACAGGAATAAGACCTATGAGAGAAAAACTTCAGTTCAAGGCTCTACCTATAACTTCACAGGTGGAGACTGATAATTTATAGTCTGTCATTTGAGGAAATGTCAATACAAGCCTAGCCTGAGTGTCAGTATTATGAGACTGGGGGTATAGACCAAGCAAGGAACTATTTTACGGCTTCCAGGGATTACAACACTCCTATATAGCAAACATTGTCCCTTAATTTCTCCCTTAATTCCTTCACATCAATTATTTTCAGAAATGTTCCTAATGCATGGGAGAGCCCTGGAGTATTAATGATGATGATAGATGTTTTCAAAGATTGCCATTTCCAATTTCTAAAATGGACGTGGAAGTAAATGAGATCGAGCCTTTTTCTAGGACCACACATTTTCCAGCTCTTTTTTCATTAGTTAAAATTACCAATGGTGATCTCCAATTAAAACATCATTGTCTCCACCCCACTGACTCCTGTGTTCTCTTCCTTCCATTTACCCTTTCTCATTCCATCCTTTCTTTTCACCCTTCCTTCCATCTTTCCTTTCCTCCCTTCATCTAATGACTGCTGAAGAGCTTCTTTGGCACTGAAATGGAGAAATACAACCCAAGGTCCCTGATCTGAGTTACATAGGACTAATAATAAAGAAAATACAATTGGCAAACATAAGAAAAGCTACATTTACCTGTTTTTTGGTGAGGACAAAAGAAGAACACTTAAGAGAGTTGGCAGAAGGGCCTGGACATATAAGTAGGAAGAAGAGATATCAAGTGAAATAACTAAAGCATTTCATGAAAAGAGGAGCTTCCTGAAATCAGCACAAAAGCATTTGGAAACAGTTAGATGAAGCTCAGGGCACAACATCCCAAACAAGCAGATCAGAGATTATGTAAAGTAAAAAAGATTTGAAGCAGTATGACATATCAAGGAGACTATAACCTGATAAGTATGATTTTAAAAAGTACAGAGCTATGAGGAGGGCATGATGTGAACAGTGATGGTGAAGATTTATGCAGAGGTCAGATCAAGAAATGTTTTATAATGACCAAAACTATCCTAAGAAGACAGAGAAAATATGAATAGTTTTGTATTTTAAAATTTAAATCTGTTTGGGAGGCTGAGGCAGGAGGATCACAAGTTCAAAGCCAGCCTCAGCGAAAAAGAGGCACTAAACTCAGTGAGACCATGCCTCTAATAAAATACAAAATAGGACTGGGAATGTGACTCAGTGGTGGAGTGCCCCTGAGTTCAATCCTCAGTACCAAAAAACTAACAAACAAATAAATAAACAAATCTGAATTGAAAACGAAAATCAAAATATCAGACCTGATAACATTGTGGGTGAATTTAGTTCTGATTCAATTCAAACGTTTTCTGAATATATGAGGTTTTGAGGCTGCACAACTGATTTTATGAGCTCAATTCTACCTGGATAATGAAATCACACAAACCCATTTCAATATGACAGGTAAATATTCCTCATTATTAGAGATATAATACATGTCCTCAATAAAATATTAACAAAATGAAAGCCAGCAAAAATAAAAAGGATAATCCATTATAACTAAGTGAGATTTACGCAGAAATGACAAGGTTGGTTTAATCTCAGAAAAATCCATCAAGGTGATCCACCATGTTGTTGGAATTAATAAAAAAAATGCAAACATTTAGATGGATGAAGAAAAAAATCATTTAAAAAAATCCAACACCATGTTATAATTAAAATATGTCAGAACACTGGGAATACAAGAGGATTTATTTTACCTGATGAAGTGTTTCTACAAAATTCCTATTGCCAACATAATACTAAATGGCTAAAAGTGAATGCTTTCCAACCAAGATCAGAAACAAGGCAAAGATGTATACTCCTACAATTCTTTTCAAATTATGCTAGAGGTCCTATCTTTTTAATAAGTAATAAAAGACATCCAGAATGGAAAAGAAGTCATCATTATCCACAAATAGCATGATCACAAATGTAGAAAATACTAAAGATTCTACAAAAACTAGTAAAATAAATTAGTGACTCTAGAAATCTTACAATATTTCAGATTAATACACCAAAATGGTATCTATATGCACTAGAAATAAGCATGTGAATAATATTTTTTAAAAAGATGCTCTGTTTAAAATTCCATCAAAATATATAGGAATAAATTTAGTAAGATAGATATAGTTTGGTACCCTGAAAAATCACAAAATATTTTTGAGGGAAATGAAATAATAAATAAAGGTAAAGACACATATGTTCATGAATTGGAAGATTCAATATTGGTAAATGGTAATTCTTCCCAACTTGATCTATGGATTTAATGTAATGCCAATCACAAAGTAAATACTTTTAGAAGAAATTGATGAGTTAAATTTAAGTCTATGTAGAAAAGGACACAGAACTGTCAATTTTACAAACGTTTTGCACTGATTTCAAGATTTATGAGCAACAGTAATTACGACAATGCAGTACTAATAAGAGAGTAAGAATGTAACTTCAAAGAACCTAATAGAAAGTCCAGAAATAAACTTGCACTTATATATGATTATTTCATTTTCAAGGTGCCAAGATAAGCTGATGGAGAAACAATTTTCAATAAATTATGTTGGGAAAATGGATATCCATAAAATAAAATAAACCTTGAGATTTACCTCACACCTCACAAAATAACAAAATACATCATAGATTCAAACATAAGAGATAAAATGGTAAAACTTCTAGAAGAAAACATAACAGAAATATGGCTTTGTGTTAGGTAAAAATTTACCATGTGGCACACAAGAAGCACAATCCATATAATAAAAAATTGATATAATGTACTTTGTAAAAATTAGAACCTTAGGTCTCTGAAAACCATAGTAAAGAAAATGAAGACAATTGAATATTTCGTAAATCAATAATACAAGACAAACAACTCAATTTTTAAAAATGAAAAAAAAATTTAAGCAAATATTTCACAAAAGAAAATATACAAATACCCAATAGGCACATGGAAAGGTACTCTACATCAATAGTCACTATGAATATACAGACTAATCTACAAGGAACTATAACTACTTGTCCATTAAAATGCCTAAAATTAAAAATACAGACAACACAAGTGGTCCTCAGAATGTAGAGCCACTAGAACTCCCATACTACTGACAGAATTATACATTATTTGAGTCCCTTTGTTCAATTTGGCAATTTATTTTCTTAAGTTATATGTAATTACCATATGACCCAGCAATCCTACTCCTGGCTTTTACTCAAAAGACATGAAATCATATTTCCAAAACCCCTATAAGCATACACTGTGAACTCATAGCACTATTATACAGAATAGTAAAAGTAGCAGCATGACAATCATCATCAAATAGTGAATGGATCAACAAATTTTGGTATAGTCATATAATAAAAATTAATGAATTAAAATGCAAGCAATATTATATATAAATATCAAGAAAATTATGCTAAATTTACAAAGTAAGTCACCATAATCCCAGTGACTTTGGAGACTAAGGCAGTAAGATCAAAAACTCAAGGCCAGATTGGATAACTAGGAGAGATGGGATCTCAAATGAAAAATGAAAAGGACTCCTTGGGTGGTTGTCTCTGGGTTCAATCCCCCACTACAAATAAATAAATAAATAAAACAGACAGAAAAGACAACCAATTGTATAATTCCAAGACAAAACTACTATAATGGAGAACTGATGAGTGATTGACTAGGGCCAGAATCAGGGGAGAAGATGAAATGCAAGGAGAGTACAAAAAGTACTATAATTTGATTGTGGTAATTAGTATATGACAACATACAATTTCCATAATTTATCACATAGCTCATTTAAAATTGGTGATATTTATTGTTTGCAAATTATACCTCAATAAATGGGGAGCCATATACAGAACACTACTGAAATCCATTAAAGGGGGCTTAAGTTTTGCCTGTTGAAATACTGGAGGGCCTTTTAGCATTTTGGCAGCGTGTATAAAAGGGAAGAAGTAGATATGAGAAGGTTTAAAGATAAAATTTCTAGGATAAGTTGACAGATTACTTAAGGGAGAAATTAATGATGACTTCCATATTTCTGGTTTAGATACCTGGTTTGTATGACTTTCTCTGAAAATGAGAACACAACTTGAAGGATAAATTCCTGAATCTGAGGATAAGCTTGGTTTTTAGCATGTTTGTTTTAAGTTTCATTTTGGACATTTGGATGCCCAGTAGGCAGATGAACATAACAGTCTAGAATTCAAATGAGAGGTCCAGGTATGTATTTGGTTATTCCATCCTCTTTTATTAGGATGACCAACTTTCATTTTATTTTGGTTTTCCAAGTTTAGTTTTGTTAGTGCAAATGACTGAGATCTTAAAGGGTAAGCATGGTAAATATTCTTCTAATTATACTTTTTTTCAACAGTCATAAGTTATTCTATAATTTTAAAGCTTATTCGATCTGTGCAAATTAAAATGAACTACCAAGGAGTTCCCTAGGAAAAATGTGGAGCTCATCAATGATGAAGGTTACCTGTTTTAGCACATTTGAACTATGTACGAAAATTGATCTACTTTGGAAAGAGTATTTCGTGGAATGAATATAAACAAAGAAGAAAAGAAAAGAGATTGCCTGAAATCAAATTTCCAAAGGACCAACTCATAATACCATTTGGTAGAAATGCATCAAAGGGCTGTGGGCTAAACCTTCTCTGTCACACAGGACTCAAAAACAAATGCATTTATGTAAAATCTTATGAGCTTTAAACTGTTCAGAGGGAAAAAAAGATTCAGAAGGTGAAAGTAGAAGTAATAGATAAAGACTTAACTAACTTCTTCCCAAATATAGACTAACTTTGGATTTCGAATATTTTACTTATATTCTTATCTCCATGCCTACATATGGACCTTTGTTAATGACATAATCACCAGGAAGTGGTCATATATGTTATGTATTAGTATAGAGTATATAACTGTACTGCCACATTTAATGATCAGGAATCTAGCACAAAGGCACCAGATGTGCACAAAAAATGAGCCTCATGCAAACCTTAGCACATTACACATCATACATCATACACTACATTTTCATCCATATAAACTGTGGAACAGCTAATGTTTGGTATTAACTCCACTAAATACACATAAGTCAAACATTCACTAACTTTCCACTCTTAACTCCTGTCACTTTACTCATACATTAATTAAAATCACTAAACTTTCAGTATATAATGTTCTTTTGAAATCAACTGTAAAATCCATCCCTGAATTTGTAACAATAAATATCATCACTACCTCATCTACTTTAAACACCAAGAACACTTTATAGGGTTGGTCATCTAATATTTATAATTGGGTATTTACATCAAGTAAAACCTTATCCTTGCCAAGCTCTATGCCAGAAATGTAGAAACATGTTAAACTATACATAGGAACTAGCAAGAATCTTATAAACAAGAAAGCATACTCTACACACATACAAAGAAGAAACACACACACTTCTCTTTTCTATTGCCATTGCTGATATTCCAGCTCAGGCCTCATCTCTTCAAGCTGAGATTATTGCAACATATACAGTTCTAGATACTCCTCATTCCCACTTACCTTCTCCAATATAATCACCCAGAACTCCAAGATAAATCTGCTTAAAATTCCCATTCCAGGATCAAAAGTTCAAAAGACCTCCCTTGGCTTTCAATCCACTACAGAATCAAGTTGAAACTCCCATCTGGAAAGGAACATTCTAACCCCACCTATTTTTCCAGCTTCACCTTCAGCTCCTAAGTGAATTATTCCTTCACTACCCATTATTCAACATACCTTGTCTTAAATCACATCTGTTTTGATTATATTTGCACACCAACCTACACTTGTTTATTTTCACTCACCAACTGTCCAAATACTACACACAATTCAAGTCATATATTAAAAGGCATCTCACCCAAGTATACCCAAGCACAGTATCTGGCATATAGTAGTATATATGTCATATATATTATATATATTTGGTTAATGGAATTGAATTCATACAAATATGGGAGAAGTGTGATAAAGGAGAAGGAGCACTTAACTAGAACTCAGGTAACCTGAGTTCTAATTCCAGCTTAGTCATTCATTTCAGTTATTTGGGTCTTGGTTACTTCATCTATAAAATAAGGATAACAAAGCCAGCCTTAGCATCGGCGAGGTGCTAAGCAACTCAGTGAGACCTCGTCTCTACATAAAACACAAAATAGGGCTAGGGATGTGGCTCAGTGGTCGAGTGTCCCTGAATTCAATCTCTAGTACCAAAAATAAATAAATAAATAAGGGTAATATCTGCTTTGACAATCTTATAGAATATTTTAAGGATGAAATTAGAAATAAAAAATTCAATGTGAAATTATTTCAAAACACACAAAAGTTTGTTACATTGATTGTGATTATGATGTACACATGCATATATGGAATTGTTTAGCTTTAAAACATTCCCCATTAAAGGCACATGGTAGGGGGTAATCATACATTGATATCCCACACTTATCTGTTTTCATATACATCTATATGAGTAGACTGAGATACATAATGCTCCTACACAATAGCTAAATATTTTTATTTTATTTTAGATAACACTTTTTAATCTACCAAGGCTTATTTTCTGTTCCTAACAAACACATACATAGAGTCTCTAGATGGAATAATAAAAAGTCACATTATAACATCACTTGAGTTTGTTTGGCATTTCTATCTGATTGAGTTCCTCCCAAAAGACATTACAATTCTAAGAAGTGCACTACAAGCCCAGAAGGAGTCTGCTCAAGTAGATTATGTTATAAACAAATGGTATAAGGAAGAGTGGGAAATAAAAAACACTTAATCCTTGTTAACATTTAACATAGTGAGATAAAACTATATATTACTTATTTCTATAATTGAGATTCATGTACTATAAGAGATAAGAATGTACTTTTAAATGACTTCGTTGTAGCTTGATAAAGTATTTTCACTTTTCTTAGTTATCTATACATTACTTACCTAATTAACATATTCAGCAAATGACATATCAGTTTGTTTAGTGTCTACAGCCAAGATATTAGGAACAAGCAACATGTGTTATTACATGTAATGTTCAGGTGTTAGGTAAAAGTTAGAAGATTAACAAAAAAGAGTAATAATTATGGCATTTAAAAGAATTAGACCATCTTGTCAACATAAAATAATATAAACATTTTTTCACTAAAAACATTACTTCCAAAGAGAAAATAAATTAAATCAACCTTGTAAAAATATTAGTAATCATACAAATATACTTCTGGGGTGTTATGTTGCACAGAATGAATTGATACATTGATAATTTATGATCTCATTTCACAAATTACAATAAAGAATCTTCTCTCTTAAACAGATTTTGGACTTCAGTTGAATAAAGGGGCATCTAGACTTGCTTCTCAAGATTGACCATTTGTACATACCATTTATCCCATCTTCTCAATAATTCATTAGTTAAAATTTATGTTAATACCTACTATGTGCTACAACTGGCCAGATGAAAAAAGATTCTAAAAATAAATAAGTTGTTAACCTACATTTTCAAAGTGCTCAGAGTCTGGATTTGTCCCCAACTTCATTGTACATCAGAATCACCCAAAGGGCTTGTTGAAACAGGTTTCTAGGTCCTAATCTCAGAAGTTTTGATTCAGTAGGTTTGGGAAGAATCATGAGTATTTGCAGTTCTAACAAGTTTCCAAGTGATCCAGTGCTGCTACACTAGGAACTGCACTTGGAAACCATCTAGTCTAATAGGTGGAAACAGACTTGTTAACAGAAATAAAGGGCACTTCAATAAGTGAAATGATAAATGAATGTTAAGTGTTATAGAACAGAAAAAGGAGTGACTAAATTTTCATGGGGAAGGTCAAAGAAAACTTCACAGAGGAGATGTTAGATAAGCAAGGAGACGATACTGTAGCAGAATTATTCATCTTCAGTTGAATTTCAAGCTCATAAATAATGATTGAATGGTAGATTATGGCCAGAACATGGAAGAACTTTTCATGTCATGTTAGGGAGTTTCAACTTCATCTTGTGGACAATAGGTAGTAAATAATGTTTTATATACATGTTTGCATGATGAGATTTGTGCATTTGACTACTTAGAGCAGCTGTAGTAAGCAGAAGACAGAGAAACTACATAGATATGTGCAACAATCCAAGTAAAAATAGATGATAAATGTACTATGACCATGGTAGTAAGGATGGCAAAGGAGATTGAATCATCACTTATCAATGTTTTCCTATATGAAGCCAATGAAATGTTTACTTTTCACAAGTCACACCTGTTTCCTACAAATAGGTGGAGCAATTAAATGTAGTTTAAATCTAAACTGCAGCCCCTACTTGTGTGGCAATATACATGGTTGCTGTGCTATTGGAAGATTCCATATTACATCTTTAATTGTGGGCATTTAGCAGGCAGTCTCTTATTATTAAGATACTGCTGACTTTTATTGTCAAAGTGGCCACGGGACAAAGCTAATAATTACCAGCACCAGAAGCAGCTTGTGGTTTATATTACATTGAGGTAAATTACACTGGAATTAGAGTGGATTACTTTTATCAAATGGGGAATAAGCTGTTAATTAACTCCCCGCTGTAGCAATCTTTTTCTGAGCTTGCAACTGTTATTAGGTCTAGATTAAACTGTTGAATTAATTTCCCACTTACTTACTATTTCAAGAGTTTTTAATTTACCTGGCAGCAGTTTTAATGGGAAATTGTATTAGTGAGCATAAATTGTTTTTGGGAAGGGTAAACAGTTTGTGATAATGTTTATTAAGTCGTTTTGTTTGAGCAAAAATATAATTGCAGTTTTAATTAGTGCATGGTTGTTGGAGTATTAGGTTTGAGATTACATTATGGTTTTCTGAGAAAACAATCACAAGGTAATCCCAGCATTTATAACTGATAGCAAATATAAAAGCTATGTCAATATGGCATTGACTTGGATTTTGTGCCATATTTGAGGAAGGAAAATGGGAAATTATCTAAATGTTCTTCCATCAATTATCTTTAGGTTTATTGGCTGCTCCTAAATATAACTGTCCGCTATAACAAGTCTGTTGTCATAATACTTGTGAAGGGCTAACTGACATAATTAAAAAAAGCTAGGAGGTGCAGATTCCTTTAACAGAAAAATGTGTAAATGAGGACATTTTATTCAGATTATCAATTAAATTTTGTGATTTATTAATTGTTATAATGTCAATGGTATTGTTTATCTTATAACACCAGTAATAATCATACATTTTAATTGAAAAGTGGTTTACAGAAATGGGTCAAAGGATATTGAACTTAAATAGAGACTTTAGAGATAACATCACATATTGAGAATTGAGTTCTAGAGAAAACAACAGACTTGAACGAGGACATAGAGCTAGTAAGTATTTGAAATCAGACAAATGTGGGGATATTTTCATGACTACATATGCTCTCTTGGCCCATTTTGTGTTGTATTTCTTTTCCTAATTAAATAATGTTGAACAGTGTTCATAAATTAAAAAATATATTGTATTTTAGGTGGACTGATACATCTCAATATATTCTGAACTCTTTGCCTGTGAAGCTTTTAATACATGTTTAAATTAACATTATTCCTGTTTTCAATTGTATGGTTATTTTATTTATTCACAGATGTTATTTTATATCTAAACCATATAAAACTACTAACGGGACATTCAAGGTAGCAAAATAAATTTAAGTAGCCAAGACCATAAAATTAACAAAGGATTTTTCTTTAACATTTATTTTTAAATCCAGAAATATTGTGATGCTTTTTCTCAATTGGTATAGAAAGAATAAAGAGAATAATAAAATTTTCTTAAAATTAGGTAAACAGCTTTGACATAATAAAAATTATCTACCATTTTGCAAAAATTCTATTGTCACTATCCTGAGTGCCTATTCATATATTATAAAATGTTATTTCAGAAAAAAAATGCTATCCACCTACAAAGGCGGATATAAAAAAAACTAAATATCCCTTATTCTTTTCCTTTAGAAACAGCTAAATCTGAAGCAAAATAGAGTCTGCAGCAAAATACAGTCATGATATTTAAATCCTCAACATATTCCTTTCAAGTTATCTTTTGGCCACTCATAATTTCTATCTTTCATTCCATTGTATACAGTATCATATTTTTGTTACTTCTTTCCATCTACTCTCTAATAAATATTGAATTTTGAATGAGAAATTAAAATAAGAAACATGCATCCATAATAAAATGCAATTATGGTACTGCCAATATATCTTGTAAACATTAGGAAAAATAACTTGTAAAAGCATACTTCTGGAAGGTCATGTGCCTGTTTTTCAACAACATGTTCATTACTTTTATTTAAACCAAAGCTTCCTAAGCTTTGATATAAATTCTTTTGGATTACAAACTTGAAAACCAAAGTTTATTTATGTATATGTATGTATATATGTGTCTATATCTGTATATATACACACAGTTCAAACACATGTATATATAAATACATATACACATACATTCATAAAATATCTATGTGCATACATAAACTACTTGATTAATTTGGTATGTATATATATTATATATACATATAATTCAAGCAATATTAAATCAGTAGATTAAATATGACATATACACCATACATGTTGAGGTTTCAGAAACATTGACATGATGAGATATACTGTCTGATTATAAGAAGAAAAGGTCTTCACCTGACACAACATTCTTAATCCTTTTTTTAAACCATTTACCACTCATAAGAACTGTATAATTATGATAGCATTCCACATTCTTTCATAGTGAAATTGTGTTGTTTCCTCAAAATGGAAAAAACAATCACATTGTCACAGATTTCTTGGGGAAGAAGAAAAAGCCAAAACCAAATTTTATTGAAAATTCAACCTCTCAGATAGCTACTAATACAGTTAGTTATTACAAATATCTGACCATCCTTGGGAAAGGAAAAGTAAGAAAATACCACCTCAATTCTAAAAAGTGAAAAACAGGGAAACTAAAGAAATTATGCAATAATGACAAAGCTTGCCTTTTGAAATATTAACTCATTGTATAGTGTCTTCAAAATATATTTTCAAAGCCCATTCACATGTTATGATGTTTAATTTTAGGTGTTAACTTGACAATATTAAGGGATAACCAGATAAGCAGCTAAAACATTATATTTGTTGGTGTATCTGTGAAGTTGTCTTCAGAAGCAATTAGCATTTGAATAACTATACTGAGTTAAGGAAGATTAACCCTCACCAATGTCAATCTGTTGAAAATCTAAGTAGAAAAATGTAAAGCAGAGGATGGACAAGTTTACTTCCATTTGAGCTGGAACATCCATCTTCTGCCATCAAATACCTGAGCTCCTAGTTTTGTACCATTAGACACATGGACTTATACTGGGGTCTTCCTTTGATTGTCAGAACTTGGTCTCATACAGGGAATTAATTATTCCATCAACTCTCCTGGTTCTCAAACCTTAGAATTCACACTATATAACCCTGGCATTCTTGGATATTAAGCTTGCAGATAGCATATTATGGGATTTCTTGAACTCCATAACTTTGTGAGCCAATTTGCATAACAACTTTCCTGGTATCTAAATCTCTATATATCATATGGTTTCTGCTTCTCTGGAGAACTATGACTAATACACATCTGTCACCTATTTTTATTCTCTCAGTGGCCTATAGGCAGAAACTATAACCCCCATTTGAAAGATGAGGAAATGTTACAATAAAGATAAGTGATTTACCCCATTTCAAAATCTGGCTGGACGCACACCAGGAAATAGAAATGACCCACACACTTTATAAAAGTTCTATTTTTCACATTGACTGACAGATGCCATTTTGGGGATTTTCTTTTGACCAATGTTTAGGATTCAAGAAAAATAATGTAGCATGGTTAATTAAAAGCATCAGCTGGGGCTGGGGTTATGGCTCAGTGATAGAGTGCTTGCCTAGTACTTGTAAGGCATTGGGTTAGAATCTCAGCACCACATAAAAAATAAATAGCAAACTAAAGGCATTGTGTCCATCTACAACTAAAAAAAGAGAGCATCATCTTAGAAAAGTAAGATATACTTGCCATTAGTGCACTACCAGTGTGACTTCTCAGAACCTGTTACCTCTTCTATAAAGCAAAGATAGTAAATGCTTACCTCATAATGTCCTTACAAGAGTTAAATATGACAACAGATATAAAGAACCTAGTACAGTTCCTGGCATACAGTAAGCACTTGTTGATCTGTTTCTCTTATTTCTATGTGACTATGTTAACATACTTTTTAAATTAAGAAGAATTATCTATTCTTACTGAAGAGCAGGAAATAATTTTATTTCAAGGTCATAAGTGAGAATTAGCTGCTCCTATTGAGTGGCTATCCTCTGTAAAATACAGTAACCCTTCCTCTATTCGGGACTTTTATCATCTTGTCCTCCACTAGCAAAATCTGGCATTCTGTTAAACATTGAAATAAAAAGAGTGCATGCAAACCACCTGATTTCTAGGATTCTGTTAGAGTTCTGTTATTAAAATGAATAAAGGCATCCTAAGCATATACAGAGTATGCATCTAACTTAGCAAATATCTCACTTTTACTCATTATAACTTAAAATATTTGGGGAGATTGTGGGACCAATTAGTTACTGCACAAATTATAGCTTCTGTATTGGTTGAGAAATCACACCAGTTACATCTCATTAAGATATTATAGATTCTGGCATTAAAGTGTATATTAACTTAGTAAACATGTTGGGTTTAAAAATTGAAAATAAATGGTGTTTCACATGATATCAGCATTATTCCCCCTCACATCTCATTAAAATCAGGAGGGATGGACACATTAAACATTGTCACTAGCTTTGAAGAGTTTACAGTGCATTTTTTAAAATGCACACAAAACATAAAAACATTCAATTTGAGTTTATTCAATTAATTTTAGTTTCTAATTTATAAAGTTCTTACAATTTAAGCAAAAGAAAATGAGAATTAAAATGTGTTCGAAGACAAAATGTGCTGACACCAAGAACAGTGTTATGGCCTTTTTAATACACAAGTAATTTTAAAAATAATAGGCTTAAAATAGCAAAAATACTAACAGTTTTTACTAAATTACACTTTTATTGCATAGTTTCAATTAGCATTTTTTTCTCTCAGAGATACAATTTTTACTTTTATTTTTACTTGAGTAAATTATAAGATGATAGAAATAAGGAGAAGAATTGTTTCTAATGGTGATTGACTGCCCAACTTATAGCATACAAAGCATTGTTGGTCTCCAGAATGATTTGATCTTGTAAATACTTAAAAAATTAACTCCTTAGAGCGTATGTGAGCTTTAAAACACTTTTCTCACATATGGAAAGACATATCTTTCTACAAAACTCATTACTTTTACATTTAATATAGACAAACTCAAGAATTACAAATAATAAAATGTTTTCAGCATGCATGTGATTTTGGATAACTTTGAAGTCATTAGAAGTATGCTGTGGTATTATTTAAAGTATTATGCTACAGCATGAGGAACCTGTTACACTGCAGGTGTGCAGAAGATTAATTCCATATGTTATTAACCGTCTGGGTTATAAACAGTGGATGAATAATACTTTTGGTGGCAATGAAATATATTTAACTGATAAGAAAAAAGTTATCAAACTCATAAACTAGTTCACGACACCCAAAATAGCAATTGCTTTCCTTCATTTTCCAAGGAAATCACCCCCTAATTCTATAATGTAGCATATATTAGTATTATAACAATTGGCAAAAAACAAAGAAAACCCAACAAGAATAGTACCAACTATAATAATATTTCACATCATTCAAATCACTATCACTACAATTCAAATTATATACAATATAATGTATTATATATTATATTATATATAAAGTCATGAGGTATAAACAGGGCAAGTATGACTATCTATATCTAATAAATGAGAAAAATATTCCTTGAGAATATAAATGATGTACCAGAAATTCAATTTAATTGATCATCAGTAAGGAGCAAATCCAGTCTTATTCTATTGCATTGTAATGCCATAAAAAACCAGAGGAAATATCATGATACTTTCCAAGTTATAATAGAAACTAGCTAGCATAACTACTTCCTCTTGTTCAGTGCCCCCCAATCCATAATTTATGGGTAAAATAATATATATACCATCATTTATTTCATAAAATGCAAATTACTTGAAGATAATAATGCACCCACAAAAAATCTGTAGTGGTACTTTCCACATATTATATTGTTTTATCTCCAGTATATTCATGGTAAAAAAAATTATAACAAAATGAATTAATCATTGAAAATCTAATAAGAAGGTAGCTTAAATTTGTGTATTTTGCTGCTATTTTTGCTCTTGGTATTATTATATATGGATAGACTGTTACGTCCATTTTTTGTCATTGTATGAAGACATCCTCTAGATGATAGCATTACACCATACATGTTGATGCTTAGGGAAACAATAACAAACCCTATACCAAAGAATCAAAACTATTGAAGTAACTTATTTTAATGTTTTCATTGGTGCATTATAATTATACATAATAGTAGGGTTTGTTGTGACATATGTGACATATTCACACATGCACATAACATAATTTGCTCCATTTCATTTTCAGTGCTGCTTCTTTCCCTCTATTCCTCCCTTCCCCAGTCTTCACTCTCTATTCTACTGGTCTCAATTTTTCATTAATGTTCATAAAATTTTACATAATACAAAATGCATTAGTCATCAAATGTTTCTAAATTAGCTCCATTAGAAAATTTAAGTGTACAGCATGCCCACACAGTGTCAAAAATAGTCCTGAGGTAGTTACTGAATGGGGTGCTCAGTACTCAGACAAGTATAGTGTTTATTTTTCTTATCATTATACATGAGTCATTTTTACATGCCAAATATAGTTAAAGAATGTTTTTTAGCTGATAGTCAAAAAAAGCTATTTTCTATCAAGAAGATCTGAGAAAACTGGAAATGAGAATGAGTAGCCTATTCACATTTGACCCTTATGGTTGAATGTGTGAAATGAATCACACCCAATACCAAGATAGATCTAATCTACCAACCTACTAAATCTCTAAACTCACCTACTTATGTACATTCTTTTTCTCTTTAAAATACACCCTATTCACAAAATTTGTCTGTTGCTTGTTCCCTGATTGTATACTATTCTGTGAAAAATCAATATATGTTTAGTTATTAAAATGTACTATATAAATAACAATAAACATCATTCATTATATTGAGAACATTTTTGTTTGCCTGTGGAACTTTCAATGCTGTCAAGCTGCTAACATACACTGAATAAAAAAATTGGGAAAATCTATTATAAATAAAAAAGAAATAACAACCATTGGATTAGATTAGATTCATACTAGCTTTAGACCCTGTGTGTAACAAATCTTTCGATAAATTTAATGAAGCCATTTCTCAATTAAATTATAGTACATTTTATTCTATAAGCAGCTATAGTCAAGCATACCATGTATTTTCATAGCATGAATTTGATTGTTATTTATAAATTTTTAAATGTTCAAAATTTCTGATTAAACCAATTTAAAGTGTTTTGCATTTTAATCTTTCCTAAGAAGAGGCCCATCCTTAGCTCTCTCATTAGTTGTGCTGCCTGGGGTGTTCTGAAATAATGTCAGTGCCTAATACACTGAAAAGAAACATATCATTAAATATATCTTAGTAATTCACATTGTGATGATATAGAGAAAATCTGTGGTACATGTAGAGCCAGTTTATAGCTATTTTAGTCATGGGAAGGGTGAAGATCAATGATTGGTACAATGCTTTAAACTTTTTAGCTCCAATTAAACATTACAATTGACTCCATATAAGAGCATCTGAAATGAGGTGGCCTGCTAGGTACTATATGCCTCTTTATTTTCAAGTCAGAAAAGTGTTGAATTGAAAGGTATTGGCTATGAAAGAAGAGGGCCAATAAATAATGTTAGAATTCATTTCTACACACATTAAACTCCAAAAAGACTCATAAATCAATTTATTCATATAAAGATTAGCTGGCTTAATAACTAAAATAACTGTATAGTTTATGTGTCAAACAAGGGCAGTTTTAAGAATAATAAAACACTAACACAGTCAGAACATAAAATAGGCAGAGACCAAGAATATTCCAGGAAAATGAATCATCCTAGTTATAACACGCAGAGATCCTCCTAAAATTAAATTGATAGGGAATCATGATGCACTGGAAGAAGACTTGGAATCAGGAAGCACTGGAAGAAGCCCTGCAAAAGTTCAAAGATTCAAGGCTACACACACAGAGATCACATTCTCAACCGAACATTTATTTCAGCCATTTTCACAAGATATGAAATAGGTTGTATTTATTTCATCAGAAAAAGATCATATGTTCAGGTAGAAAGGAAATATCAACACAGATTACTGATCCACTGAAACAAACTGTTCTGCTACAGAAAGAATTAATTTAGAATTGCCTATTTAAGAGATACAGTATCCAATATCATGCTTTTCTAATGTAACTCATAAGTGGAAAACATAGTTTTAAGGTAGTTAGATGTCAAAAATTGGCAGAAAGTCTCCCTGGTGATATTTAGCAATGTTGGAAATCCTCAAGGGACAGAGACATTGCTCTTATGCCTTGAAATAAAATTGTTTGTTACCTCAATTGGTGAGTTTTAATCAGTTCCAAAGTTAGTCAAGAATGATAGCCAAGACCATGGTACAAAATGCTGTGAGCATAACAATCAGCAATACTCTGTATGAGTTAGGTATGCTGTAATATTTCAATGATGCCTTTAAATTCTAATGGTTTCAAGCTGCTCCAAACTCCTGCAGCAATCAAAAATCATCTATCAGGGGACCAAGGGCTATGAACATCATGTCATAGCCTCTCTGCTATTAGATTTATTGGAGGGTAAAACATGTCATTTATGCATCAACTCACAGGAGAAAAAAGCAATCCCTATGAAGTTAATCTAATAATAGACTGGAAAGCAATGATTACCATTTCATGTACACTAGCTATTTGTAGCAGTGGTTGGCCTAATTCTGCTGGCCTCACTTGTCAGAGCTTTGGGATTAACAAGTGTTTAGCTCAAAATCTATTGGGAAACATCAAGAAATGGTTTAATGAGTAACAAATCCTTCATTTCTTGCCACTAAGAGGACTTCACTTTCCCATTCACTCCTTCACTTTTTAAAAGTTTGTGGAAAGTCTTATTTTCCTTGTAAAACAAACCTGAAGGTATTAATTCTTTTTTTTTTTTTTTTTTTTTTTTTTTTTTTTTGGTACTGGGGATTGAACTCAGGGGTACTCGACCACTGAGCCACATCCCCAGCCCTATTTTGTGTTTTATGTAGAGACAGGGTCTCACTGAGTTGCTTAGCGCCTCGCCGTTGCTGAGGCTGGCTTTGAACTCGCGATTCTCCTGTCTCAGCCTCCCTAAGTGCTGGGA
>CM053417.1:59205183-59218644 GCA_028644305.1 Xerus rutilus
AGGTATTAATTCTTGTAGATTCACAATAACAAGATCATTTTTACAAATAATTCAATCATTTCTAAAACAGTGATCTAACCTTTAGCCAGTCTTTTAGTAAAGAAACCAAACACTTGAAAGTTTTCACCATTGACCTTCTTATGAGGGATTATCTTCTCCACCTAACTTTGATAAAGTGAAAGTAGTTTTAACCCATACAATGCCTTTTACCTGTATAAATCTCTTGAGCAGGAATTTGTTCCTCCAGGAAAACCAACAATGTTAGACTGTCACAACCTGAGAAGAGCACAGGTACATCAGAACGTGACCTGGTTTGTTCTATTTGGTGTTTTTTTGCTGGTTTTATATTTGTTTTTGTCTTTTTTTGTTTTTCCTTTTCATTCAATAGAATTTTTATTGAAACACTAAACTGAAAGAATAGTCAATTATACTACAGAGTACTGTATTATTTTCCACATACACTTAGGATACAAATATTTATATAATCTTGCCAAGGAGAAAAAATAAAACAAACTTATTTCAAATGAAGCTTTCTCATGGATAAATTCGATTTTGAATTCATTCTGTCATGAAATATTGTAAATTTTTGAAAATTTAAAATAAAATCACTCAAAATTATCCTATTTGCATTGTCTTGAATACATTTTAGTAGCATTTATTTGCTTATGTTTAAAAGGTCAAAATAAATATTTCAATATAATTTATTAACATTAACAAAAAACTACAACACTCAAGTTATATCTCACTAGTGTATAAAATTTAGCAGTTAGTGATAAAATCCATTAAACAGCAAGGACTCTAATTATTAATTCCAATATTATTACAATTTTCTTTATGCATAAACAAATTTATCATCCAGGAAAATAAGCCACCTATTTTGTGAATGAAAAACAGTTTTCAATGACACTTAATGATTGAGGGGCTTTTTATATTCTTAATATAAATCTGTTCATATCTTAAAGGTACATACTGAAGGATTAACATATATTTCAGTTAAAGTAGTCTGACTCCAAAATTATTTATGTAAATTAAGTTTTAAATTGAAAACTGTAATTAATTTAACACATTAATATGCAAATATACATTTACTCCAATTAATAATTCTTATGAATGTATCAATAATCTAAAATGTAGGTTTTATAAGATTGAATCAGTACTTTTGACTACACTTTCAGCAATTTTCTAGGTTAAAAAGCCTCACCAGAGCCGGGTGCGGTGGTGCAAGCCTGTAATCCCAGCGCTTAGGGAAACTGAGACAGGAGAATTGCGAGTTCAAAGCCAGCCTCAGCACCAGCGAGGAGCTAAGCAACTCAGTGAGACCTGTCTCTACATAAAAAAACACAAAATAGGGCTGGGGATGTGGCTCAGTGGTCGAGTGGCCTTGAGTTCAACCTCCAGTACCAAAAAAAAAAAAAAAAAAGCCTCATCAGGAGACCACAGTGATGCAGCCAACCAACTACAGACTAACACCCCTAAATCCATGAGGCAAAGTAAACCTTTTATCAAGTTGATTTTATCAAGATTTTGTCATAGCAGAAAAAAAAACCTGACTAACACAATATGCAAATATTGCCTATTCTTAAAACTTTCATCCCAAGTTAGGATTTTCAATTGCTACTAAAAATAGTGCATGTTCCTATTATGTATAACCAATAAACATAAGTGAACAGAAAACTGCACACTACACAAATTCTTTGTTAAACATTTTAAGAACATTCATATAAATGTTTTGTTTCAAACAACAGAAGCATTTAACATAGATTTAAAGACTTTAAGGTGCACCTTAAATTTTCACAAATACGCACATAAAACTCTGTCCTTGATAATCTCAAAGTTAGAGAAACATGGGTTCAATGTGTCAGTAGTAATCACAGAGAAATATTTCCTAGCTTGTTAATAACAATGATAAAACAATGATTCTGTTAAGTATTAAATCTGGTCTAGAAATTTAAAAGTATATAAGAAACTACATAGTGACTTGCTTCAGAGATGCACAGAAAAGAGTATTTAACTAATAAACAGTAAATTATTTCTCACTTAAGAATTGAGAAATCTTGGTTAAATATGCATTTTGTCAAAGTTATATCCCATTGTCTAAAGCTAAATGTCTGTCTTCTATTAAGAAAAAATACTAGAAGTAAAATTTCATTAAAGTTCATCTTATTTAACCTTCTCTTTCCTATTGTGCCTCAGTTTTAAATCATGGGCATTGCATTGTACCAACTAAGAGAACAGACCATAAAAAATTTTGAATGTTTCCTAAATGGATTGTAATTCTAAAATATCTCAGCACTACTAGATCAAAAGGTTGCATATATAAAACTGCCCAAGAATACTGGCTGAATCACATTCACTAAGTGGATTAGCTGAAATAAGCATAATAAATGAAAGAGAATAAAATAAAAAACAATTTCACACTAACTGAAGGCTTGACTTATAGGAAGTGGCAGTTCTGATAGCCCAAGGCATAGAATTAGTTTTGCCACTCAATAATTTGACTGATTCACTCGAGTGGCCAGAAAAGGACATTTTCTGCCTGATTTCAGTGTAATCAAGTCACCTGCTCAGCGATTGCTAGGGCCAACTCAATTGCACTCCACTAAGCACTGAACGTGTGCAGGGAGTAACAAGAAAAACTGCTTTCTGCATATATGTGTAAAACTATCAAGCATTAATGATAGTGGGAATTAACTCTTTCGAATGCATTATTATGCTTTCCTTTCCATCTAAAATATAATGTGAAAAGGAGTTTACCACCTTACTTCCTCAAGTAATTGTCTATTCCAATAAGTGCTAATGATATATTCTCTTCTTTATTGTTTTAAAACTACATACTTAAAATCAACCAAAGAGTGTGCCAAAGGAAACGTTTTAAGTGTACTCTCTACCCCCTTTGGAATTAAATCATTTAAATTATATTTTGCTGTATGTGTGTTACAGCAATTTGGTTTTCATTTCTTCTAAAAAGTAACTGAAATGGCACTATCCCAATACAGAGCAAGAAGATATAAAAAAATGACAAGTTTGAAATACAAACCTACAATATGGATTTAAAAATCCAAACTTTGACTCAAACAAGGAATTTTACAAAATTTATTTCTATTTATTATCTGTATATAATAGTCCTACTCATGAATGAAATTATAAATTCCATCTAAGGAAATTCCCATAGTAATCTCTTATTGCCATGTACATTATAGGAAATCAATAATGTTTTATTCAAATATATATATATATATTTCCACAAGTTGACCACTTACTTTTTCATAATGGAGATTCTTTCTGAAATGTTAAGGGGGCAACAGGAGATAACAAGATTATGGAACTGGAGAATTTTACATTATTCTCACTCCTACACTAAAAAACAACTCCATCTATTCCACAAGTGCATGGCCCAAATTTGTCTATATTCAACAGGTCTAATGGGTTTTGGTGAAGAAGATTAGAAGGTGATAATGACAAAACCAGGGCACAGGAGAACAGATCAATTCTTGTATTATTAATTAAGAAAAACAAAGATATGAATATTTCAGTTGATTTATGACCTTTCAAAAACATGAAATAACTTGATAACTACAAATGGTAATCCAGAGGCATCTGTCCCATAATCTACTATTTCAAAAAAAAAGTGTTAAGTAGGTTTCAAATGCAAGGATATCACCTCACCAAAACAAATATTGAATATCAGCAACTTTAGATTAAATCCACCTGCTGGTAGAATTTTGAAAATAGTTCATTTGAAAAACACAACTGATCAATCTACACATGAATTATTTCCTAAATTAGTTGAGCTATTAAGGAATAAACTGCTTTAAATACAACTGAAAATAACAAATATTATCAAATTCAATATAAATTACCATTATTTTGGCACATTTTTATTTAATATTGTGTGATATGATTAATCCATTTTTACTTATAAATGATGAAGTAAACAACCTTGTAAACCATGTATGTTAGTAAAATGAAAAGGTGATTTTTACCTACTTTATAAGACAGGGCATAAATGCCCTTTCAACATGCTAAGATTTATCATGTATTTCATTTTTTAAAGTTATTCTTTCATTATAAGGTCCACAATTTAACTTGTTCACATTTACCAGCCATAAAAGTATCATATAATCTGATTTTTAATAAACTTTTCCCAATAAATATCATACTTGTAATCTAGATAATAGTTATGCAAATAATAGTAACATCATGTATCTAATTTCCTAGAATAGACTCAGAATGGGAAGAAAATTTTGATGCTTACTAAAAAGAAAGCAAACTCTATATCCCTTTGAAATCTTCACCCTTAGATATGTTTTGGAAATAGAAAGATTGTATTCAATTCTATATTATCTGTGTTATTGAGTGGAGGATGATTGAAATGTCAAGATAAATCTGATACTTTAGTCTTACTTCAAGGAAATTTTCTTTTTATATCCTAGCAGTTTAGTGGAGAAGAAAATAAGCAGAGAAATGGACAAAGGACAAATAAAAGGCAGAAAGAGTGGCATAATATCCTACATCTTAACATCAATGTCTCTGCAAACAAACAAGCACATTATTTAAAATGAAATAATGGGCCAAATATTGGCTGGAGATGGGGACTTTCTTTAAAAACAACAGTACTTGTAAAATTTTCAAGTATTGATCACCTCCTAACCCTCACAATTCTCCTTTTTATTACTTGGGGTTTAGGACTATGACCTCTAGAGTCAGATTTTCAAATCTGAAATTTTATGATCAAATTTATGGCAGATTGGTTCTTGGAAACATCACACCATCACTCCTACCACACACCACACACACACACACACACACACACACACACACACACTCCTGTGACTTGATTTCATCAAGTATAAAATAATAATAATAATAATAATAATAATAATAATACCTATGTCACATAGTACTATTTTCAAATTAAATGAGATAAGGCATAATATTAGGCATATAATCTGTTTAGTGAATGTCATCTGTTATTTTTTCTCCTAGATAAAAGTCTCAAGAAGATTTGCTATTATTTATTTAGCTTATCTTATAGGAATATTTATACTAAAATCAGACATTTGTTCTTTCCATGTATCAAACTAAGGCATACAAATGCTAACCAAAGGAAGCCTCAGTTCTCTATCAAAGCAAAAGTAAACAGGTGACCAAGTTTCACCTCCTTTTTAATCTGCCTTTTTAAATCACATATCTTTATATGCATATTTTATTTTGACAAAACCATATCCATCATGTTTTAAAGACAATATATTGTGCTATACACAAGATATGTGCATAGGAGGCAATAGAATACAGATTTGGACCACAATGAGCCTATAAACTAGAGTGAGAGGAAAGCAACTCTTATTCAGTATAGATGTAAAGGAGCACTACCACAGAGGCCAAAATTGTCACACATTCACTTCAGGTAACATATATTCTCCTGTGTCTTACAAATTCAATACAATAGGAATGAGAACCTGATGAGTCTACAGAGTGCCATCAATTTTAAAGCAAGAAAGGAAATCTGCTTTGCACACAAATATTTCTGATTTATAGGTTTAACTAAACACTGTAATCATTATATTAGCACCCACATTTTTGCAACACATGGATTTTTCACAGGTAAGCAGTTGGTCATGAATATTTCAGTCCCTTGGCTCATAACAAGTAAAAAGTGAGAGATGATATTCATTATTGGATGAAAACTTTGTTTAGTCCTAACATTCCTGGATGCCAAGCAGGCATCCCATCAGCATTCATAAACATATGGACTATTACTTTGCTAGCACAGTAGTTGCTGTTAATTTATTGTATTTTTATGTGGTGAACAGCCACATCTTTTTCACAGCCTGTCAGAGTAGCAACAAACTATAGCAATCTTAACACTAAAAATTACAACATAAAGCAAATATTTATCTAATTTGTAGTTTGTAATTTTGAGATTAAGTGAATCAGTTCCACACTACAAAATAAATAAATAAATATTGCCATGTTCCAACTGAGAAGTGGTTATCAGTCCAGCAATTTACTTTCCAGATCAGCAGCCACAATTTGGTTATTTACTAGAAGATGTGACTGTACTGAATGTGCCAGCAGGAGAGTTCAAGACACATGTTGTCATTCTTCATATTTGACAATGACTCTGCTGATTGGGCTACTTGCTATGCATACAAATGTGGTTTACAAGATGGATTTGAAACTGGTAATGCATTTCACGTGGGTTTTATGACATGTAATTCTTAACATAATGAGTGTACTCCCCACCCACAGGTTCTTTCAAATTTAAAATTTTTCTGTCATCCTTCTGGCACTTTATTACATATAGTAGGCCAATTGTAGACTGCTTAATATCCAGATTGCAGTGTCCTCCTAATTTTTATCAAAAATAAAAATAGGTCAGTTGGTAGCTATTTAAGACTATCTAAAAATTGGCAGGGAGTAACAACTCAGAAGCAGAATAATGATGATTTAAATGCATTCTTTATAACACTCTATAATGCCCAGAGACAAATCAAATAATATTATAAAAACATAGATTTTTAAAGATGTATTGAATTCATTATATTTAAACATACAATTATTTTGAAACTTTTATTAGGTAGATAAAAATTAGAGTGTTTTGTAACCAGAAGTTTGCAGTTATTCGTCTTTTTAATAAATTAGCCACATAAGTTTTAAACATTGCATATAAAGTCATACATGGAGAGAGCCCTTTGAAATGGGCCAACTGTTATATAAAATCTTGATGCCATGGCTACCTTATTTTAAGTCGTATTTCCAAATAATTAATAATGACAATTGCTGAGCATTATTGAACACTTAGTATACCAAATACCATACTAAGTTAGTTACATGAATAATGTCATTTAACTCTTACAAAAATTTATGAGGCTGACAATTATTCATTTTACAGATGAAGAAAGTCAGGCATAAAAAGTAGAAAGTCATGTGTTCAGAGACATATAGTTAAGTTGTACAAAACACTTTGTGTCTTATGTTTAAATACACTTAGTTCTCAATATGGCAATCTTTCATCGTTTTGCCATTTAAGAACACTAAACATAGAGTCAGAAATGTTAGATTTCTATTTTAATTCTACTGCCATTCATTGTGTATTCTTGAGCAACTAACATATTTACATGTAGCTTCTCTAGGCCTATTTTTCATCAGAAAAAATGTTAAGATAAATGCTCTTTCTACTCAGTCTACCTTGAAGGACGTAATGTGGTAATATTCACCAAAGTACTTTAAGGTCTCTAAAGTGCTATGCACAATTAAGAAAGTAATTGTCATCAACAGCAACAAAATAAGCTATTTCAAGTTATTATAAAATGAAAATGGGAAAGTGATATACTCAAGATGTATTTTTAGAAACTGCCCTCAAATGAAACACATCAGCAATGAAGATTGACACATTCTGGAAAGTATTTCATTACACTCTCAGAGATGTATTCTACCTTTTTGCTATAGTAAATTTTCTTGCCCTGAAAAACAGAAAGATTTCTATGTCACAATTATTTCTTTGATCTGAAGCATTTAAATTATGTCTTTCATGAGGTCTTCAAAATTATCTCATAACTGTTTACTTATTGTGATACTACTATGCTTTCTTTGAATGTGCTTTCCCAGAAAAAGGCATGTGTCAGATTTCTATTCATTGTAAATTTCCAATTTGCAGGTATTCTGTTATAGTAGCAAAAAAGAACAAAGACATAAACTTGGTATACATAAGTGGGGGTGTATAACAAATACTTCAAAATGTAGAAGTAGGTTTGGAACTGGTATATAGGGAGAGATTGGAAAAATTTGTGGGAGGAGAATGGAAAAAGCCTATTTTTCATAAACAGATATTAATGATGATTCTGGTAAGGTCTCAAATATAAGAGTATGGAAAAACTTCAATATTCTTATAGATTACCTAAGTGTTCATGATCATAATGTTGATAGAAAAATGAATGATAAAGGCAACTCTGAGGAGGTCTAAGACAGAAATGAGTAATAATGTATTGGAGATTGGAAAAAAGCTCATCCTTGTTATAAAATGGTTAAGAACTTGGCTAAATTGTGTTCAATTCACCAAGGGCTTTATGGAAATCAAAAATGAAGAGTGATGAGTCAGGATACCTGCCAGAAGAAATATATAGGAAGCAAATCATTTAGAGTGCTACAGGCCTTCTTTTAACTACATATAATAATATGTTGAAAGAAAAATTGATTGAAAATGAACTTTATAATTAAAACTTAGGGACTTGAGGGATTTTCAATCTGGCCATATGGTGAAGAATAAAAGAGCATTATCAGGAGAGGAAACCCAGGGTATGGACAAATGACTATTTGATAAGGAGATGCATACAGATAGGATGAATCCAGAATGTATTCATTGGCACAGTAAGAGAAAGACTTCAAATCACATCAGAGAAAACCAATGTCACTCTTAATATCACAGGACCAGAATGTAAAGGTCTGAGGAAAAGTTTTAAAACAAATTCTTAGGGTACCCTCAGGACATTGAGAATCACTCCCTAGAGCCACCTCATATTGCAGCTTCACACATTGCAACCCCACTTTTCCTCAGCTATCTCAGGCATAGCTCAAGTGGGCCCAAGTGCTGTTTGACTGTTCACTGCAGAAGTTATAAGCATTCAAGGGTTATGGGGATAATGGCTTCCTTTACCTAGATTTCACAGGATGTTGCAAATGACCTGAGATCCCAGGAAGAGGCTTATTGCAGGGTTGGAGATGCCACAGGGAGCCTCCACTAGCACAATGCCCAACATGGAGTTGTAACCATTGGAAGATTCTTCACTAGGGCAATGCCTACTGAAGCCATGGGAACAGAGCCATGTTAAAGATCTCAAAATTGTGAGATAATAAATTTCAATTTTTTATAAATTACACAGTTTCAGCTATTCTTTTATAGCAGCATGAGATGGACTAAAACTTTCTCACAATCTGGAGGACAAGTTCTATGAAAGCAGGGATCATGTTATATTAAAAATTGAATACTAATTCCCAGGCACAGAACAGATGCTGATTAAATGCTATATCAATGAGTTGGATGAGACATTACATGGATGGATTTACTACTTAAACAACTATTTACCGCCCCCCAAACACAATCCTGTCCAAAGAAAGGTATGAATAAATATTAAGAAGTTATGTATAACTAAAATAAATAATAAAAAAGAAGTAAAGGAGAATTTTCTGAGGGGCTCATTAAAATAGACCTAGTGGTTTATTTATTGAATTTTCAATGACTATCACTTTTAAAAGGCTGTAAAATTGTCTAAAATGGGTAGATTAAAGTAAATACCTGTCTGTTCTCCCAGTACACAATAATTTGCAGAAATGTTTATGTAATCACCATCTGGAAACAAATTAAATATCTGCATACCAAAAAGTGAAATTACTAAATATAGGCTATCATTTACATCTCTTTGCTTATTCTAAGGAAAATTGTATGATAAGAAAATCATAAATATGTTCAATGTAAGCAAATGGGATTGCTTTATATGTATCTACTTGTACATTTATCCCTAAATGACACAGTCTTGCACATATTTATGGGGTACAGTGTCACATTTCAATATATATATATATACAAATATATACATATATATATATACAAAATGTGTTATGATCAGAACAGTATAACTGGCATATTTATTGTCTCAAACAATTATCATTTCATTGTGTTCAGACCATTCAGAAATATCTCTACTAGCAATTTTGAATTATTCAATTAGCTATTGTCAAACATCATTATTCAACTTTGCTCTAGAACATGAGATATTATCCCTCCTATTCAACTGCACCCCTATACACATTAAATATCCTCTCTTCATTCCTCCTCCACTGTCCCTGTTCCTAGGCTCTGACAAAAACTATCCTATTCTCTATTTCTATGAGATGAAAATTTTAGCTCCCACAAAGTGAGAACATGTTGTATTTGTCTTTTTGTGCCTGATTTGTGCCACTTAACATAATATACTTTACTTCCAACTGTGTTGTTGCAAACAACAACGTTTTATTCTTGTAGCTCAATAATATTCATTTGAGTGTGTATATATACTACATTTTCTTTATCCATTTGCTATTGTCTGGATATGGAATATCCCCCATAGCTCCATGTATTAAAAGCTTGAAACTAATTTTGGCACTATTGGAAAGTGGCTGAAATCTTAAGAGATGGGGCCTAGTGGGAGGTTTTAGTTCATCTGTAAGTATGCTATCAGAGAGGATATAGGAGGCCACACAAGGTCACACATGTTTGTAATCCCAGCACCTTGGGAGGCTGAGGGAGGTGGATCACAAGTTCAAAGCCAGCCTCAGCAACTTAGTGATGCCCTAAGCAACTTAGTGAGACCCTGTCTCGAAATTTTTTAAAAAAAATAATTAAAAGGGGCTGGGGCTGTAGCTCAGTGGTAAAGCACCCCTGGGTTCAATCCCTGGGAGATTCATATATATATATATATATATATATATATATATATATATATATATATATATATATATATATATATATATATATATATATATATATAAAATGAATAATACCAATTCTTCCTCCTTTTTTGTTTCCCAGCCCCCATGAAGTGATAAGCTTGATTTACCACACACTCCCATCCCAATGTACTGCCTTGCCACAGACCCAAAAGCAACAGAGCTAACTGACCATGGACAGAAACCTCCGAAACTGTGAGACAAAACAAACTTTTACTCTTTACAAGTAAGCTTATCTCAGATATTTGTTACAATAATGGAAGGCTGACTAACACGACATTCATCAGTGGACACCTATACTGATTCTGTATCTTGGCTGTTGCAAATAGTACTGCAATACACATTTGAATAAAGCTGTATCTTCAACATAATTATTTCAATTCCTCTGTGTGTGTGTGTGTGTGTGTGTGTGTGTGTGTATCTATCCAGTAATGAGAGGGCTATATTAGATGACAGTTCTTTTTATAAGTTTTTAAAGGAAACTCCTTATAGTTTTCCATACAGTTTGTGTTCATTTATTCTCCCAATAACATCACATGACAGTTAATCTTTCTCAGCATCCTTTCCATCATTCAGCTGTGTGTGTGTGTGTGTTTGTGTGTGTGTGTTTAAATTATAGCTATTCTAACTGGAGTGAGGCACTATCTCATTCTGGTTTTGCTTTGCATTTCCCTGATTATTAGTGATGCTAAGCACTATACATATGCACCATCTATATATCATTTTTCAAGAAATATCTATTGACATGACCACATCAAAGTTTATACTAGCTCAATTCACAATAGCTAAGCTATGGAACCATCCTAAGTGCCCTTCAAGAGATGGACAGATAAAGAAAATGTGGTATATATACACAATGGAATATTACTCAGACATAAAGAAGAATGAAATCATGGCATTTGCCGTTAAATGGATGGAACTGGAAAATACCATGCTAAATAAAATAAGCCAAAGGCTGAATGTTCTCTCTTCTATGTGGATGCTAAAACATAATAAGGTAGGTGGTAGAGAATAGAACTTCATTGGATTAGACAGAAGGGGATGAAGGAAAGGGAGAGGGAGTGGGAATAAGAAATACAGTAGAATGAATTGGACATAACTTTCCTACATTCACATGTGAATACATAGCCAGAGTAACTATACATCTTGTACAACCACAAGAATTGGAAGTTAAACCCCATGTGTATATGTCAAAATGCATTATACTCTGTCATGTATTACTAAAAAGAACAAACAAAAAATGGAAAAAATAAAGTAAAAATAATTTTTAAAATAAATATATATTTAAGTCATATTCTCATCTTTAAATTTGATCATTTTTTTTATTTTTTGAGTTGTTTCAATTCCTATACACTTTGGAAATGAATCTCTTGTCAGATGATTAGTTTACTTATATCTAAAATCATGCTATCCATGAAGAGAGATAATGCAAACTCTTCCTGTCCTATTTAGATGTTCTTTATTTCTTTTTCTTGCCTTATTGTTCTTCTCAAGGCCTCAAATACTATATTAAATATGTGAGCTGAAAGTGGACACCTTTGTCTTTTTTCTAATATTAGAGGAAATTATTTCAGATTTTCCTTTCAGTTTGATATTGGCTGTGGGCTTATCCACATTATTGTGTTGAAGTTCATTTCTTCTATATCTAATTTTCAAAGGTCTTTATCATGTAGGAAGGCTGTATTTTATTGAACAGGGTTCTTTGCATCTATAGATATGATTAAAAGTTTTCTGTTCTTCATTCTATTGATATGATGTATCACATTTTTCGATTTGTGTATGTTGAACCATCTTTGCATCCCTAGGATAAATCTCAGTTGGCTATGGTGTATAATCTCATATGATTTTGCTAGTGTTTTATGTCATTTGGTAATATTTTGTTGAGAACATTTGCATCTATGTTTATCAGGGATATTGGTTTGTAATTTTCTTTTTTTGTGGTTTTCTTATGTACTTCTAGTATCAGAGTAATGCTTGCCTTGTAGAATGAGTTTATCAGGAGTCCATCCTTTCAATATTTTCAAATATTTTGAGAAGAATTGGTCATATTTCTTCCTTAAAGTTTGGTAAGATTCAGCAATGCAGCTATCCAGTCCTATGCTTTTCTTTGTTGGCACATATTTTATTACTAATGCAATCATGTTTCTTATTATTGGTCTACTAAGGTTTTCTGTGTACTCATAGCTAAATTTTAGTAGTGTGTATTTTCCAGAAATTTGAGCCAATTTTTTTTCTTTAGGTTTTCCAATGTGTTGGTTTTTAGTTGTTCATAACATATTCTAACAATTATTTGTATTTCTGTGATATCAGTTGTAAAATATTTTTTCATCTCTGATTTGATTTAGTTGGGTCTTCACTCTTTCTACTTTATTTAGTCTAGCTAAAACTTTCTCAATTTTGTGTATCTTTTCAAAACGTCAACTCTTTGAATCATTGGTCTTTCATATTTTTGATTATCTATTTTACTCATTTATGCCCTAGTTTTTTTTATTTATTTTTTTCATATTTATTTATTTGTTCTATTTAGGCTTACATGATAACAGAGTGCAATTTGATTCATTGTACATAGATAGAGCATAACATATCAATTCTCTAGTTATAAGTTGTATAGAATCACAACATATATGCAGTCATACATAAAGTTAGGGCTATGATGACCATCATATTCCACCACCTTTACTGTTCCCATGCCCCCTCCCCTCTTACACCCCTGTGAACAAAGTTCCACCATTGTTCCCATGACCTTCCCCACGTTATGGATCAGCATCCACTTATCAGCGAGTACATTCAGCATTTGGTTTTCTGAGATTGGCTTACTTCACTTAGCATGATATTCTCCAACTCCATCCATTTACCTGAAAATGCCATAATTGTATTCTCTTTTATTGCTGAGTAATATTCCATTGTGTATATATACCACACTTTCTTTATCCAGTCATCTATTGAAGGGCATCTAATTTGGTTCCACATTTTAGC
>CM053417.1:59219144-59232726 GCA_028644305.1 Xerus rutilus
ATTTGTTGATTCTTGATTTTACTTCTTGTGCTATAGGAGTCTTGTTAAGGAAGTATGGTCCTAATCCGACATGATGAAGATTTGGGCCTATTTTTTCTTCTATTAGGCATTGGGTCTCTGGTCTCATTCCCAGGTCCTTGATCCACTTTGAGTTGAATTTTGTGCATGGTGAGAGATAGGAGTTTATTTTCATTTTGCTGCATATGGATTTCCAGTTTTCTCAGCACCATTTGTTAAAAAGGCTGTATTTTCTCCAGTGTACATGTTTGGCTCATTTAGTATAAGGTACCTGTATGTAAGTGGGTTCATCTCTGTGTCTTCTATTCTATACCATTGGTCTACACGTCTATTTTGGTTATGCCCTAGTTTTGTTATTTCTTTTCTTCTACTAATCTTAGGTATGATTTGTCCTTGATTTTCTAGTTTCCAGTGTGTTATCATTACTTTTTAAAATATTTCTAATTTTTTATATAGGCACTTATTGGTATAAATTTCCTTATTCCTTATTCCTGCTTTTGCTGTATCCCATATGCTTTAATTGCCATGTACCTGTTTTCATTTGTTTCAACAAATTTTTTAAAATTTCCTCCTTTCCCAAGTGCTAGTTCAAGAGAATATTGCTTAACCTCTATATATTTGAAAAATTTCCAAAATTCCTCTTATTGGTTGGTATTTTCATTTCATTTGGTTAAAGAAGTTACATTCTATGAATTTAATTTTTTAGTATGTTGGGATTTGTACATGGACTAACATGTGTTATATCCTGTAGAATGTTCCACATGCTGATTAGAAGAATATATATTTTGTAGCTGTTGAAGAGTTCTGTATATGTCTATTAGGTCCATTTGATCTACAGTATAATTTTTTCCAAATTTTCTTTGTTGAATTTTTGTCTGCTAAATCTGTTCAATAATGAAAGTTGGATGCTGATAATCCCAAATTGTTATTATATTATAGCCTACTTCTACAATTATATCTAATAATGTTTGGCTTATATAATTCTGTGTTCCAGTGTTTGGTGACATGCATACTTACAATTGTTATATCCTTTTATTCAAATTGATCTTTTTGTCTTTTTTAACAAATATTGACAAAATACTATTTTATGTTATGAAACAATGGCTACTCCTGCTTCGTTTTGTTTTCTGTTTTCATGGTATATATCTTTTTCCATTCCTTGATTTTCAATGTATCTGTGTTTTCACAGTTAAGTGATTTTCTTGTAGGCAGCAGCAAATGATTGGGTTTCATTTTTTGTTTTTATCCATTCAGTCCAGTGAATATATCATTTTTTAACTGGGGGAATTTCATCCACTTATACTTGATATTATTATTGACATGTAAAAATATATTCCTATCATTCTGTTAATTTTTTCTGTTTGTTTTGCATATGCTATGTTCCTTTATTCTTTTTTCTTACTTTTCTGATTTAATAGTTTTCTGTATTGACAGTATTTGATTATATTCTCTTTCTTTTTTGTTCTCCTCTACTGTTGTATTTTGTACTTTTGTAGGCTCCCTTAAGCATTACTTATGTGATAAGCCTAGTGGTGAGGAATTTCCCTAATGTTTGTCTTGGAAAGACTACTTCTCCTTTACTTCTGAAGGTCAGCTTCATCGTATATACAAACTGACTGGCAATTCTGTTTTCTTTTCTTTCTGACTTTGAATACATCATCCCATTCTCTTCTGATCTGTAACTTTGCCATTGAGAAGGCTTCTGTTAGACTAATGGAATTCCCTTTTATGTGTGACTTGTTGCTTTTCTGTTACTGTTTTTAGAATTTTCTCATCTTGTACATTTGACAGTTTTACTGTAATGTTTCTTAGAGAGGATCTATCTAGAAGAATACTTAATGATGTTTTGAGTTTCTTGGACACAGATGTCTATATTATTCCCAATATTCAGAAAGTTTTCATAATTATTTTGCTAATTTTTCTATGCTTCCTTCTTTTTTTTATCCCTTTTTTAAAATTTCTTTTTAGTTGTAGATGGACACAATTCATTTTGTTTATTTTTATGTGATGCTGAAGATCAAACTCAGTGCCTCATGCATGCTAGGTAAGTGCTCTAACACCAAGCTACAACCCCAGCCCCTATGCCTTCCTCTTTATTTCTCTTTTTTCAATACTTATAATGTGAATGTTTGTTCACCTAATTTTGTTGCATAAGTCCAAAATGCTTTTAAAAATCTATTTAATTTTTCCTGTGTCCTTTTGTTGTGTGTAACTGTAATATTTCATTGTATATCATTAATTTCCCTTAAAATCATTATTTTGAATTCTATTTTAGGCAATTCGTCAGCTTCCTTTTTTGTGGGGGTCTCTATTGCTATAAAGTGAATTGTTGTGTCTCTTTTGTCAGGTTACCTTGGTTTCTCATGTTCTTAAGTCCCAACATTAGTATTTATGTATCTATTGGGTCAGTTGCCTCTACCAATTTTATATAGTGGCTTTCATAGTAAAATTTTCTTATGATGAAGCACCCAAAGGCATAGGTCAGATAGGTTATGTTGACTTTGGTTCTAGATGAGCACTACAGGGGTTTCCAGTTGGCTTTTTCAACTGTAATCAATGTTGTCAATATCTGTGGGTTGCTCAATGCCATGGGTTGTAGGCCTGTGAGGTTATTCTGCCAGCTGGGATGCAATTTTTTATGTTTTGTGCCCATCCGTTTCTATGCATTATGTGGGTGCAGAGCCAGTTCAGTTGGTCCATATGGGTATGACAACATGCTCATTTACAAAGCAGAGTACCTTTTAATATCCAAGGTCCGAACAGGGTCCAGATAGTATCAGTGGGCCCAAACAGGGTATCTGTCAGCATCTGGGAAGCTTTATCAATGACTTATTGGGGACTAAGGGAGCCAAGCTGCTCCAAGTCTGTCTACGTGGTTCCCAGGGAGAGCAGGTGAACAGGGAGATCCATTTGCTTTTCAAGGCCTCAGAGGACAAGTTTCTAAGAAGAGGCCTATTCAGTTTGTCACTTGCGACTGCAGCATGATAGTCAGGGTTGCCTAGCTGCTTCTTGGGGAACTCAATGGACCAATCCACTCAAAAAAGTCAGATTGGGTGCTTCCCAGGGTCATGATTGTAAGAACAATGCAGTCTTCAGCTTCCCAGGCTTCTCTGGGACAACATGCTCAGGGATATCTGACTACTTTTCAGGAAAAAGGTTGGGTGAGCTAATCCACTTGGTTGTGTCCCAGGGACCTGTATAGATCAATATACACATAGCTGCTTGCCCAGCTGCTTCTCATGGCTATGGGGTGGTGGAAAGGGCAACAATGGCTGATTCTCAGGTCTGAGTGAGCCAAGCTGCTCAGCTGCATTACAGGTCACTGGATGGACAGTTGGAAGCCTACTGCTTATACTTTCTGAACCAAATAAACTCCTTGTTTCAGGGTTGATTTTGAGACATGGGATAGCAGGTTCTATGCCTGTAATTCCCTTCTTTATGAAACCATTATGTATTACCATGCTCTGAAAAATCTCCACCACATTCCCACTGCACTGCAATGCTCTCACTCTGCCACAAACACTCTAGTGAAACATCTGTTGTTATTTGCTTTGGTCCTTTGTTGTGGAAGAAAATGCACCATACACTTCTAGTCAACCATTTTCTTGGCATCCTTTGTTTTAGAATTAGTTGAAGATCAATGCAATTTTGATCAAATTGAAAATTAACAGTAATTATTTTGGATAAAAAGATAAATTTGATTTAAATTTGCATGTTTGTTTGAAATGTGTTGAAAGTCCATTTAGAGTGTACTGCCTCAGCAACTACACAAGGCCCTGTCTCAAAACAGTAAAAAGCACTAAGGGTATAGGTTAGTAGTAAAGCACCTCTGCATTCATTCCCTAGTACAAAAAAAAATGTAGAAATTGAATTAAACAGTAGAGTAGGAGAAAAACAAGGAAAGGGTATGACCATAATGTAAATAAATAAAGAAATAAAATTTAAATAATAAAGCCATGAGCAGATAAGCACTGAGGAATAAAGAAACAAATATTGAAAATCAATAAAGGAAAATAATTTTAAAACAGACACATTTAAGTAAATTATGAGGCTACATGAAATAGAAATTTAGGTCACTCTTGAAACGTTCAGTCATAGAAATAAAATGGGCTGTCTAGTGCATTATTTACCTCAAGCTAAATGTTTTTCTGACTGCTAGTGTTTGGTTGGAAACTATTGTGTTATCAATGAATAGAGGTTTTATTTGTTGTTTGATTGATATGGTAGATATTGATGAAAGAGAAGATGTGATGTCCCTTTCAAATAATTTACAAGTTCCTTATCTGTCTATGTATCATTTAACTGTGCTTAATACAGGTGATAAAATTCAGAAATAATTTTGTGACTTTTTCTCATGTGGACAGGGATAGTTTATATCCACAATTTTTCATAACTAGACAAATGTAAATGGCTAATTTAATATCATCCTTCCCTCTCAATAATTCCATAAAACTTTAACCATAATATAATAAAGTTTCAACATGGGTACTTCACCTCTCACCATCTTTAATTTTTATTTGCTTTCCAGCTGTTTTACCTACCTCAGTCATGGGATACTATAAAACCAAATGATTAAGGTTTTAAATTAGTGAATTGTAAGAGAAAATAATCAGGCTGTAAGAAATTGGTTGGCAGAAATATCAATGTTCCAGGAAACTTGTAACAGTCTCAAGTTGCCAGTTCAGACTTTTGGGAAACAAGGCATGTGTAGTAATTCCTAGAAGTCCGAGAAGGTTGATAGTGGTTCTCTAAAGTAATAAAATCAGTGGCATTGTCATCATGGAAGTTCTTGCTTTTATAAACATTTGACAAGCCACAAATATCACACAAGATATCATTAGCTTTATCTGGATTCCTTGATCCTACTACTGTAGATTTAAATCTTTAAACCATCATACTCTTGTTAACACCAAGGAATTTTCAGAGTTCAAATTTTAATTGATGCTCAGTAACTATTGGTTAAATAATTTCCTTGAAAAGAACTTGATATTTATAATAAATGGACAAAAGTTCCCACTATTTGTGTTTTATTCTGAAGAGAATGAAAGTGATGGTATATTGTCAAAGCCATGCTATACTAATTCAGATGTTTTCATATCAAAAGATATTCTAATTTGATAGTGAGATTGTGTTCTCCTTCATAAAGAGTACAGACCAGAGGGAAAAACATGCACAAAGTATTGGAAGTGTAAAAGTACATGAGATGTCTCAAGAACAGAGAGAAACTTAAAGAGCTTACATAGTACCTGACATATGAGGAAGACATTGTGGAGGATGATAGAACATGAAAATTAGAAAACTCAGAAAGACCCTTTTTCCATGTAAAGTTATTCGAACTTTGTATACTGTCAATGAAAAGACATAAGAGTGTCAAGCAAAAGACTGATATTAAGAACTCTGTATTTCTGGAAGCCTGGAATAGTGTTGGAGAAGGTCTGATCTATTGACTGAATGCGAGAGTAGTGTTAAAGCATTGCCTTTTTTATTTTAACAAGGGTAATATAGATGCTGTAGGTTTAATCATCAGCTTTTTTATGTTTTTTTAGAAAAGTCACAATACATCAGATGTTATCTGAAATTCTCAGTTAATAATTTTAATTACTAAAATAAATATGTTTAATTACTAAAATAATTACTACCCTAGGTTCAAACAGTCTGCTCCTACAATAAGCCTTTCTGATGTGTAATTATAAGAAAATTGATTTCTTCATTACCTTCAAGAGAATTTAATTCTTTCCCCAGAAATATCTAGTTCAGCTTTTTTTCAAGGCATTTAAATGATCACTGATTTATCTATCTATCTCTTTTTTTATATATTTACATACGTACTTACTTATTGGTTCTGTTTAATTTTGAGATTGATCCTAATCAAAAGATACTTCTGTGAAAATAACAAAGTTATAAATAGTATTATTCCAACATTTAGCTTGTAAATATTTATCTGATTATACACTAGGCTAACTCTAGGGAAAACTGAAATTTTACGGGTCACCTTTCCATTTCTGTAATTGGCTTCTGTCCTCTTGTCCTTCTTTGGTTCCTCTACAAAATGTCAAATTCCATAATACGACACAGAACCAAACTGGAGATTGTCTCCAATTATTCATTGTGATCTTCATTGTGATCATCAGTCTCCATTCCTCACTGATGATAAACCTAGATTTAATTATAACTTGGTAATCATTTATATTAAGGTCACATGAATAAATGAAATGACATTAATTCAAGAATCAACCTTTCTTGGTGCAAACTTTTGAATTCAAGTGGAATAAGGTATGAAAAAAATTTTCTAAGACTGACCACTTAAAATGTTAGTAGTAATTTAAAACTGTTGGAACTCTCAGACACAGCTGATAGGAATGTAAAATGGTGCGACGATTTTGGAAGAGTTAAAAGTTTCTTATAAACTTAGTCATATGCTTACCATACAACTTAGAAATCCCATTTCAGTTCAAGATAAATAATGATATATATCCACAAACATGTACAGATGGAAACTTAAAGCACTATCCTTTATAATAGCCAAATATTGGGAAACAAATGTTTGAATGACAAAAATATATAAACAAATTGTAATATATATAAATCATGGAATACTTACTACTAGGCAATAAAAATGACTGAACTATTCATGTACACAATAACTTGCAATCTCAATATAATTTTCAAAGTCAAAGAAATCAGGCAAAATATTACATTTTTATGCCTCCGTTGATATAAAACTTTTAAAAAAGCAAACTAATCTATAGTGACATAAAAAAGAAAAACAGGGGTTGCCTCGAGTACAGACAGGGAAAGAGGGATGGGATACTAGGAAAGTTGAGGAAATGAATATTCTCACTATCTTGATTATGTATATTATTTCATGGGTGTGCATATATGTCAAAACTTATTAAATGACACAGTCCAATTACATGCAGTTTATTCATTGTTAATTATTTCTCACTAAAACTTTTTAAAAGTGTATAACTTTTTTGTATGTAAGCGGAGGTTGAACCCAGGGCCTTATGCATGCTGGGGAAGCAATCTACCTCTGAGCTACATCCTCAGGGCAAGAATGTAACTTTTTAGAAAGGCCTACCTCAGACTTTCTCAAATAATTATATATAGCCATCCATTTACAATTACATATGATAACCTTCTCTCAATCAGCAAATTATTGCCAACTGCTTTTTCAATAAATGTTGATGTTATATGAAAAATTCTTCCTTGTATCATACCCTGACTTCAATTTATAGGACTCATTGCTGTCCTTTATGGCCCATTTTAGTTGTTCTTATTAGATTTGCTAAATAACTTTATGTACTTTCACATAGAGTACAAGGGTTTTTTTAAAAAATATGGTTAAAAATACATATTTCTTTACTGTTGATCCTTGTGTTATAGAAATAACATTACTAAAAATGAAAATATCATTACTATCAGATTTTGAGTAAAGAGAAAATGAAGTCAGAGTCTCAATTCCTGTTTGGAAATATATTTTTCTCTGCAGGAATCCTTAGATGATTGATACTCAGTATATTTTGTTTAATAACTATATACAATATATTTTTATAAACCTAAATACATGTTTAGCATAGTGGGTTATTTCAATACAGCCATTCACTCTATCCCATAAAATAAAGTAGTGACAAGACAGCTTATCATCTGTCAAGCAGTTTATACAATAGGAAATTTTATTGACATATTTAAATGTACCCTTTCTTTCCTAGAACAAAAAGCAAACCAGCATAAAGTGCAGATACTGAAGGAATAAAATAAGTAGTAGGTAAAGAGTCATGCTTTTCATTACCCATAAGTTGCATATGATGGGGAAATGAGATGGAGGATGGGCCTTGAAGATGGAAATGTTTTTCTATAATCCAATAGACTTGGCTTGTGACTATTTGATTCTTATAAGAGATCTCTCATTTGGAGATGGTTTGAGGATTGGCCAGATGGAATGCAGGGCACTGTGGGATATATCATTTATCACAATGACAGTGTGTAGGCATCAGAGATCCTCTCAACGCAGAGGGAAGCTAGAACTGTGAATATGGAGCAGCACTGCAGCCGGACTAGTGGAGTTTGGCAATACTTGCATTTCTCATTAACTTAATCATATTAATTCATTAGCTGTGTATATCAAAGTAACTCACTCAAGAATTATCACAAGGAACAATTTGTAACTTACTTTTTCTACACAAAAAGTATGTTGAATTTATTCAGAAGATTATTTTAATATTTCTTGGATGGTAAAATAATAGCTATAACAAATAATACCACTGATCATCAAGTACTTTATATAAGCTGCCCCATAGTGTAAACTATTACAACAATCATCAAAAAATCAAAGTTTTATTTAATGAAGTTTTAAGATCACCAAAATTAAACTATTCCAAGGATGTCCCAATTCTGAAAAAAACCAAACATCTGACTTCTTATATTTAACTTGAGCAGTTCCAATATGATCCTAAATATTTATAGCCTAAATATTCAATACACAGCTTTTTCATGAGATATCATTCAGAATACATGGAAAACCATGGTATTTATTGTCAGAAAAACCTGGAGTTTGAAATTCTAGCTCCACACTTACTATTGTGGAAATGTAAGGCATAAAATCATTGAACTTCTTAAAAACTCATTTTCTTCATCTGTTCATCATGACATTAATAATGCTAACTATCTTCAGGGTTAGGATATATGTTAGCAGCAGAGCACATGCTTAACTTGTATGAAGCCCTGGATATGATTTCCAGCACTGCAGCAATAGTAATAATAATGCAAACGTCACAGGCTAGTTAAGAGCATCAAATGAGGAAACCATTGAAAATAGTTCTATTTAAACATAAAGTTTATCTGCCTGCATATATTTATGCTCACTTTAAATATGTGGGAATACATTGTAAAGCATTACATAGATTATCGTATGTGTTGTCGTCATTATCACTATCATCTTCATCATCATGATCATCACCACCAATATAATTATATAAGGTGTGGTTAAAATCCAAGGGTTTCCCCTCTACCTGCATTGAAAATATAAAAAGACTTCTGCACTATGAGCTATCCATACAGAGATAAAAAAAGGGTTGATAAGAACATAAATATTGACCAGACATATTTTTAGGTTAAAGTAGTTATCTTATATATAGCAAAAAGCACTGATAGATGTCTACAGAGAAACCTAGAATCTGCTAATACAAGATATGTACTCCTTACTTTTAAAATGATGTATATTGCGCTGGGGCTGTAGCTCAGCGGCAGAGTACTTGCCAAGCATGTTTGAGGCACTGGGTTCGATCCTCAGCAGCACTTATAAATAAAAAAATAAAATAAAGGCATGCTGTCCATCTACAAGTACAAAATTGTTTTTAAAAAAATGATGTATATTACTGTCTATTTAGGAGAGAAAATGTAAATTAATGTTAGTCTAAGTCCCCAACTGTGGTAGAAATATTAGTAATTCAACTTCTGGATCCTTTTAGGCCAGTGGTTCTTATTGAGCACACAAGAAATAAGGAAAATACAATGACATATAAAACAACACTTACTATGTATGTGACATGATCCATGCATTAAAATATTGATCACTGAAAAATCCACAGATATTCCTTGAAATAGATATGTTTTAGTTCCACGATCACAAAGGTTAACATGGATTTTATAGAGTGAGGAGTTGAGTTCTTTTATAAGCAGAACAGCCTATGATCTTTCCTTACAAACAATCCTTAACATTCAAACAAAATTAGTGAGAAAATGAAATGAATCATGAAAAGAGAGAGACACTGATTCCAATGCATACAATCAGGCTCATCAGCATTATAGCGTACCATGAAGGTGACACCACCACACCAAGACTAGATATAATTCTGCTTATGCTCAATCCTGGGATGAGCATTGTACTTACTATCACTGGACTGGATCTTCATGGGCTCAATTACCCAGAGAATTCAATGACTGCTGACACTCTTAAAGATATTTTGCCACAATACATCAAGAACTAAAAAACTGAAGAACCTACTATGTTTTAAGGAATGAACACTACGGGAATTTCATCCAAAGCACGTTATTACTTCCTTGTAAGCTGTAAATTTAAATCTTTCTCAGGCCAAATTCCACATCTGTCTATTTGAAATGCTTCATAAGCTGAGGAAAGAGGAGCAGTCATCTCCTGGGAAATTCAAGAGCACATACAGCTATTTCATCCCTTCATTGTGATCCTGGGATTGTAACACTTCTACAGAGATGCACAGAAAAAGGTGTATATTTCCTCTTCTTTTTCCCTATAGCATGAAAATTTACAGAAAATATGATTTGTATGTATTAATGTTCTACTTGTGAGTGAAGATATTAAAAATACTATAGAAACAGAGACAAAAACACATAATATCATTAGTTCCTATACAAGAAAGCAAAATGCAGTCAAACTTTATGATTTGGAGATAACTACAGAAAAGGCTAGGTAAAATTTGGAAAAATTCTGACCAACAAAATTAATTTTATTTTAGTATTATAAAGTTTCCTTATGTTTGTGATGCAGAATAATGTTCAATAAATACATATTATAAGAACGAATATATATGCATCTCTTCCTAACTATATCTATTTAGAGAAAATACCTAACTGTTCATATATATACATATAAAATATATATGTAATCTAAATAAATATATGACAATAAAGAATAGATCTTATGAGATTTATCTAATGAATAAAAATCAATCATCAGTAATTCATATGTTTATTATTTTTATAACAGATCTTGTGAAACTGGTTTAAGTACCTAAATAATCCCCAAGTATTTTAATGCTACTATACCCATGCACACAATTCACACACACATATTCATACACACTTCTTGTTTATACATTTAATTTGCTCAATAAGATAATTTTCTAATACAAGAGACATCAGCATAGCCATTGTCTGAATTATGACAAATTCTGAACTGGTGGAGTATGAAAGAATGCATCAATTACAAAAGAAAATAAAATGAGATAAAATATGTTTATCTTTATATTATGTAAATAAAACAATGACATACTTGACATTATAATATGTCTTTTAAGATTTATATGTTAAGCTATTTAAATTGAAGAAGTTCTCTTAAATAAATCTAATAATGTCTTAACCATATCTAACTCTTTTCACTGACATTTTTCCAGCAGCTGAGGGAAAATAATTTAATGGCAAAAAACAATATATAAAATGTCATAATACCGAAAATAAATAAATACCCTGATCATTCTCTTTTTCTAAAATTTTTAATATCTTTATTTTTATTTAATTTTTTATGTGGTGCTGAGAATCGAACCCAGTGCCTCACACATGCTAGGCAAGCACTCTACCACTGAGCAACAACCCAGCACCCCCGATCATTCCTTTATGGTACATTTTGTTGGTTTATTTTTTAGTATTTTTTTTTTGAGAGTGATTTTGGTATTCAGAGATTTAACCCAGGGGCGCTTAACCACTAAGCCACATCTCCAGCTCTTATTTTGGTTTTTGTCATACTTATTTATTTTAAGACAGGTTCTCACTATGTTGCTTAGGGCCTTGCTAAATTGCTGAGGCTGGCATTGATCTTCCTGTCTCAGCCTCTGAAGCTACTGGGATCACAGGCATGTGCCAACACATCTGGTTTTTATGGTACTTTAAGACTCCATCTTCAAGATAAAAACCTGGAGGAAAATAATATAAATGAATACAGAACAAAATCTATTGCTTAGGCAAGTCTAGCAGGGTTCAAACAAACTGTTCCATACATATGACATAGAAACTATAGGTACCAAAGATTCTTTCTGACAAATAATTTTTCAGTTGTCTGTAAATTTATACACATATGGGCAGTGTTCTATATTACTTTAAAATATATTGTCCGATTGCAGAATCTAAAAGTATAAAGTGTTGCAAAAAATTTCAGTAACGTTTTGGGGGAAAGGACCCTTGAGTGACCATGTTAAAAATATCAACTGAATTCTTTGAAAGTATTTTAAATGAAATTAATGGCATTTAAGTTTATAAAAGAAGATTGATATGTCAAATGTGAAATTCACTGATATGCAAATCGAGAACTGATTATATCTTAAATATCTTTGCTAATGGAGGAATAAAGTTGTGTCCCTATTCCAAAATATCACATAATTCCTAAAATTATTTCTACTTGGCTTTACAAAGCATTTTTCTTCTAACATTTGACTACAGATGAGTAAGATATTCTTAGGTTATGTAATAAGTACATTTAAACTAAGGGGGATTACACTAGAGCTGAAGGCTCAAATTTAAATAGGATGCTTTATAATCTTGCAGGAAATGAAATATATACATCAAGTAAAATATTGGGACCCTGGAGTCAGAAAGACCTGGGTTTGAAACTCAAGTATGCCATTCACTTGCTTTATGACCTTAAGCAATTAATTTAAACTCACTGAGTCATAGATTGTTTATATTGGTATTAAGTATTTTATATCCATAAGAGTACTACAAAGATTAAATTAAGTGTATATAAAACACTTAATACCAATGCCTGGTATTAAGACATTGGATACATAATAGGAACTTAATGTACATTACAGTTTTACTTTGATAGATACGCTACTAATGTTTATTCGGGAATGGATTAGTTGCAAGGCAAATTTTGAAACCTTTTTTTCCTTCCATCTATGCATTCCCTAAAAACACAGACACAGATTTGATTATATATATGATGCTTTTTTAAGGTTCTAGCAATATAGTTTTAGAAATTTAGAAATAGTTTATTTTTTCTTGAGACCCAAGATATATTCCATGTGCTGTTGTTCCACATTCTGCATTTATTTATATCCACAGGGCAACTTATTTATATCAGAATTTGTTTATGAATACTTAAATTTATCAAATTCATTATCCTCTCCCCAAAAGCAGAGTCCAACTCTATCTTTGATAATGATACCATCACCCAGCCTGTCACCCAAGCTAGACATGAATCATCCAAGACCCCATCCACTCCCCATCTACATTTAATCGATTATCAAGTGTGATTACTTCTTTTGTTTTAAATATTTATTTTTTAATTGTAGGTGGACAGAATATCTTTATTTTATTTTTACGTGGTGCTGAGGATTGAACCCAGTGCCCCACGTGTGCTAGACAAGCACGCTACCACTGCGCCATAATCCCAGCCCCGTGTGATTACTTCTAGTTGCTAAAACACTCCAGAAATCTTTTCCACTCTATTGAATTTGTCTTTGTTCAGATCCTTAGTATTTCTCCCTTAAACTCTAGCAACTGACCTTCCTTCTTCTAAGTTATCTAACTTTTACGGCAATTGTTTTGAATATTTACTCAAGTTCTTAGGAGTGATTCCTTTTATCTATAAAAGTTTTACTTACAAAACAAAACAAAATCCTATATGAGCAAGAACATATAAAATTCTAATTGAGGCAGAATTGTGTGGCCTGAAGTACTTCAACAACTTCTTGTCAACCACGGAGAAAAGCCCTGAACTAAATTTTGGAAACTATTGCTCTTTAGGGAAAAGTTAAACTGCTTAACATGGTGAATCAAAAGCTAGCTTTGGGCGTTATTTCCTCCTTTCAGT
>CM053417.1:59232826-59317978 GCA_028644305.1 Xerus rutilus
ATCAGAGAGACCATTCGGCATTTGGTTTTTTGGGATTGGCTTACTTCACTTAGCATAATGCTTTCCAGTTCCATCCATTTGCCTGCAAATGCCATAATTTTATTCTCTCTTATTGCTGAATAATATTCCATTGTGTATATGTACCACAGTTTCTTTAGCTTCTTCTCAGCAAGAGAAACTATCAATGAAGTGAACAGAGAGCCTACATTCTGGGAGCAAATTTTTGCCACACGCACATCAGACAGAGCGCTGATCTCCAGAATATATAAAGAGCTCAAAAAACTTAACACCAAAAAAACAAATAACCCAATCAATAAATGGGCTAAGGAGCTGAATAGAAACCTCTCCTTTCAGTTCTAACCATGCCATTTGTAAGTCTGCTAACTCAAATCTCTGCTCCAGCCTATTCAACCTACTTACTACCCCCCTCACAAACCTAGGCTCTTTTCCATTAGTGTGTATCTGTGTGTGATTCCCTATACTTGGAATATTCTTCCTCTGATTCTCCATCTATCCAACACTCTGTGAGATTTAACTCTAAAGTTTTCATCTCTCTGAGCATTGCCAAATTTACCAAAGTGATTTAGTTGTTTTCGTATTTGAGTTTATAGCAACATGCTTATATTTGTAGTATGCTCTCTATCACACTTTAACACAATTATTAGCTTATATTCCTTTCTCCTTACTGTTACCAGGATCACTACTCATGTATTTTTACATTAATTAGAAATTAACACCCAAACAAATCACGTGTTTTATAAATGCTCCATTCATGGAAGGTATATATATTTCATTGTCCTTAAATTCATTTTCTATAATGTAATAATCTTAATGGTTTTTAAATATTCCATTAGAGAAATATTAAGCTTAATTTCCAATTTTTGCATACTTGTCTATACCTTTTAGAGAATCGAGAGAGTTCAATGATGATTTATGAGACTAGCATTTTTACCAATTAATTACAGTGTTCAGTGAAAACACTAAAGTATCATGCAGGACAATGACCACCTGCACATTTATTCTTTTCGAATTGTGTTTCTCTATGAAGGATGCATTTTCTTTCTAGTGTTTTTAACCTATAATAATATCTTGGAGAACATACACAGATGCTCAAGTCTCCTAAATATAAAAATAATATTATGAGATTTGTGAAATAAACAAGCCTGCTACATCCTATAGGAGGCTTTGAGATGATGCTTTTTTGGCCAATGCCACCATCCCTGATCCCAACATACAAATACATACATACATACAAAAAAGCTATGAAAGGGATTTCCCGCAAGGAGAAACATTTTAAAAAATCATATCCATTTGATTTTAGTTGCTGGAGTAACAAAACTTGTTTTCATGAATACTCAAAAAATTCAATAATGTAACCTCTAGTAGAGCTTGAAAAGCTCTGAAGGACAAGGCAGTTAGATCAATATGAGTTTATTTCAAATGCTGGGCAGTATGAAGAGACAAGGCAGATCATCAGATGGATTTTCTTACCTGTCGGAGTGATAAGTCCTGGTGATAAAAGGCCTGGGACTGCATGGGGCAGAAGGCGGGCATTGTCTTGCAGCACTCCCAAAGAACGCTTAGGGGGCCTACCAGGCCTTGAACTGTTGAAAAGCAGAAAAACAAAGATCAGGTTAAATGTATGTCTTTTGGAAATATCATCAATTGCTATATTCATCTTCTAAATCTCGTTTAATTGCCAGGAGTATAGGACTTTACATTAGAGACTGTATTGTCATGGATTACTAAAAGACCAATACTTTCCACTAAATTGCCCAATGTAGTTATGTCAAACATTAAAGACATACGGGATCAATTTTTAGTTTAGGTTCAATTTACAGGCCAGCACTTTGCAATATAGCTCACCTGTTGTGAGAAACCCTGTTACCTCCTGCTTTTAAAACTATGCAAGATTCCCTGTATTAGTATATGTTACTAAGATCTGAGATACTCACAGAATTAAAATTATATAGAATTTGATTTAGTCTCTGCTCAGTGTGGCAAAGGTAAGGGCGGAGTAAAGAACTGAGAAATATAGAAAAAAAAGTAATGTTTATTAGCATTTCCACAGCTGCTGGGAGTCTAAGAGGAACAAAGCATCCCCACCTTATATTGCCATTTATTTATTTATTTTTGTACTGGGGATTGAACCCAGGGGTGCTTAACCACTGAGCCTCATCCCTAGCCCTATTTATATTTTATTCTGAGACAGAGTCTTGCTTAATTCCTTAGGGCCTTTCTAAATTGCTTAGTCTGACTTTGAACTTGTGATCCTCCTGCTTCAGCCCCAGAGTGCTGAGATTACAGGCATGCACCACCATGCTTGGTATTATTTAGCATTACCTATTTTTTAAAAAATGCTAAATAAACAGCAGTTCACTTTCCAACTGTATATACTAATAAAGCCTAATAACTTTTCAAGCTAGACTGTCTTTTTCTTTCTCTGATGGGTTGGTATTTTTAACTGATGAGTTGAGACTAAAGTTAAAATATTAACCTAACCTACCATATTTGTACATTCTTCTCACTAGTATGAATAGTTCAGAAATTGCAATTGCAAATGCTGATCCATACAATAAATAAATAAAAGTATGCATCTATGATGTACATTGCATACCTTAACCCAGTTAGTGTACCAAAAACACCATTTGGAAGCTGTCATCACAGTGAAAAAAATTTATGTCAAAGAACATCAGGATCAAGTTGGTCTCAACTCACCTGAAACATTTTGAAAACTACTTTCTAATGTTGCCTACAATGTTGCTGTTGCCTTTTAGTAGAAATTTATTTCACAAAGCTGAATAATAGGGCTTTTGACAAAATACTGCAAAATATTATATTAAATAACTTAAGCAGCAAAAACAGACGAGGTTCATTCAGATAGACAACATTTCCAAAAAATAGCTTTTGGTTTACAAAGAGATTTAAGTTAAACCACATTCTATCAACTTTGCAGTAGCAAAGTGCTCCATCAATATAAGACAAACTCTGCTTTTATTAAATGAAGACATCTTCTAGCAACCTTACACAGAGGTACTATTATCTAGTTCATTTTTCATACACTGTGCTAGTGTTATTCTCTTCCATTGCACATCAATATTGTGTATCAACCCAGCACAAAATAATTGTTTTTCTCATTTAATGTTTCAATATTATAAACTGATTCTCCTCTCCTTTCTACTGGATTCTGGGCCCCAATTTATTTTATTTAATTCAGTGTTATTACCCTGTTTATCTTTTACCTGCTTATGGCTTCCTAAGTCTTTTAAATACTGAAAATAGAAATATGCTATTTACTTCAAATATCCTAAAGAGTCTCAGGATCACTGAATTACCATCAGGGTATATTCAGTTATTGGAAGAAGGCATGCTATTTTGTTAAATAATGTTCACCAAACCTATACTTTCTAAGTATTTCCTTATGTTCTTCCATTTGTGAGATCTCAGGCTTACTCAATTTATTCAAATCCACCTGATTACCCTTTGTACTTTTCCACTGTAAACATCTCAGAGTTGTCTCCATATTCAGATCACTTTCAGACAAGCTGCCTTCAAAACTAAGCAGCATGATGCTCTATTTCCATATGAAGAGCCATATGACTGCCAGCTGCTAACGACATCCATTGAAAGCTGTATGGTTTAACCAGTTTTGTTCCAAATTTCTCAGTCAGTTCTCACTACTTGAAACAGTTCTTTTCCAATAAGTTGACCCAGGATAGGGGGACACTGCAGGCTTCTTGGCTTAGTGGTTCTACCTTAAATTGCAAAATTTGAAAAAAAAAGTTACATTTCTCATCATGGGATCTCTATCAAAGAATTCCTGGCTTATGTCACAAATGGCTTGGTAATGTCTATTACATGTGTTATAAAGTCCAGAGGATCATATTCTCATTTCTAATATTACTCTAAGTTTATAAGTTTATATTGTTAGTATGATTGTGAGTATTCCCATATAGAAGCTAATTTCCATGAAGGCAGCATTCATGTCTGGTTTTGATGACAAACTCTCATTGAATCTTAAGAAATGCTCATAGTCACTAGCACACAGTAGGGTCCATTAAGTGTAATTAAATTAGTTAATTGAAATAGATAGGAAATGCTCTTTTACTGTTTTTACAGCTTCCACATATGCCTTAGTTTATTTTGTTCTCCTTAACGTGAACAGAGCCAGTTCCATCATTTAATCATCAGGTGATCTCTTTTTTTAATCTTAGACTCCAAAACAAATATAGTTTCAAAATAAGACCCACTCAAATCTGACAATCTAAAAATGTAAAGACCACTACAGATAGATACCAATGTTTTATTCTCTTAGAAACCTTAGAATCATAAAGATCGGCTTAAGGACTAAACACCCACACAGTCACACATATGCAATGGCAATATCAGTTATTCAGTCATCTATTAAAATGTCAAAGTGTTTACTCACTATGTGCCTGCCATAGTGCAGGTAAAAAACTTGATAAAGGCAAGTCTTTTGTTCTGTTTATTTATTTGTTTGTTTATTTCATTGCTATATTGTGAGAACCTGGAACAGTTTCTGCCTTTGAGGAGCTTGTAGTCTAGTGATAAAGATATGTATTTTCCTTATTATAAGAAATTTCCTATTGACTCTTTAGTGAGTATTGTTGTAGGGTATCTGCTTCCAAACTTGTTTGTATCAGTGAGCAAAATTCACACACTGAGATGCCTTTGTTTTAACTTTGGAGTGAAGACTTGGGCCCCACAGTAGATTAACTGGCATTAGGATTGTGAAATTTCCTTGTAATCAGTAAAGCTCCATACAAATAACAGATAACTTTACTCTTACTTTTTAGACTTCATAGTCCTCTATAGAAAACATTCCTAGAAATAAAGTTTCTGCATTTTATTTCTAAGAATGCAATCCTGATGATAAAAGACTATGGAGGATTCTGTAGAAAGTTAGGAAAGATCATTCTTGATAGATGATACTACCATATTTCTTATCTTTAAGAGCATTATTAGCATCAGACAGATATTTACATATTAATCAAGACAAATAAACATGTAGTGATTTAACTAGGAAACTGTTATATGGATGACAATTTAATCAGCATAGGTTGAAAGGTCCATCATTGCAGCATCCTGTTTCTGCTAAAATATTGATTGCATTACTGATCTCAGTAATGCTTTATTTTACAGGGCACAAATAACCATGTAATTACTCTTTAATTGAATGATAATTGCTTCTTGGCAATTATTTGTTTTCAGTTTAATTACAAGGTTATTTGTACTCTATAAAAAGAAACAAGCCTGTTTTTAAGATCCCATCCAAATAGCTCTGCCAATATATCACCCATGTACAGTATATGGGGAAGTTATTAAGATACAAGGCAAATAATACCATAAAATCACAAAACTTTTCTTAAATAGCTCAGGAAAAACTTTCAGAACTTCATATTTATAGAATTAATTTTAGATGTAGCTTTTATATGTTATCTAGAGTGAAATGATACCAAATAATCTTGATTTTTTTCTCTGGGCCCATTCTTTAACATAATTTATCCTGATATTTCCTCCTCTCTCATTCTTTTTTTTTCCTTTTGGTATCATTTATTAGTGAATTATAAGTGAATGAAACTCTCCAAAATGATGGTAAATAGAAGAATGAATTTTTTTTCAATTATTTTATTTTATTTTATCCTCCCTTCTTTCTTCAAACTTCTTTAGAAAATATGAAAGAGTAACTCTTATTCCTGAGATTAAGGAATAAAAAAACTTGAAAAACATATCAATAATACTTCAAGCTGGCGCGGTGGTGCAAGCCTCTAATCTCAGCACTTAGGGAGGCTGAGACAGGATAATTGCGAGTTCAAAGGCAGCCTCAGCAATGGCGAGGCGCTAAGCAACTCAGTGAGACCCTGTCTCTACATAAAACACAAAATAGGGCTGGGGATGTGGCTCAGTGGTCAAGTGCCCCTGAGTTCATTCTTCAGTACCAAAAAAAACAAAAAAAAATACTACTTCATATGCAATTGAATGGGGTTAACCTCAGAGAATTATCTTCCATCTTATAAACTTTGTAGAGTTGGCAGTTCTCCAAGGGTGATATTCATTGGGTCTTCTGGTGTGAATAAAATATGACATATTCTGTTACATATATATTCTAGGTTATAACAAAGTAGCTGATGCTTTCCTCATTAAGAGTATGACAAGACAAGGAGTATAGCTTAGTGGCAGAGGGCTTACCTACATGTGGCAGTCCCTGGATTTGATCCACAGAAACATACACACACACACACACACACACACACACACACACACTTTAAGAAGTTTTACTGCAAGATGTATATCATGTCATCATCCATTTATGAATCAGGGAATAAGGAAGAGAAGACGAGTGATTTTCTTGTTCCAAAGGAAAAAAATCAGTTAATTAATTAATGATGTCATAGGCCTTCAAGATATTTAATATAAATCATATGGACAGTATTTAATTTGGTGAGGAATTACAAGTCATGTCATCCTTTTCAATTAAAGCTTGTCTTAATATTCCTTAAAGAAACAACATTCTGGGACAGACTGAGAAAGTTGCTAAATATAAAGTGGCAGTTAAGAGTAGTAGTAATTCCAGCATCTTGGACAGACCACTGCAATTGAATAACTGAAGTGGCATCTATTAGCAATGACCTGGTATTTACTCTTTGCTTTTCTGAAATATTTTTTTAGTTGCAGATGGGTTCAATACCTTCATTTTGTTTGTTTATTTTTATATGGTGTTGAGGGTCAAACCCAGTGCTTCACATGGGCTAGGCAAGAGCTCTACTACTAAGCGACAAATCCAGTCCTACTCTTTCCTTTTTAGATCTATTATTGATAGTTAAAATCCTGTGGGACAATCCCTGAATGTGTGAGTTTTTTAGGTTATATTAGAAGTTAGAAAACCATGAATGACATTAACTTTGAAGGTGTTGTTTAGCTCCCTGTAAGAACAATGTTCTGACTTTCAGTGTGCTTGATAAATGAAATAAGAAACATTTTTTGCCAGAACAGTAAGACTTTTAATTGCAATAATGGATTAATAATAATCTCTTAGGTTTGACATTTATTACAAGATTTCAAAGATGCCAATGGTTATTAAACTCTACTTGACCTTTCAGTGTTATGAAGAGAAACAAACTCTGACCTCATAGCAATCTGAATCCATCTTTTCTCGGTGATGGCAAACTGATCACTTGTCTATTGCACCGGATTGTATTCCTAACCAGATCAAAGGCAGCAGCAACCAATTCAGTAACTGGGAATAAGTCATCCATGCAAAATGGTCAATTAACATTAATCATATATGAAATTGTTCAAGTTGATAACTGAAATCTGGTCACTATGGTAACTCTCATAAAATGATGATTATGTTAAACTGGGTGTCACTTAGTCCTTGGTTCATGTAAACTTAAGTATATGCCTCCTTTTGTCTCTAAGAGTTATCAATACAAGGAGCAAAAAATCACACTAGAGGAAAGATCATTTAGATTCTATTACTATTTATTCCATTTGTCAGAATTTATAACCATATCTAAAACTTAAATGTGACTGACTATATTAAAATCATCAAAACCAGCATTCTATTAGAATTAGGGAAGTTAAAATATTATCTTTAACATAAGGGTATTGAGCTAATAAAAGAAAACTTCCACTTTTTAATGAGTAACATTAAAATATCAGGCTCATGTAAAAGAATTCATATTAATGCATTAATCTCCATATTGTAATAAACTAAAATATTTATATCTATTATTTTAAAATGCAGTGTTTCATTACCTTGCTAATGTTAAATATATATTTTTAACATCAATAAAAAATATGTTGGCATAGATAATTTAAGGGTTGACTAGTCACTTGATAGAAAGTGTTTAACTGTGAAGCTATTTTATCTTTCATTTACTTGATTCTGTTCCCTACTTAGATGAAATGTGCTGTAGGCATAGTGTTAGCACTATTAAACATGTTTACATTTTGTCATACATTCACTAAATTCTAATAAAAGTCTTAGTATAATTAACAAAGGTCATAATACAAATGCTAGTATATGATGTGAAACCTCAATAGCCTCCTCTTGTTACGCTTGTGTATGCTATTACTATCAGTGGAATAAATGCCTTAGGAAATCTTAAAATAAATCAAATTAAACAATTCCCCTCATAACACAAATCATACCACTGTCAGTAACATTTATAAAATAAAGACATTTTGGAGTTTACACAGCATGCCACTGTGGAAAACTTGTGCAATTAAGAGAATGGACAAGTAGTTAACATTCACATTTGGGTACAATTTACTGTATCTTCAAATTCAGCATATGAATCCCCAAATCCCATTCTCTTTACTTGTTCTTTCAGCAATATGGGGATGCTCTCAGTTTTCAAAACTATTAACTTTCCCTGATCTCTCCTTTCATCTTCAGTCTCCAGTATTTTTATTCCATTGTAATATGTGTTGCAATATTCTAACTCTTTTCATTTATACTTATGACATCTTAATTTAGGCCTTTATCTCTTCATTCTGTTACTTCTAACAGATTGCTTCATTGTGTTCTAATCCATTCTACATAAACTATTCTATAATCTTTTGTGAAATATCTCTTTCATCACATAATTTTATTTTGCTCTATAATTTTTCATGCTTCCTGACTGCATATAAAATAAAGTCCAAATACCTTACTCTGGTAATATGTGTCAGTATATCTTCCTTGTCTTTTCTCCAATTATTTCCTAAATGAGTCTTCTACACCAGTTGAACTAGTTGATTGAATATATACTAAGAATAGAATTTAACCTTAGCACCCTTTCACATTGAAGCATCCCAAGGTATTAAGGTTCTGGGGGCCATGTGTTGTTAAGATCCACTGCCTTTAGAATAATTCCACTGCTTCAATATAATTTTCTCTGACTGCTGCTTTTCTCTGTGTGTGAAAGGCCACTGCCTTTTACTTTGTATCACCATACAGGTGATCATTAATAGATATGGCAAAGGACACTTTAGTACTAGAATTAGTGAGCCTATTGCAAAAAAAAAAAAAAAAGGGAAAAGGAAAAAAAAAGGTTTTTTACATCTGACAAATGAAGTCCCATCAGTAATTGTTAGTCTGTATATAGTCACATGATAATCTCAATAGTAACATTTGATTTTCAATTTCAATCAGAAAATCACAGTGTTAAATCATAATTTAGTAGATCTTAGGAAGTTGTGCAAGTTTTTTAAGAAGCTCCTCACTATTAACCTGACTGCATTAGTCTCTATGAATAGGAATATAGTCTAGAAGCATGTATTCAATTTATAAACACAAAACCAGTTTCTATGCTAATATAAAAATCTTTAATTGTTTCTCTTCATGAAATTAGGAACTCATGGTAAAATAAAAGCACTATATGGTAGCAAGCATTGAAATTTAAACCTGAGTTCTAATTCCAGTTGTGGTAGATCAAATTTCAAAATTCACTCCCATCCCAGATATACAGGCTCAATTTGGAGAATTATAAATATGATGAGCTCTCATGTCTAAGCTTATGTTGAATTATATGGCAAAAGGGATTTTGCAGATGTGATTATGGTTACTAATCAGTTGGCTCTGAGTCAATTTAAAGGAGATTATCCAGGTGAGCCCAATGTAATTACATGAGTTCTTTAAAAGTGGGCAAGAAATCATAGAATGTACCATGACTTTGTTTGAAAATGGAGGGGGTTGTGCCAAGGAGTGTCAGTGAATTTTGGAAGCCACGAGAAATCATGCACTGATAGCCAGTAATGCAATGAACTAGATTCTGCCACCAACTTCAATGAGCTTAAGAGCAGGTTTTTCTCAAGGGCTTCCATTAAATGAACAGCATGGCCAACACCTTGATTTCAGGCTTATAATGCTTTAAGAGGAGAACTCAGTCAAACTCATCCAGACCTCTAACATATAAAATTATAATAAAATAAATAGATGTTATTTTAAGATGCTATTGGTCACAGTGGGTTGTGTAAATATAGAAATTTAATATACCATTTTTGTTATTATTGATCTATGTAATCTGAGGCAAATTGCATCACTATTATAGTAGTGTTTTCATACTTTTAACAAAAAGTCTATGAATCTGGTGAAAACCATGTTACATTGTGGTCTAATGAAAATACTTAATTAACTCAAAAGCATATTTTTACTTGTACATCTGTATATTTCATTTTATATTTCAAGTTGTATTAAGTTGTAGGATGAGTTTTATGGAATCTTTGCAAAACACCATAGAGGATAATGCTGAGAGCTGTATGTGATAAGTCAGTATATCTGAACACTGATTTGAAAAGTTAGATTGCTAGAAAATTTAAAAGGAAAGGAAATACCGATACTTACTAAAGCATGGACGAACCTGGAAGACATTTTGTTAAGTGAAATAGAGCATTCACAAAAAGATAAATATTCTGTGATTACATTCTAAAGCAATAAATTCATATAAAAAGTAGCAATGTGGTTTCCAGCAGATGTAGGTAAGGGAAAATGAATTGTTGTTGCTTCATGGATATGGAATTTCAGTTTTTCAAAATGAAAAACATCCAGAAACATTTTCACAACAAAGTGAATATAGTTAGCACTACTAGTACACTTCAAAGATTTAAAAATTCCATGCTTATCTAATTTTATCAAAATGAATTTTACTGTCATGAATAACTAAGAACAACCAATAAAACACATATTTGTGTTATGTATATTTTAACCATGATTTTTAAAAATATTATATACAAAGGTAAGAAAGTATTGTTACAAGGTTGCTGTTGTTAACAGTTTCAACTTCCACTGAAATCATTTTGAATGCTAAAAAATAACCTGGACAGATATATACTGTAGTTTATATATTGGAAGAATAGCTTTCTCACTTGAATGTTATTAGTAAAAGAATTACCAACTCTCCCAACCACATCCTATATTTATAACACATACTTAATTTACATGTTGATATATCATTAAATTTAAGGTAGAATTCAGGAGTTTAAGACCTATTTTTTTAATTTCACAATTGTCATTTTCCTTGAGGTAAACAAAATACATTTTCATGTTATGCATAGATTTATTTCTTATTATTGTCCATTTCTATTTCTTACTTTGACAAGAAAATATTTTAAAGCATATATCTTAGAAAAACTTTGCCCCACACCTCTTTTTCTTTCTGTAAAATAAAATAAAATTGTTAAGCTTTATTTTGAGGTGATGTCAGCAAGATGGTGAAATAGAAGATCACTCACTTTATCCTCCCACAACAACAATAATTCTGCACATATCCACTAACAAACACCTCTTTTTGGGAGTCCTAAGACTCAGGTAAGATATTTTGAAATTCAAGTGGAACTAGGAAAGTCTAGGAAGGTCATTTTGAAGGTATAGATTTATACCCAGGTGGGATACCCACCAATTGTGCTCCAGGGTTCAAGCCCAGAAATAGTTCTGTTTTGTTAAGGGTTTGGCTACAGACTCACTAAGCCTTGAGCCTGCAACCAAAACCATTTTCCAGGAGAGAATGAGAAATTACAAAAAACAGTTATCTCAGAAGACATGGTCTTCTATCTGCTGACATCAGTTTAAAAAGTGGATTCAAAGATTACCCAGTAACTCAGCTTCAGTTCCTCTCATCTATGGTCCCAGTATAGAACAACTTGCATTAAAAGAATAAAGTGAATATATATATACACTTCTGAATCACTGAAACTGGTTTGCTGGCTTCCATCTAATAGCAGATCCTCATGTGACACTATCTCAGCTACAGTCATTTTCTGTTGCAGACCTGCAGTTGTCTCACCTATGCAGGGAATTCCTTGGACAAACATCCAGACAGATTCCCTAGCCACTGTCCCACAGCAATTCCAGAAAAGATCATGAATTTCAGATTTGATCCCTCTCAGTTGTAGTATAAAGAAATGTTGGGAATGGCCCTGCTCAACTTACCAACACTGGTCCTATACAAAATTATGAAATTAGCCCTAATTTTAAGTTCTAGCCATTTCCAGCTGGGTTCTGAGAGCAGTTTTATCCAGCCAGGATGCTAAATAGAGATGTGAGGCTTACCAACCTCTGTTCTCAGCAAGTCCTCAAACATCCCTTGATTTTGGTGTTGACCATCTTACTTATGTACTGAGAACACATCTGCCTACTGGATAACTAGAGGGAGGCATGCCAAGAAAGATTTCATCAATATGATGCCTTGTCCTTGATCATACTGTGGATTGTGAAACAGCCATAAAAATTGGATCCAGCCATTCTCAACTGCAATCTGATAGTAAGATTTGTTCAAACAGTAATTCACCAGGAAACATTCCTACCTCTGACAAAAGAGATGAGCCTGAAGATATTGTTTTCAGTGGTGGGCCCCAAAACCTATACCTCAGTTATTGTTCAGCACAACCAGACCCATTGAGTAATCCAATGTGAGCGTCCCAAGACCTGCAGAAAACCATGATCATCAATGTGCTGGTTCATAGGTCCATTATCTCAGAGCTGTAGAACAGAAACTTATCACAGCACAAACCCCTCTCGAGACTCCAAACTGAGCTACTTAAGCTACAAAAGGCTTGGGCTTGGGGAATCCTTTAACACGGAAGTGGTGACACCAGTCATAGTTTTGGAGACTAAAACACTCTACTCAGAATCCCTGGACAGACATACTATAGAAGGAAGCTATGGAAAAAGCTAGAATGCAAAGACTAGAATAAATACTTTCATTATCAATGCACAGACCTCAACACACAACCATAAAGATCAAGAATGACCAGGGAAATTGACTTCACCAAATGTTCAAAATAAGGTACCAGTGACCAACCTAAAGAGATGGAGATGTTAGAAATGCTTGAAAGAAAATTCAAAATAGCTGTTTTAATAAGATCAGCAAATTTCAAGAAAGTACACAAATAATTCAGAAATCTAGCAAAGTAATTTAATAGAGAGCAATAAATCAAACAGAAATATTGGAAGTAAAAAATTTAAAAAATGAAAAATGCAATAGAGAGCATCAACTGCAGAACAGATCATGCAGAATAAACAATGAGGTCAAAGAAAAGCTATTTAAAATATAGTCAAGGGAGAAATAAGAAAAGACTGAACAGGAATGAAGAAAGCTTATAAGATTTATGGAACATGTCAAAGGTGCAAATATTTACATTATTGGCATTCAAGAAGTACTAAAAAACAAAAAGGGGTAACACTTTACTCAAAGAAATAATGAGAAAAAAATTCCAAGCCAGAAGAAAGATATAAATGATCAGTTACAGAAAGGTCAAAGGTCACAAATCAGATTCACTACAAATTAAACTACCCTAAGACATATTATAATCAAATATTTAAAGGTTCAACCAAGGAGAGGATTCATAGTGCAGCAAAAGAAAAGACATCAGTAATAAATAAGAGAGCTCCAACACAAATAGCAATAGACTTCTCATTAGAAACCTAAAAGGCTAATTGAAGGTGGAATTATATCTTCAAAGTGCTCCAGGAAAAAAAAAGCCAATGAAAATTACTGTATCCAGCAATGCTATATCCTTTAATATCAAATAAGAAATAACAATTTACCCAGAAAAACAAAAGTTGAGATGGATCATAACCACTAGTCCTGACTTAAAACAAATGCTGAAGAAATTTCTTTGAAGTGAAAGAAAAAGAATGAATAAGTAGCACAAAAGCATTTAAAAGTATAAAACCCATTGGTAAAATTAAATATACAGTTGAATCAAGAATATTTCAGGGGCTGGGATTGTGGCTCAGCGGTAGAGCGCTTGCCTTGCATGCGTGAGTCCCTGGGTTCGATCCTCAGCACCACATAAAAAACAATAAAATAAAGACATTATGTCCATCAACAACTAAAAAAATATATAAAAAAAGAATATTTCAAAACTGCAAACTATTAAAAATAATAGTAACAAAAATAATTTAAGGGAAATTCAATATAAAAAGATGCAAATTGATTTGTCAAAATTCAAACTGTGGCGAAGTTAGTCATAGAGGTTTTTGTCATGCAATCAAAGTTAAGTTATCAAGTTGCAAACAACTTGTTGAGGTTGAGGATGGTTGAATAGAGGCACCCATCATTCACCTGCTCCTCCACAAAGAAGAATCAAAGCAATTGGTATATAACTGCATATTGAGGTGAGTAATCATGGGAGAACACTGGAAATCAACAAGACAAAAATGGAAATGTTGTAAGATCCAAAAACCTGGGACAACAAAATAGTAAGAGAAACAAAATATGGCACTTGTGGTCACCACTCCACAGTAGGGGTTTCCCTTCTGCAGAGGTAAGCGTGAAAATGAAAGTCCCTGAAAACTTTACCCATGCAGAAATTAGACATTTTAGCTACTTGAAAATTTCACAACCTTTATAGGCTTGCATGCAGCCTAAATAGATAAATCATCTGAAATCTGCCTAGTACCTGGTTTTGAGAAAGGAATTCATATCATCCTCCATCAAATCCCAAGGTGATATAGCCAGGATCCATCTTGAGAAGGGACCTATTGTTTGAATTTTGACTACTCTAGACATCAGGAAACCCTGTATAATCCCATCTCTGGGATCCCACAGACATTCCACTGCACTGGCTCAGCAGGTGGCTGCACATTTGGCTCAGTAGAGTGACAGAAACAAACGCACTGAGAGCACTGCAGGATAGGGGAACAGAAAGTGCTATCCTCAAGAAACAGGATATGGAGGAGGCTGCCCTGTGAGATCAGAGACATAGAAAAATGTGAGTGATTTCATTCCAGTGCCAGGTCTGAAGGCAGTTAACTACGTGGTTCCTGCCAGCCTCAACCAAGTCCACATATTGGTGTCTGTAACTAACAATGGTGAAGAAATCTGTGGTTCTACTTCTCCCCAACCCATAGGATGTACTCAGGCAGTCTTGAGAAGTGCCTTCACAGCTCCAATTGTTCCCCTGTCCTCTGGTTGCACAGTCGAAGAAAGTTTAGAGAGAAACTTTGCCTGGTGCCTACTGTGTTCTACTTGGGTTCATTCCTGCAAGTACAACAGCTGAGAGGAATTTTGTTTAGCTCCAGCCACTGGCCATTCCCATTCAATCCCTGGTAAGAACTAGAACTGAAAAAATTAGAGGAAATAAATACCTGGTTGTCACCTCTTAACCAAGCATGCACACCTAATGAAGGTCTGATATCCCACTCCAAGATGGGCATGTCCACAGTAGCAGCAGAAAGAAATATGACAACTACTGCTGCCACCAAACCCATACAGATACAACAACTGGCTGCCCCCACACCTCATGAGATCATATACTGCTGAGAGAACTGGGTGTGAGAACCACAAGTGGTGGTAAGATTCCTGCCACCATCTCTCCACCTGAAGCACCTGGACCCAAAAGAATACCTACTCATGGGATCAGTGCTATGGGCTTCTCATCACTATTGGTGCAGCCAGTGCCAGAAATTGTCAAAAGTAAGCTTTGGATTGGGCAGAGGGGAATGAGGAGAGGGCACAGCTTCTGAGGGTAGGAAGGATGGTGGAATGAGATGGAGATTATTTCCCTATATACATGTACAATTGCAAGAATGGTGTGACTTTGCATTGTATACAGCCAGACAAATGAGAAGTTGTGCTCCATTTGTGTACAATGAGTTGAAATGCATTCTGCTGTCAAGTATAACTAATTAGAACAAATAAAAAAGTAACAGAGCCAATACCAATAGTGTCTGAGGAAACACATTGCCTAATAGGGGTCAACATTCTTAGGGTAGAAATAACCACACATGGGACACCTTACATAATATGCTGTCAACACCACACCTGCCTGAATATTCCTACACCTGCCTGACCCAAAGCAACAGTGGGTTTCTCCACCTACAATTCAGTATGCACTATGTACAAATGCATCCATCACAGCCAAAGAAACAAGGAAATTGCACTGTATTGTCCTGCTTGAAATAACCTAAACATTATGTAACAAACAGATATCCCAAGACACAACTTCATAAGAAAGTTGCCTACTATGAAAGTCATCCCATAAATGTGGAAGAGATATCTATTCTGCCAGATGTGCAAATTACAACATAAGAATACAAGAAACAGGAAGAAGGTAATCTGACACCTACAAAATATCATAACTCCCCAATGACAAATTCTCAGCATATAAAAATTGATGAAATGCTTGATATAGAATTCAAAAGAATGATTTTTGAATGTTCAAAGAACATTACTATATTCAAGTAAATAAACCAACCAAAATTCAACAGCTGGCAAAGATTATTTCCTATTTACTTCTATCTTCCCATAATTAAAATTATAAATTTTATTTATAATTACACATAATAGTCGGATTTGTCGTAACAAACTCATACATATTGTAGTCCATTTCATTCCCCAGTACTTCCCTTTCCCTTTCCTCCTTCTTCTCCCTCTTTATTTCCTCTACTCTACTGGTCACCATTTTGTTTAGTTTTTCATTAGCATATTATAATTATACATAAAGTTGGATTCATTGTGATGTATTTATATATGCACATATCATAATTTGATCAAGTTCATTCTGCAATGCCTCCTCTTTGCATCTACTCTTCTTTCCCTCTTGATCCTCTTCCTCTAATATTCTCCCCTATGGTTTCATGAGATACTGTTTTGTTTCTTTTTCATTATTTTGAGAAAAAGTATTCATCTGGTCTGCCCCATTTTACTTAGCATAATGTTTTCCATTTCCATTCATTTACCAACTAATGACATAATTTCATTCTTCTTTATGGCTGAATAATATTCCACTGTGTATATGTACCACTTTTTTTTTTTTTTTTTTTGGTACCAGGGATTGAACTCAGAAGTGCTCAACCAGTGGGCCACATCTCCAGCCCTACTTTTTTGTGTTTTATGTAGAGACATCGTCTCACTGAGTTGCTCAGCACCTGGCCTTTGTTGAGGCTGGATTTGAACTCACGATTCTCCTGTCTCAGCCTCCCAAAGTGCTGGGATTACAAGCGTGAGCCACTGCACCCGGCTCACATTTTCTTTATGCATTCATTCGTTGGAAGGCACATAGTTTGGTTCCATAGCTTGGATATTGAGAATTGTGCTGTTATAAACTTTGGAATGCATGTAGCACTATAGAATGTTGACCTTAGTTCTTTGTCTCCACATTTTTGCAACACTTTTCAAAATAGAAAATATGTGAAATCAACCTAAATATCCATCAACAGAAGAATAGATAGGAAATTGTGGTATATATAAACAATTAACTTAATGGAATAAATAAGAATAAAATTCTGTCATTTTTGGCAACATAAATAAACCTGGAGAACCTTATGTTAAGTGAAATCAGCCAGGCACAGAAAAGGATCTAATTGCATGATCTCACTCACATGTGGAATCTGAAAAAGTTGATCTGACAGAAGTAGAAGGTAGAATGGTAGTTACCAAAGTGTAGGATTGTTAGATGGGAGGAAAGAATAGTGAGTTATTAGTCATAGGGTAAAAAATTATAATTACAAAGAACTATTATTTTTTTCATCAGTTTCTTTTAGTTATATATAATATTAGAGTGCATTTTAACATAATCATACAAGCATGGAATATAATTTGCTCTAACTCAGTCCCAGTACTTCCCTTTCCTTTTCCTCCAATTTCCCCCATTCTCTTCCCTCTACTGATTTTTCTGCTATTAATTTATAGGCTTTTTAAAATTTATGCCTTGTGGATATGCATGAAAGTAAGATTTACTGTGGTATAGTCATATATGTACATAGGAAAGTTATGTCAGGTTCATTCTATCATTCTTCCTAAAGGAGAACTATTTTTAAAAGGTGTCCAGAATTTGTACATGCATAGAGAAAGAATATAAATAAACCAGGGGTAAGGAAAAAGGGTGGAAAAATCTGTAGAAAAAAAGAAATGGGGAATAAATATTAGTGGTGTGTGAGGTTCTTTTTGTTTGATTATAATATTCTAAAATTGATTGTATCAATGGCTAGAAAGCTCTACAACCATAATATGAACTATAGGATTTTAAACTTTAAATGGATGAATTGTATGACACATGAATTATATATCAATAAATCTGCATTTTTAAAGAAAAAAGTAATTTTTTAAACTTTAATCAAAGGCAGAATAAATCATAAGAGTTGACTGGAAAATTGAGAAATTATAATTGTTTTTATTGCTGATCATTGCACAATTATAGATAAATTATTGGACTTTAAATAATGAGCAGGAATATCTTAATGGTTGCCATGTCAGTGGATATTCATATGAGTAGATGTTGTAAGATGAAAAAGTTGTAGAGAACTGCTGCATGATTATGTGAATATAGTTAATGCTACTGAAAAATAGATAAGATAATACATATTATGTTATGTGTATTTTACTGTGATTTCAAAATAAAGAAAGAAAATAATTATTTTCCCTTCTTCACTTTCATTTTGAAGTCACATGAATTTGATTAGATTCAGATATTACAAGCACATATTGATGTGGTATATCCCAAAGAATTGAATACATTTCATACCCCTAAAAAGTGATTTTTCATTCATAAATCATGGTTTATAGAAAACCACACATTGCAATAGGCCAGCAATGAACTGTGGACTCAAACTCGACTTGAATATGGCTGTGATTGATTCACTTTGTGATCCTGAGAAACTCAACCTCTCTATGCTTGAGTTTTATGATCTGCTAAATGTGTACCAAAATGATTGGATTTGAGGAATTGTGAGGAATTGTCAACTCCTCTCTCTAAAATCCTCCATCATAATATGCAAAATAAGAAAGAAATTACCAATATATGAACATATTTAAGCATAATTTTCCAGTTTAGACAGATTATAAGTTTAAATGGTAATGCTGGCACCATGAAATTATTTAGACAATGTTTTTATACAGGGCCACTAAAGCTGGTATTTTTTGTTCATTTGTTTGAGCTGGTCCAAGTCAACAACAATATTCCTTTTCAGTTATTCAGTTCTTCAAAACCTCCTTTTCCATCACTATCTTCAAGTAAATAAACCAAAAATTCAACAGCTGGCGAAGATTATTTCCTATTTACTTTTAGCATCCCATAATCCAATAGGAATAAACTACTCTTATAAAATAGAAGTGTTTCTTAAAAATATGATATTCTCTCTCCATACCTATAATTTATGTCTTTTGTTTAACTATAGAAAAAATATAATTTGTTTGTTTAAGGTTTGGATTTTTTTATAAATTTTTTTAGTTGTTGATGGATCTTTATTTTATTCATTTATTATTTATATGTGATGCTGAGGATCGAACTCAGTGCCTCACACATGCTAGGCAAGCACTCTACCACTGAGCTACAGCCTCAGTCCCTAAAGTTTGGATTTTTAAACATTCCTTCATGAGTACTTCTGATTCACAGTAGATTGATTTGCCATTTTTTTCCCTTTTTCCCTTTTTGCAGTACCAGGAATTGACCTCAGACTCTTCTGCATGTTAGGCAAGTACTCTACCACTGAGTCCCATGGCCAACCCTGTTTTACCATTGTTTGCAGCTAAATGAAGTTAATAGTTACAGTGAGTAATGTGGGTCTCCATTTCAGGTGAAAAATCTCTTTGATCCTACTAATGATAATTTTTTAATAAAAATCTGCAAAATTTTATTAATAAAATAATATTATAACAAGATTTTGCAAAAATGATTATTTTTTAAAATTTATTTATTCTACTTAGGTATACATGATAGCAGAATGCATTTTGATTCATTGTACACGGATGGAGCACAACTTTTCATTTCTCTGGTTGTATGTGATGTAGAATCACATCATATATGTAGTCATACATGACGTTAGGGTCATGATGTCCACCTCATTCCACCATCTTTACTGTACCCATGCCCCCTCTCCCAGCCCTCTTCTCTGACCAAAGTTCTCGAATTCTTCCCATGTTCTCTTCCCCATTATGGATCAGCACCCACTTATCAGAACATTCAGCATTTGGTTTTTTGGGATTGACTTACTTCGCTTAGCATGATATTCTCCAACTCCATCCATTTACCTGCAAATGCCGTAAGTTTATTCTCTTCTATTGCTCAGTAATATTCTATTGTGTATATATTCCACAGTTTCTTTATCCATTCATCTATTGAAGGACATCTAGGTTGGTTCCACAGTTTAGCTATTGTAAATTGAGCTGCTATAAACATTGAAGTGGCTGTGTCACTGTAGTATGCTGTTTTTAAGTCCTTTGGGAATAGACCGAGGAGCGGGATAGATTCTATAGTTCCTAGTAGCAACAACACAGTGAGGGGAAAAAATAAGATGTAATCCAAATACCTAAAATTGACTGCTAATTCAAGATTATCTTGAAATAAAATTTTACCAGTTTATACATAAATTAACTTCAAATTCAAAACCTGGTACAGGCCTATATGAATGAGGTATGCTGTTCTGGGTACATTTCTGATGCCTAAAACCCATAGATCAGTTAAGGTTAGGAAAATGAATGACAGATCAAATTATAAAACCAAAATTTTACTAAGAGCAAATGAGTAAGTATATATATATATATATATACATATGGGCATATATATCTATACAAATACACACACATATGGACATACACACATATATTTGCTGCTTAAAAACAAAAGCATAGCCAGAAGCAGTGGTGCACGCCTGTAATCCCAGCACTTTGGGAAGCTGAGACAGGAGAACTGAGAGTTCAAAGCCAGCCTAAGCAATGGCGAGGTGCTAAGCAACTTGATGAGACTCTGTCTCTAAATAAAAACACAAAATAGGGGCTGGGGATGTGGCTCAGTGATCGAGTACTCCTGAGTTCAACCCCCAGTACCAAAAAATAAAATAAAATAAAATAAAAACATAAAATTTATCCCCAAATGTAAGAGAATAAACAGTATTAAAAAAACTCTTCAAAGTTTATGTGAAGAAATTATTCATGTAAATGACAAATAGAATTATATATTTATTGTTTTTGCTTTTTTAACATTAATGCATCTAGTCCATTGTTTTTATATTAATGTTATTATAATTGTTGTACCACAATAATTTTGGAGACATAAGCCGGGCGCGGTGGCTCAAGCCTGTAATCCCAGCACTTAGGGAGGCTGAGACAGGAGAATCACGAGTTCAAAGCCAGCCTCCGCAATGGCGAGGCGCTAAGCAACACAGTGAGACCCTGTCTCTACATTAAACACAAAATAGGGCTGGGGATGTGGCTCAGTGGTCGAGTACCCCTGAGTTCAATCTCCAGTACCAAAAAAAAAATTTTTGGAGACATATTCTACATTATATGTATTCGTTGTATTTGGACTTCCTCTTTCTTGGGGGTTATTTATTTTCTGCTTTGAGAAGATGCTATTTTTGGCAGAGACGTTTAGACAATCACAAATATGCTGTTAACACCCCCTCAAGGCAGGAGGAGATAGAGACAAATGCACCTTTATATCTTGAAATAAAAAGTGTTTCATCACTGATAAGTTTTTCTAAGATGAATTTAACTAACATGTTCCTATTGGATAATTGCTAAACATGATTTAAGCCAGTTCTGTCCAGTAAAAACCTATTGCTTCTCCTTTTGGAGAAGAAATAATATTCCTTTAGGCTAAAATTATGCAAAATTTACATCTTAAACATTTTTGGCAAACGAACCCTATCAATGGACACAGCAATGGATCCACCTCATGAAAGAGCTTGTGATGACCTTCACTCCAACCCTCTTTCCAATCTTTAGGACAGCAGGCATTTCTTTTAGTCATTTTATGAATGTAAATTAATTCAATGAGGCACCATGGTAAAGTGAACAGTTTGTCTTACTCTGCTTATTGTAAAAAAAAAAAAAGATAAATGTACATAGGATATCACTACAATAAGTTATAGTCCCCAATAGCAAGTGTTATTGGGGACTGTAACTTTTTGTATGAGTATTGTTTGAATGCCCTAACATAATTATTGGTACAAAGTAAATACCTACAAGAAAGGAAGAAGGAAGGAAGTCAGAAAGGAAAGAAGGAAGGAAAGAAAAAATGAAGGGGTAAGATAATTGTTCAGATTTTGTAAGAGTACTTTGCACTGTCATTCTAAACATTTTGTGAGACTCTTTGGACCTTCAGAAATAGAAACAGAAGTCAAATACATTGTTTTCTTTTTTATGAACTCTACCCTAAGTGGTTTAAAATACCAGAATCAACAGGTGGCAGGGTTACAAATTAGTACAACAGAAGGGAAGCACACTGAATATTTTCACAATCTAAATTTAGAAGGGAAACATTTTCAAATTTGGCAAGATATGAAACCATATAAATGTTTTTCTTTAGTTTCCTATTTAGATGAAAGGACTGATTCTGCTTCAAATGCATTTGGTTAGAAAAGTCATACACAATTTCAACTTGAAAAGTGGACAAGCAAGGTCAGTTAATCAGCAAGGTAACAGTTTCTATTTAATTCCCAATTTACATTAAGCCAGAGGAAAATTAATCATTCCAAATAAGCTTCAAAGTAATAGTAAGGAAGGAAGAGTGTTACTTTTTCTAAACCCTTGCTGAGAGGCTATTGTGCCCTTCATCATCCTGTCTTCCAGAAAGTTATTGGTTGTGTTTAACCTAAGCTACTTATTTACCCTTCAGATATAATGTATTATGAGATTCTTTTCAATGAATATTAGTCACTAAAGAGTACAAACTCTCTGACAGCTTCCTTTAAATTCTTGTGGTTACATGAGCATTTCACAAAATCCCCCTTCACAACTGTACATTTCATGATTTACACATTAAACACAACAGGGTTTCACCTTAGGCCTCCTGCCAAGAATAATCATTTTTAATCTTTTTATCTTTTCACAAAAAGATAATTATAAATGTGAAAGTGGCAGTAAAGGAAATGTGTTAAGAAAGCATTCAGAATAATATTCCCCATATGAATACAGGGATATGATTAACTAGAGAATTAGACAAGGGGGGAGCAAGTTAATTGTTTTGGTGAAAGGCAACATGTCAAGTGTTAAGTATGACACATTAAAATAAGGGTATCATAGATCTGTCTAATCGTCCCAAGCACAGTCAGCCTGCCTTTGTGCTGGAAGGACAGGAAAGCTCACAAACATTCCTCATTGTTATTTATTTGTAAAAAGCCAACAATGAAATACATGCAAAAGCTTGCTTACTGCTTGAACTTCCCATGAGTTGAGGCTGTCTAACAACTTAGCAACTACATTTCCCTTAAGATAAATAGTATGCTCATTTAATTTGTCTTTTGTTACAACCTGAATGTGTATAGTCTAATCTTGGTGCTTCTTCCTCCACACTACAGGTGCTTCCCTTTTACTAATTAAACATTAACATTGTGCAATTGTTGGTGCTCTAAAATTGGTGGTTAATCACTTCTGACAAACAGTACCACAGAAAGTCTAAATAAATTGTGTTCCAGATAAATTGCAATGAATGCAAGATGTTTCCGTCCTCTGAAACATTACACTGGAAGTCTATAGTTTACTTTTCAAGAGTTCTAGTTTTAAAAAAACATTGTTTTCTATAATTTTATTCCTTGAAAGTGTGAGTAGGAGTTGAGGATATGAATAAAAGATGTTCCTTAAGGAAATATGTCATATTATTTAAGATCTAATGTCAAAGTCAAAGGCATAGGGATTTTGTCCAAATCGTATTACATGTATTGTTTGGAAGTTCCTTTTCTATTGTTTTCATTTTATCCTCCTGCATTGTCTTAAGTAATGTTAGGACTTACATCCTCCTATGAACAAACTGCTATTACTCAAAGAATACCTTTAATGTTTTGAGAAATAGTGATCTGCTACAAAAGCAACGGATCCTAGATTTTAAAGAGAATACAGACAAACACATGAAATTAAGAGCTTGAATGTATGCATGAGTGAGAGTACATACACTTAAACTGAAAACCAGGGCCCAAGTAAAATTTTAAAAAGACCCTGAATTGTATCCCCAATATGTTGTTCATGCTATGAAAGCACTAATGTACTTGAACAAGTTTGTTCCCACTTGCAAACACCAATTGTGTGTATCAGTTCCCATCTTCAACTTGAAATCAGCTATTATGAAATTTTTTACACCATGGAAATAAGCAATACTACACATCAGGGCTCCATTTCACCCTGCTCACCCCCAGACAGCTGTTAAACCTTTACCAGCCCACAACAATCTGAAAAGAAAGCATTGTGGTCATTGTTTTTTTAATCAAATACTTCTTTCAAGCTTGTCATTTTTATTTTATATAAAATATTATATCTGCAATGAAAAATCATGAAAAAAGACATTATAAAAATCTCATTTTAGCAAAAATTAACTATGATGAACATATCTATGTATCAAAATATGAAAAGTTGTTTCTCTAAACATTTAGGAGTTGCAAAAATGCGCAACATATTTGCAATCAGTATTATTATCTCTATCATCTTTGTCAGATAATCTAACATGTCTGGATATTTATATGCTGAAGATGTTAGCTTAAATGATCTAATCTTTGTGGTAGCACTATGGAGCCTTTAATTTACCTTCATACTGGCCAATTTTGCCTGTCCTTAGGGGAGAGGAAAGGGAGAAGGATAGTCATTGAAATGACTTATGGAGAATTCAATGGAAACTCTCATCCACTCAGAACATTTTTCTTATTTAACTTCCTGCATTATCAAGGATTATCCTATTTTGTATGTTAACTTCCACAAATGTCAATTAATACCATGCTAAACCAGTTCTATCCTAACCAACAATATTGTAATTCCATTTAAGATTGGGTATTTCAACTTTAAAATTGCTTTTCCATATTCTGGGTAGGAAATTTCAAAAGAAATAAACTGCCTATGCACACATTAGTAGTTAATGCACAATGTTGCCAGACAAGAGTTTTTAAAATATTTTTAGTTGAAGATGGATATAAAAATATTATTTCATTTATTTATTTTTATGTGGTGTTGAGGATCAAAACCAGTGTCTCACATGTGCTAGGCAAGTGCTCTATCATTGAACCACACTACCAGCACCCAGACAAGATGAAAACCCTTAAAATGTTGATCATTTTAAAGGTTTCTAGTAGATATGGTCAAAGAAGTACAAAGCAACCAAGTCATCAGCCTGTATAACCAGAAATAAATATTTACAGTTAATACATAATTTACTTAAATATTTCAGAATTTAAGATAATACACTTTTGAGAGAAACATGATTCAACAGAGAGGCAAAAATTAAATATTCAAATAATGAAAAGAGAATATTGGCAAATGATTAAAATAATTTAGGCCACATAACATAGGTGTAATTCTTTAAAATATGTATTTAGTTTAAAAATCCAAAGTAAAAGTCATAAAAAAGATGACTATGAAGTAACTGTCAGTTTCTCAAGCAGGAACAATTATAAGGAATAATTCACATCATGTATGTTCTCACATTGGAAAATATAAATAAGGTGATGTGCACAAACAGGACTCATTTCAAAAACATGAACATGCTAATATCATGTCTGTGTTCTTATAAATAATTGATCTGTGATTAGCAATATATTTGCATGTAATTCAGCCATAATCTAAAGCTATATTAATGGCACTAACTCTAATTTGCCTATTGAGTGAGAATGGATTATTGAATAATAAAGTATTTTTTATAGCTTTAACTGATAAAACATTCTATTTCTTTCATTTAAACTGTGCATTTCAACTTTAAAGATTTATTATTAGGGCTGGGTTGTGGGTCAGTGAACACTTGCCTATCACGTGTGAGGCACTGAGTTTGATCCTCAGCACCACATAAAAATATACATAAATTAAATTTTAAAATGTTTCCATTAAAAATAATTATTAAAATAGTTATACATGAAACATATAAATTTATCTATACATTAAAAATGGGCCTTATTTTTATGAGGTAGTATAAAATAATGATATTAATCAATAATGATTATAAACACTAAGCACTTATGCACCAAGCAGTGTTCAGAATCTTTCTAAATATTTACTTTATAATGTAGGTACCTTTATTTTCCCTTTTTCCGGAAGCCAAACAAAGATGGGTTCAATAGATAGTACCAGGTCACACAGATAAAATTCTTATTTGCCTATTTAAATCCAGATCTTAACTGCCCAATAAGATGAGAACCAGCCTCATGTGCCTACTGAACACTTGGAATACAATGAGTCTAAATTGAGATACTGTGTAACTTTTAAAACAAACTGGATGTTAAAATCTTGGTACAGGCCAGGTGTGGTGCCACATGCCTATAATCCTAGCAGCTCAGGAGGCTGAGGCCCGACAATTGCTAATTCAAAGCCAGCCTCAGCAAAAGTGAGGCGCTAAGCAACTCAGTGAGACCCTGTCTCTAAATCAAATACAAAATAAGGCTGGGGATGTGGCTTAGTGATTGACTGCCCCTGAGTTCAATCCCTGGTACCCCCTAAAAAAATCTTGGTACAGACAATAATAATGCAAATTAACTCATTAATGTTTATACCATGTTATAATTGGATTATTTTAAATATATTATGTTAAATAAAATAGCTATCAAATTACTTTTTCACCTATTTGTTTGTTTTTTATTTTGTTTTAAATGTAGCCACTAGAAATTTTAAATTACACATGGGGATAACATTTGAAGTTCACATAATATTTCTATTGGAAAATACTGGTTTAGAATATATATATAGGCTTGGACTAAGGATATACTTTAGTGGTAAAGCACTTGCCTAGCATATTTGAGGCCTTGGGCTCAATCCCTAGCACTGCAAAAAAAATACACACACACACACACACACACACACACAGATGTATGTTCATATCTAGAAAAATTGGTGCATCATTATAATTAATGATCTTGGTTTTTAAATCTCTTGTCATTAATATGAAACAATATTATTTGAATAAGACAAGATGGTAGGAAGAGAGGTACAGTTATCACTTGTTGATTCAGAGGTGGAAAAGAATTATGTATAATGGTTTACATCAGAAAAAATACAGGATTAAATATATTGTTGAGAAGATATCAAGCTTATAACTTAGGTAGTGCCTAATCACAGCTCTGAAGCTACTACTTTTATTGCCCATTCTTCTCACCTGCACTGTGACATTTCTTATATTCTTACCTGACATATTTATGTTATTCTCCCCAAAAATTTAATGTTTTATTTTCCTAATTGTATTTTTCAAGTTCTTTGAGCATTCCTGAATCTTAATATTTACTTACATTCATCATCGATGCTAAAAAATTTTTGGGCTTATAATAGACACTCATTAACTATTTATGAGTTTTAAAATTTGACCCAGAAAGGAAAGCTTCTAATTTAAAAGCAGATAAAAATCAAGAACAGTTCTTGAAAACAAAGAACCTTTAAAAAGCCACTCCCTGATACCTCCCTTCTTTAGCAAAAGCATTGTTCCATATATGTGAAATACCACAGCTCCATCTTCTTCTAACTCTGTTACATTATTTGCTCACTTCACAGCAATGTGGATTTCACTGCCATTCAGCACTAGACAGAGATCAACAACTGTAGCCTGGCCAGAGCAGGGCCTGCACTCCCCATTTAGGCCATACTAATGAACTGGAAGCATTTCGTGGCCTTCTAAGTCATAAGACACCAAATAGATCTCTAAGAATTATGACCAGAGTTTGACTTTGGAGCTTAGCTTTGAAGAGATCATTTGTCAGGACAATCAAGATTGCTTCTGTCCTAGTCCCATTCTAAAGTACAAGTGAAAAGGTCTCTAGGAACTGATGAAACTATCCAGCCCATACCTCTTGCCAATCTATTGCATTACTATTATAAATGTTGTTACTCGCTCCATTTGTGTGACAAGAAAACACAGAAGTTTTAATTTCTTTTAATATCAGCCAGACCAGATTTTAAAGCATATTACAAGCTGCACTATCTGTTTGACACTAGGCAAATCATTTAACTTCTATAGGTTCCATATCCTAACCTATAAATTGCAAGTACTAACTCCTACCTGGCAAAGTTGCAGTAAATAGACAGAAAGGAACACACACACATACACACACACACCAGAGACTGAGAGAGAGAGAGAGAGAGAGAGAGAATATGAATGAGAGACAGAGACAGAGATAGAAAAAAATATGCCTGAAGCCTATTGCTTGGTATGTATTCCGTTATAACAATGCTCAATAATATGGTAATTCTTATTGGTAGTAGTGATACAATTAAGAATCTTAGAGCTGTTAAATTGATATAGGTTATTGTCTTGACATTTTTCTTTCACTGTAACGTAATATATGGTGAGCATCATATTTTATTTTCTTACGCTTCTTATCGGTACTATCTTAGTAAAACTTCTTAGAATTCCAAAATTTGCCTACTAATTCTAAACCAGAAATGAAAGTATTTCAGGAAAATACTAATCACATTCACTTAGTGTTTATATTCACTTTCTTCCACTTTATAAAATTCAACTCAAAATAAATTCAGTCACACATTTTACTTCTTCAGTCTGGGAAACTGAGGCAGAGGCAGAAGTGATTTAAATTAGTTAGAGAGGTAATTATTTTGTAGTGAAAAAAGTTTGAATTCATCCATGGCTGTTAGGAGATAGAAGACCCATTGTTGCCAAGAATTAATGGAGGCTTTAGACTGCTATGCTTATTTTGTTTGACAGAGCTATTTTTTTTTAAATAAAACACAGAGGTAAGTGAATTTTCCATTAGAAAAATTTAAAATATGATATGCATTGTTCTTGAACTGTACTGTGCAACAGGTTGAGGACATTATGCTAATTTAAATAAACTCCTCCTCACAGAAGTATAAATACTGCATAAGTACACTTACATGAGTTACCAAAATAATCAAACAAATAATCAGAAAGTGGAATGCTTGTTCCTAGTGGCTGTGGATAGGGGGAAATTGGAAGTTGCTCCATGGGCATAAAGTTTCTATTATACAAGATAACTAGGTTATAGAAATCTGCTGTATGACCTTGTGCATATAGCTAACAATAATGTACACTTAAAATATTTTACAGAGAGTAGATCTCATATTAAGTGTTTTAACAAAACATGATTTAAAAATACATGGACAGAGGATATTTTGATATTACAGACACACAAATTCAATATATTAATATCATACATGGAAAGGAAAGGAAAAATATAGATTGGATTATGTTTAGTGCAACTATTTCATCTTTCTGATTAATAAAATGAGAGTCAAGAAGAATGACATGCAGTTAAAGGTCACCCAAAAGTAAGCTGCAGAGTCAAAGCTAGAACCTAGTTCTGTTGCCTCTAGTGTTCTTTCAAGTACACCATACTGACTGTCATTTTTATTTCCTCTTTCTTAAATATTGAGAACACCCTTTCAACATTTAAAAAGACAACATTTATAAAATGCTTTCTCTGTTTTCATGGTCAAAATACATTCTGAAAATATTTCCATAGGGTGATGGGTGGGAAGGAGAGAGACCTTCTCTGTGAAAATAAAGGGTGGAAACATTTTGAAAATGCTATGAAAACATTTGGCTGCCTTAACAGCCTAAAAGAAAACATTTATTTTGGCCACAGTGACTAAAACATTTGCTTCCTTTGGAAATTCTTGCTGCCAAAATAAAGGCTTGTTTCTTTCTTCATATAGAAGCAAACATTTTCTCAAATAAAACAATTTATATTTGTGTATGTTAATATTTTAATGTTAATTATAGCCACTCACTAACATCATTATGCACAGATGTTCATTGGTTAAAAAATAGGGGTCCTTGTATTAAAAAAAAAACTCCCCTTCTTACACAGATTTAACATTCTGAGATGGCAACTTTGTTGAAACAAACATATATATAAGTAATGAGAAATTCAGTTTTCTTTTATGAAGCCTGTCTTATATGATACTTAAGTCTATACAACTGAAACATCTGGAGCAAAAGGCACTGTGTACAGCAAATAGAAAAAAAAAGACAAACTGACTATCCAAATTTTTCAGTTTAGGCTACAGGTTTATTTATATAGAGAAATAGTCTAAGGATTTCTAGCTACTGACTGCATGATATAGAATAAGAAACTAAATTTTCTTCTATTTAGAATTTATTTCTGTAAATCTAGACTCATCTTAATATATTTTATACTGTGGCTAATAGTCCACAACTCTAATCCTTTAAATCCAGTCACATAAATTGTACTTATGAATCCATACATGCATCCATTGAAAGGACCCACATATTTGTATAACAGTTGAGCTACAATTCTCTACCCAATATTTTTGCCAGTGTTAATGTTCTAATGTTTACAGCTCATTAAATTAAAACTCTCCCTCTGGGAATGTAGTTTCATCCTAAAGAAAGTGAAACACAGAAACATTTTTTTTTATCATAGAGCAGAGTAACTTGGTAATTCTCAATCTACACATTAGAATTACCTAAGAGGCTTTTAAACTTACAACTGCCTAGGTCTTATTACAGACCAACTGAATAAAGGAAGGTGAGTTTTAAGTAACAAAGAGTCATAATAGGATTTAACCAGCACACAGCCACCTGAAATCTAGAAAACAGAAAGGAAATGAAGTCTTATTTGAATTAATTCTACTTAAAATTAAACAAAGGTGACCAGAAACAATTGCTGTTTAGCAGAACTATAATTCTTGCTACTATTTTTCAGATATAGTCAGACTATGTGACTATCCATTTCGAATTCTGAAAGTCATCTCCTGTATTATGTCCAGATTAAGAGATCAGATATGGTACATACTCTAAGATCCACAACTGCCACAAGCACAAAATCAGCAATGGAAGTTTACTCATTTTCCTTCAATAAGACATTTTACAAACTTAATCTAGGCTCACTTTGTTTTTACAATGAGACATGCAATATTTTTCTTAGAATATCATGAATATTGACCCAACAAGGCAGAAAAGAGGTGTCTGTACTTGCCATTTCTTCTAATTAGGAAGAAACAATTTTAAAAAGCATGTCTCCATTTTACAAAATACATGAGTGTTCTGAACTTAGAACACATTAAGGTGAAATAAATTTTAAAAAGAATGAAAAAGCATGTGGATGTTCTTTAGAGCTAAGTATATATGTTGTCAGGCAAAAATACTCCTTCTAAAGTATACTATGGCTTCCTGGCTTTGATTACACAACCTTTTCTTAAGTAAACATTAATGACAGAGTAAATATCCTTGTTGTCCAAAGAAATTATTTTCTAGTAATTTTTTGGTTTATTTGTGTTAAGGCCTCAGGCAAACCATGTTAGGTAAATAGGCTAAATAATTATGAAGGACAGATTGAGAGAAACTTTCAAATTCCAACAACAGAAAAAATTATTTTCTACCAACAAAAAAATATTCTTTCAACTTTAGTGCACAAGGAGCATTTGGCATCTAGGAAAATAATATGTGAGAACATACTATTAAAAATCAGTTACAAAAGTGACAATGGAAGCAGTTTAGCTTAAAACATATTATGAAGTGATATAATCCATCATCTACATTCATTTAATTATTAAACAAATAGAAATTTGTGTTTACAATATACAACATGATGTTTGGATAAATCTATACATTGTAGAATTGTTCAAGCTAATTAGCATATATATAATCTCACATACTTATTTTTACTGTGACAAGAATATTTAAAATCTACTCTAAGCAATTGTCAAGTATACAATACATTATTATTCCTATGGTTACTGTGAGGTTCAATACAGTTCATCTATAACCTTTATTGTTCTATATTTTCCAATATTGCTAGTTGCTCATCATGATCCAAACTATATTTTTCTATATCATGTATCTGACAGTTTATCAAACCTAAAATTCAGGCATTTGGAGATTTTTTTCAAATGCAACTCTCCTACTGACTATTAAAAATCTGTATCATCAATCATTCATGAGTATCTACTATTTGGAAGGTACCATAACAGGTGATCAGAATGAGTTAGTTTAAGACATGAATTCTGTCTTTAAATACTTTTGGAATAAAGAAATGAATTCATGAACACATATCTAAAATATAAGTAAATATAAGTCTGAATATTACAATTCAGTTATTCGCAGATTCAAAATTATTTCAATTATTTAATAGATCAGCTATAACACTTCATCACTGGCTATAGCTACTGACCAACTGCTTCATGGATAGATTACTACATCATCTGATCTGAAATTACAGAGGCATGTTCTATTAGTCATACCTATATATATTTTGGAAATAATATGCAATTTTTAGTGAATACTAACCATGTACCTAAGTACTTCATGCATATTAACTCATTTAATAATTTCAATCAAGCTATTAAGTGTGCATTTTTGTTATGATGTTTTTATGATATAAAATTGTTTTTAAAATGTCATTTTATTTTGAATTTATGAATAATAATTAGATAATTTATGGAATAAAATATGACGTTTCAATACATGTATATATTATAGAATGATTACATCTGGTTTATTAGCATATCAATATCATATCAAATATTTATCTCTTCTTTGTGGTGAGGATATGTAAGATTCTCTTTTTTGGTTATTTTTACCAAGTTAATTTTAAAGAAAAGACAACTGTGTTTCAACATGTAGAAAATGACTTGCCACAGTCTTAATAGCATTTACACTGAGAAACTGAAATTAGAGTCCTGGCAATCTAGATCCAGCACACTGACTCACTATGCTGTGTTATCTCAAGAGTAAAAGAATCTAAAGAATCTTAGAATGTGAAATCTGGAAGGAAACTTAGAGAACAGTTAGTGAAAATTCTTTTTGTAAAGATAACGAAGCAATAGCCCAAAAGGATGAAACAACTTGCCTACCTATGATCACACAGCTTGCTAGGGAAAAATCAATACTGTAATACATATTTACTTAATTCCAGTCTCCTTATGCTTCATTATTCGCATCTGAAATATTAAAAATGATGCCTATGTATAATTATCTCAGTTGAATTTGAATGTGTCAGATCAAATGTGAGTTGAAATACTGAGATATAAAATTTGAGATAATGTAATAGACGATAGACAGAAATGTAAATAAACAGAGACATAATATGTATACTTACCAAAACTCTGCAATTAGACATTACTATTTCCAATCTACAGATTAGTAAACTAAGGCTCATAGAGTTTATGTACCAATGTTAGAATCAGACAGATAGTAAAATAATTAAAAATATACAGCTAGAAAATAATTCAAATTAGGTCTGCTTACTCTAAACTCCTGTGTAATTTGTTCTGAGCAGTAGTTACAATATGAAAGTATTTTCAAAGTTTTGCTCCATGGAGAAAGTTCTTGTGTTTGTGTGTGTGTGTGTGTGTGTGTGCATTCATGTGCACTTTCCCTTTATAACAAGACCATAATTTATTTTTCTAATTTATATGCTATTGATAAGAGTGGTTATAATTTAAAATGTTATTTGTTATTAAACACTGTATTATTTTAAAAATATATTTAGCCAAAATGTATGTTATGATGCAGAATAGAAATTATTAAAAAAATCTATCAAATATTTTAAAATAACTCATTTTTGAAAGGGTTACCTTGAAAACTGAATACAAGTAACAGTCTTATATCCAATCCACACTACAAAAGAGCTCTATTCTCTAATAATTAAACTATCAGTTTCAATAAATATTTAGTGAGCACCTCACTGATACAATTTCTCTTCAAGATATCCTCACTCTATTGGGCCCACATGGCCAGTACCATGTGGGGCTTATTTCATCTTTGAGCCTAACAAAGTTCATGGAATAACAGCTTATACACAAATGTAGGTTTACTTAGATATCAGAAAAGTTATACCTGCTTCCCTTAATTAAACAGAATAAGGTATAATAGGCTATCTCCAGAGTCAAAATCACTATAGCCAAAGAGATTGCATTTGAAAAGAATCTATTTCCAACATACACACATTTGAGCAGAATTTGTATTCTGCTATGAAATTTGGGACAACCTAAGAGTTTATGTTTATAGCTACCTTCCATGTATGTATTGAAAAGTCCAAAAAGAAGCATCCTGGTTCCATCTTTTTTGCTTTCTTTAAAAAATAATAATATGTGTTAAAATGTCTACACATTATGGTCCCTGCAGAGAAGAAATTGGAAAACTTAGTCCTATGCTGCTCTCGTAAAACTATTCACTATTCCTTATATTTCATATCTCCATTAAGGAGGGGCTTTGATTCTATTCTATAGTCCATTATCTTGAGTTTTGTTCCAGTTGCTAGATGAATAAAGTGAAACAAAATTGTTAGCAAATTAGCATCTATTATGTTATGCTAGGTTTACATCAACTTCCTTTACTTCTCTAAAATGTTTCATGAAATAGGAATTATTATCACTATTTTAAGATCAGAAACAGACTCAGAGAAGTTAATTTGCTGAAGGCCAGCCAGCATGGCCAGAAATAAAACCCGCATCTGTTTCATTCTATATCCATAATATTCTGTGAGTTTATTTTTCAACATGAGACAAATGATCTTTCCTTCATTAATTTATAATAAACAGAAAATCACTTTGTTAGAGTGGAATAAATAACCTCAACCATCATGGAACCAGAATAAGCAGGGGACCAAAGAGGAGAATTTTGCAAGGCCATCATACTTGGTGATGGAAACATACTGTATCACTATAATTTGCCAAAACTAGAGAGATGCAAATCATATATAGGGAGCTAAGACTTCACAATAGAATTTTTATGTCAACATATTCATGAAAAATCAAGTAAGTAATCTATAAGTTTTACACCTGTATGTCTGGTGCAAATAAATAATTGGATGACTAATAAGCAAAGACTGTAATAGAAGAAAACTCAGAAAAAAATGGAGCTGGTACAAAGGAAGGAGTCAGTGAAGACTTTGTGGAGTAAAGAAGCTGTTAGTCAGGTCTTAAGATCAGATAGGATGTAGTTAGGAAGAAGAGGCATGATAGATATATTTGAGACAAAGTTAAGAATATGGGAATAAAGCTGTCCTGCTGCTAGCAAGTGAGAAAAGAGGTCTGTTAGGCTAAACTGAGGTTATGGTTTGGATATGAGGTGTCCTCCTAATGCTATAATAATGCTGGAATGTTTGGAGGGAAAATAATTGGATTGTCAGAGATGTAACCTAATCACTCCATCCTAGTTTGAATAGACTGGGTGGTAACTGTAGGCAGGTGGGACATGACAGGAAGAAGTGAGTCACTGGGGACATACCCTGAAAAGGAACATCTTCCCCATAGTCCCTCTGCCCCTACTCTCCTTGCTTTCTGACCTCAACATAAGCTGAGCAGTTTTCCTCAACTGGACCCTTCCCCCATTATTCACTGCCTTACCTTCTGCCCAGAGCAAAGAACTCAGCCATCTATGGACTGAAACCTTTGAAAACTGAGCTGCAAATAAACTTTTGCTCCTCTAAGTTGTTCTTGTCAGGTGTTTAAGTCACAGAGATGCAAAATCTAACTAAAACAGATAGGAACAGTGGAAATAAACAATAAGTTGCAAAGGGTTTACCAAGAGCCAGGTACTCTACCAAATGGTTTCTATTAAGTTACATAATTCTAAAGACAATCCAGAAACAGGCACAGTTAAATGTTCTGCTCAAGGTCATGTCAGAGTAAGCAGTGATAAAATTGGTATTTAGAACCTGGAATCATTAAGTATGATTACAGAGTTTGTGCAATAAACCTCTAAAATGATACATCAGAGGAGAAACACATTCAGGAGAAGAGGTGTAAAACTAGGTACTTTGCTTCAGTCAAAATTTAATTTCTTGCCAGGCACAGTGGTCTATGCCCATAATCCCAGTGGCTCAGTAGGCTGAGACAGAAGGATTGCAAGTTCAAAGCCAGCCTCAGCAATTTAGCAAGGCCCTAAGCAACTTAGCGAGACCCTATCTCAAAATAAAAAGGACTGCGGATGTGGATTGGTGATTAAGCACCTATAGGTTCAATCTCCAGTATCAAAAAATATTAATTTATTGAATATAAACTAAGAGAAAACAAATGTATGGAAAATCAGATAAAAAGTAGGCTTAACACATTTCTGATGGAGTTTCTTCATGTACATTACTTATGGGAAATATGATAGTCTTCACACCATAAATACATTTAAAGATATTTTTATTGTTTTATAGTTGTAGGCAGACACAATATCTTTATTTTTATTTATTTATTTTTATGTGGCGCTGAGGATCGAACCCAGTGCCTCACCTGCACTAGGTGAGCGCTCTACTGCTGAGCCTCAACCCAAGCCTCTTAAAGAAATTTTTAAAAGAATAAGCATTTATAGCACATTTTATGTGTATCTATTAAAATTTATATCATTTTTAATTAATGTTCTGATCACATAGGAGGACTAACAGGACAAAGTGTCTGTAAACTTCAAAAATTTTAATTGGCTTTTTATATAAATCTGCATATTACATAAGGTTTCAAATGCACTTTTGCCGACATACACAGAGCTATATCTACACACACTGCATATCTGAGAGCAAAAGAGGAGAGAGAGAGCTCTATCACCAATAATTATTTTAGCTACATGTAAGGTAATAATGTTTTGAAAATCATATACATGATCAGCATACTAACTATCTGTATTAAGAAAGGGACACAATTACCATTATTTAATTTGGCATATGAAAATATACAGTAGTACCTAAAATATGTTCAAGAACTATCTTTTCTTTTTAAGTCACTTTCCAACCACATATATTTTTCTATATCATATATAACAAACTTCAACCATTGTAACAGAACAACGGTGTTTTTATAATTAAAGACAAATGACTTTCCTCTTTAAATACCCTGATTTTTTTCTGAAAAACAATGACCACTTAGTAGGAAAATGTGAATAATGTGTGTAAAATTATGATTTAAGTCTTCCCCCACTACTTTCTAAAGATAGCAGCCAAAAAACTGAATAAGTCAGGGTGCCTTTGAAGATATTTAATTAAAATCTAATCCCACATTCTTAAAAGCTCACATAAATTAAGCTGTCATTCAGGAGATTTATGCGTTCACATTTGCATATTACATACAGTTCATCAATTACTCATGTTTGAAAGCAATGCCTTTCCCAGGGTGCTGAACTGCTAACAGTGCCAAAAGGCACACTAAAACACACTAAACCATACCCAGTGCTACCTTGGAGAAAGCCAGTTCCATATGGTACTTCCTTTGCACATCCAAAGAACTCCAAGCACACTTACAAAATTATGATTATAGTCAGTTTGACAGAGATGAACATTTTACTTAATCTTGATGCAACTACATAGTGGTAGCAATTCAACAGACATTCTCTCATTCATGGCAAGTTTTAAAGTTAACAGTAAAGATAGAGAATCAATGCTGAGCTTTCAGCATACCCAAAATAGTTAAACTAAAATTATTCTCACCAAGCTGATAGAAAACAACTGTTTTTTTAGCATCACATTTATGAACAAGTGAGGTATAGGTATTATTTATACCTGTTTGTGTATGTATATATAGATATACCTATATACATATATGTATAAAACACATACATACGCATATAAAGGCAGGTACTGACAGAAGTGAAAATATCAAAGTGTGCAGCAACTCATTCAGAACATATGGAAAGTTTCAGGTATAGCAAAAATAAGATGCTTATAATTTTGCAAGACTATTTTTCTCAAACACTCTTTTTGAGAAAAAAAGACAAGCCTTTAATAGCAATATTTTACAAGTAAAAAAATTACAAAGACACACTTTCCCAAAATTAGTCACAAGAGAATTTACACCCTTAATATGTACTGTGAAAAGATATAATTCCACTTGCCCCAAAGAAAAATAGTATGCTAACAAGACAACATAAAATTAAAACAAATAAGCAATCGAAATGACATAATGCTAGTACCTTGATATTACAAAATGGAGCAGCTATTCCCAGCATAACAATCGCTGTGGTATTTTTATTTATTCATTGCTTAAGGTCCTTGTGTGTGTGTGTGTGTGTGTGTGTGTGTGTGTGTGTGTGTATTAAGAATTTTAAAGTAACTGCTGCCTGGAAAAGATGACACTTGGATAAGTTCGATCAGGAACATTTCTCCTTCCCCACACAATCTCTTCCTTTCTCCCTCAAAATTTTATCACTGTTCATGTATCATTTGAATATCCAAAATAATTCCAAAATGTATGGAAAATGAAGTATTTAAATGATGTCCTCTCATGTATTTTGTATGGATTATTTACATATAGAGACTGCCATTCTTATAAGTTTACATATTTGTATATATCCTGCTGCTAATATTTGTCAAATTGTTCATTGAAACTCAGTTCCATAGAGATATTTTGAGTATTCACTATGTATAAAGTACTGTGTTAGAGACTACAGGGAATATAAATATGTACAATACATAACCAGTTCTCATAATCCACTCAGAAAATTGTGCACATACATAAATGACTAAAGAACTGACATAAACAACGCAGAATGGAGCACAAAAGAAATATTCATCCAGAGCAAATCAAAGGAGGTGATATGGGTATAGTAAAGATGAATAGGATTTTAAGGGTAAGTAGGATAAGAAGAAAGTTCTCCATGAATACACATGTCCTGAAAAGGAGCCATGCTAATCTTTCTATTATTTCTTTTTTAAAAATATTTTTCTAGTTGTTGATGGACCTTTATTTTATTCATTTATTTATATGTAGTGCTGAGAATTGAATCCAGGATCTCAAACATGCAAAGCAAGTGCTCTACCACTGAGCCACAACCCCAGCCCTCTATTATTTCAATTTGAGGACATGTGCTCTGGAACAAGTCTGAAATCAAAACTATCTTGTGAATTTGGCTAATGTTCAAAGCATAAAAAATACAAGTATTAATACTTTATATTATTATGTGAGATAATCAATTTCCTAATTATCAACTATTTTCCATGTTTACTCTGCTTTACATAGATCAAATATTTACCACTGCCAATTGCCACTGTGTATTAACCTCATTTGAATGTTAGGTGGAATACAAAGTTGGCAATAATAATTGGTTTATTTTATTAGAAAAGAAGAATATCAAGTTTTTATTTCTAACATACTCTTTAATTCATAAAATCCTAATTTCCTCTAAAGAGTTAGAACAAATAATGTTCTATGCTTTTATAATTATGTCAAAATGAATCCTAATGTTATGTATAACTAAAAATAATCAATAAAATGGAAAGAAGAGATAATAGGCGTGTGTTAGATGTTTATGTTAAATGTAATATATATATGAATTTTTTGTAAAACATTCCTTTTTAATTTTTTTAGTTGTTGATAGACCTTTGTTTAATTTATTTTTATGGAGTGCTGAGGATTGAACCCACTGCCTCACATATGCTAGGCAAGCACTCATCCACTGTGCTACAATGCCAGCCCATAAAACATTCTTATAAGAGAATTTATTACTATCTGGAATACAGTGAATAATACTATAGAACTAAATATTAAATGTGTATGCAGCTATGGATGTAACTTTGTGTACTAGAAATTGTCAAGCATGTGTGAGGCCCTGGGTTTGATCCTCAGCACCAGTCAAAAAAAAAAAGAAAGAAAGAAAAAATAATGTGTGTGTAGGGAAGAGGAGGTCAATTAAATCTTCTTGGCTTAATTGGGTCCTGAGAAAAAATATTTTAATTTGGTTCTAAAAAAATAATATCACATGGGTTAAATAGAAAAGTTAACATTGGAAAATAAATTGATATCTAATGTATCCAATGCTCCAGCCTTCATTTTGTTTTTTAAGCTTTTAAATCTTCCACCTCTAAACTCTCCGAAACCTGAATGGATTTTAACTGCGAGAAACTAACTGTAGTTAAACTACAGTAAAAAAAAATCCCTATAGACAAATTTTAAGAGTAATTATTAAAGTCACTATTTTGACTCAATAACATACAAATTATTTTAAGTAATAAATTATAGTCAGGATATTTGCAACAGAATACTACTACCTTAAATCATTGATCATGTATCACTATAATATGATATATTATATAATGCCTTATAGGACACAGGTCATTTTTTCTTTTATCTTTTTTTTAAGTGAACTTAAAATGGCCAGAAGTAAAAATAATAAGACTGACATTTTAGAAGCTATTATCAATTTATTCTAAGTTAATTGTTATGCTAAACATTAATTAAAATTAACTAGTGAATGAAGAGCCATTATAAGTTAGAAGTAAAGAGAAAAATGGAAAATGTCTCTAAGAAACTAACTAAAAAATATTGAGGTCACAAAACTCAACATTTTCAGTGTTCTGTTTGTTTTAAAACATTTTTAAAATAGTATACAATATTTTGTGCTAGAAATGTATGAACTAAATTAGACATCTCAGTTTAGATAATATTTTAGCAGTGTTGTTTTTCTGGTTTAATTGTTATAGAAAAAATATATATTCAATTTCAGTTCTAACAGCATCATTGGATTAAAAATAACTAAGTCGGTGGTTCAGTAAAAATAATAGTGATAATTTGGGGGTTGAGTCTTACAAATTAATGAATTTTACTGAATTTTAATTTAATTATTTTGTTTAATACAAAGTCTTAGTTAATAGCAAAAGAAATTGTAGCATGGCAACAAAATGTCTTTCGTCCTGACAATAATTTTATATATAAATTAAGCATAACCATCCTTTCACATAATACTAATTTTCATTTTTTCTGCCTAATTTTACATATCTAACAAAATTGTCTTAAAATTAATTTATATAATATATATACTACATGAAATTCGTTTTTAAGAATCTGATGCTATTATGTGACATGACTAGCTGTGCAACTTCTATGATAAAAAAGATATCACCTAAGAAGAAAATAAATGCCCTGTCCTTTGTGAAACTCTATCATATATTGCTTAGGCAAGAAAATCATTGAAAATGACAAGAGTTATGTCAATCAAAATATAGATATTAAAAGGGCTAAATAAATAGATTGATAATCCATATAGTACTAAAAGAAGCAAAATGAGTGGAGCATTTTCTAAATTACAACTTTAAGGAAGGTCATAATTCTTGCCCTAGGCACACCTAGAAATCAAGCCCTTTTTCTTCACTTTTTTGCAACACTCTCTCCATAAGCACCCATCAATTTTGCTGTCCAGACCCTGTTTCAATCAAAATAAGATTAACAGTGCCACAGCAGAATATCAACAAAATCTCTGGCTGACTGAGAGCATCTGTCATGATAGAAAGAAACAGAATTTAGGTAGGAAATAGAGGTTATTAAACTCCCATTCTCAAAGTTGAAGGATAAGGCAATAAATATGATCTCAATCAATTTGATAAGGCAACTATTTAGCAAATTATTAAAATTTGTTTTTGATTAGCATTAATTATAGATATAGAATTTGGAAACTTCACAAATGCATGTGCACACACACACAATATGTGTATACATACATTTGCACATCAGCAAAGCCTAGAAGAATGCATGGTACATGGCAAATACCTAATCAGTGTTTGTTTAATGACATCATAACCTAATACATTTTAATTGTACATAAGTAACTATACATTTATTGTATTTTCCCCTTTGCCAACAATGTCATTATTGTGTGGCTCATTGGAGACAAGGAGGTTACAGTTGAGGACAATAAAATATGCCTTCTTCCAACTACTAGTCTTTCTGATCTTATACTTGCCCTTTCCTTCCTAAACCATGCAAATTAGATAGGCAACTACTTAATTTCCAATGAATTAAACAATATTAAATTATGAGTGCCTTTTAAGTGTGGGTGGGCTTTTTTGTAGTTGACAATAAAAATCATATGCAGGAGGCGCTGGGATTGTAGCTCAGTGGTAGAGCTCTTGCCTCGCATGCGTGAGGCCCTGGGTTCGATCCTCAGCACCATATACAAAGCAATAAAATAAAGACGTTGTGTTCATCTATAAGTAAAAATAAAATTTAAAAAAAAATCATATGCAGGAGTATATGTACTGTACTGTGTAAAATACAGTATTTTGATATATGTATCCATTGTAAAATGGCTAAGGAAGCTATTTAATATATGCATTTCCTCACATAGTGATCATTATTTAGTGGTAAGAACATGTAAAACCTCCTCTATTATTAATTTTTATTTATCCATTCATCAGTTGATGGACACTTAAGTTGTTGCTATTTCTTGGTTATTGTGAATAGTATCATGATAAACATGGAAATACAAATATCCCTTCGACATAGTAATTTAATATTCTTTAGATATTTACTCAGTAGGGGGTTGATTTATCACATAGTTCTATTTTTAATTTTTAAGGAATATCCATATTGTTTTACATAATGGATATACTAATTTACATTCCCACCTTAGACCTTGTTGGACTTTAAATACAAGTATTTAATATGCTGACATATGTCCCCTGACTTGGTTTGATGGACACATAAATTTCTTGGAATAAGTTTCTTGGAACTAGTATAGAGAATGGTATTCTATATATGTCTTACCTAGAAATGAGTCCAGTTTTGTCCTTAGAAAGAAGTTCTAAAAGGAATTGTGAGTGTTCTGCTATGCTCTTAAATGACATCAAAATGAACAGACCTTAACACCTTAAAAGAAATTGGAGTGAAAACTAAAAATGAGATATAGCCACTTAAAAGATGGTACACATGTAATAATCCATGCAGACTTCTACCCATCTCACCTACAATGTAAGACTTCCATACAGATTGTGCAGCCATGGGGAATAGCACAGAACTTGCTAAACCACTCCAAATTTCTTACCCAAAGTTAGCAAAACAAAATGAATTTCTTAATGTCTTTATTGTTATATTCAAGGGATATGGCATAAGAAATTATAATATTGAGATTATAATATTGAAGCATGTAATTGGATCTATATAAATGCATTATCCCATATTTGTATTCTACTATACAGGAAGCTCCAACTACAAGGCCTTGCAGGCTATCCATTCTGAAAAAGCATGAAAAGAGAATAACTCAAAGCAAACACTCTATGGAGATTAAAAGGAAGGAATTCTCTTCTGAGTTAATAAATAGTTTTAACCATTTTTAAAAGCCATTAAGACTCCACTTAGGGTATGGAATGCATAAATCATCAAGCTGATATTCCACAATGCTTTGGACACATCTATTCCAGATTGTAAAACTTCTGGAAAATTTCAGTGGACTTGGAGTCCCTTACTTCAAAGAGCCTATACTTATCTGCCATGACTTATGTTACCTGGATATGATTTCCACTACTTAGTAAAGGCATCATAATTTCAAAGACCTTTGTCATGGTTGCTACAAGAAACTAAATAGGATGTGGTGGGAAATCCAGGGTCCTTTTACAGAAAACCTCTCGGAATATGTAAGTTTCCCTGACAGTATCAAGATAGTGGATTTTATAAAGAAGGTGAATATGGTACACATCTTTTTTGAACACGGACATCTATGTAAATCTCTGTTCTTACTCCTTTTCTTGAAAGAATAGGGGGTTTTCAAATATATCAAAAATCCCCAAGTGAATTCTGATTTAGTGGAAATTTTGACATTATCAAGTATTTTGCAATTTGTATCTCTCTTTAAATTTAAAGCTCTACTCTACTTAAAGTTTTGTGTTTAAAATAGACTAAAATGTCAAATAAAGCTCAATGAAAAAACACTCATATTCTTCCTTACAAAGAGAAGCAACAAAGATATTTTTAAAAAATTATTCAGTTTTGAATAATTATCTATAGATAGTTGGTACTGCGGATAGAAATGGAGCAAATTCTGTTACATGTATTTGTCAATATAACAAAATGAATCCCACAATTATGTAAACTATAATGCACTTTAAAAACTAATTTAAAAAAGGAAAGACATAATACTAAGGTCACCTCTGTTTTCTTTCTATATGCACACACTCTCTCTTATATAATTTTTAATTAAGAGACTTTCATTTCTTCCTTATAAGCTTTTCTGTTCTTAGCAGCTTGAAGACTTTCATCCTTTTATTACCTCTCTACCTGTTACCTCAGACCACTTTTTATAAAAAAAGACCACTTTTTATACACATCTTAAGGCCCTTCAAATTCTTATCTTTAATATAATCAATCAATATATAAATATATGAAATATATTTTCCTTATTATATTCATCAAGAGACAACTGGGAACAAATCTGTGCCTATTTATACTCCTTCAATGTCTAAAACAGTATTTTAAATGTTACCATAAACATGAAAATACAATAATACATGTATAATAAGTTGAAAGATAGTTAACATGCTTCTCAGAGTACAATAATTAACAGGACTGCTCACAGAATGGGATACTATGGTAAATATCCATCATACAGCTGGCCATCAGAATCTGTTCAAAATGATAATTTAAATTTTGCTGCAGTCCTTGTATTTTAATACCAAAACACATTAGAACAATTTTCTTATTTTTGTAAACACAACCATATAAATAAAATAAGCTCTTTCTCAGAAGACCAGAGATCTTGCTAAAGTTGAAGTTCATCACCATGAACATTACTAACAATCATGCCATACTACATAGGCAGAAAGCAAATAAAATTGATTTTGCACGGATCCCAAGATGCTTGTATTGATTCATCATGCCATGTCCTCCTTAAAGCTAAGTACAACCCCAATCCCAAGAAATTTGTTAACTTGAAGATATAACATAGTTATTTTCCAATTAATCATAGTTTTGATGTACCATCAACAAACATGTCGTACCAGCAGCAAAGTAAAAAAAGACATATTTTAAAACATATACTCTGCAAACAAATATACATACAGCCATTGTGACAAGAAATAGCCTATACTGAAGATTAGACATTCTGAAAATCTTTATGGTAATTGTGGACTACTGAATTTATTTGCAGATACAAGTGATGAATGTATCTATCAGGTGAACAATGAATGTACAAGCCCTCCCCCAGCTGCATTTTTTTCATCTCAATGGGAAAACCTTACTGATGCCTGATTTCCAAATTTCCATTTTATATTCTGTACTATTCATTTCCCATTCATCAACTTCATTGATTTCGGTATATTCATTCTGCTTTACTGCCAATGTAATGCACAAATAAAACAACCAAAACATTATTCTCAAGGAAAGAATGTGATCTATTTTTAGAATAACTTATGTTTTATACAAAAGTGCATCAAAGTACAATATAAAAAACTCTTTAGTGCAGAGTGAGCCAGAAAGTTACTCTCCTGATATATTTAAAGGTTAATCTGTTATTATACTTCTTTTTTATTTTCTGTCTTATAACACTGCATTTTATATCACTATTGTTTTCAAATGAATGGAAAATCAATAACATTTTTGGCTCTTGATATATTTGGTAAATGCTTTTTAATGAAAAATCTATTCTGATATTTCCTACAATTAGTACATAAACTTTTAGTCAGGTTTATGCTAATATTTTCCAAAACAATTATCTTTTTTCCTAAAAAGTTCTGTCTATATTATTTTCTATAGGTGATAGAGAAAATTTATCCAATAAGTACAAATCAAAGCTTTGAAAGGGTAAACATCAAAAGCAAATTAGACCTCTGGTGACATGAACTCCAAAGGAAAATCAAATACAATATTTCTTCTATGAATTTATAATTGCATACCAGAAAGCAAAGAATAAGATAAACATATTTCTGTTTGTTTTTCACTTTCACAGAAACTCCATCCTTATATGCTTTTAGATGGTCACATTTTGCTGACATTTACAAACATTTCATGTTGATCTTACATGGGTCACATCAATCATCTATACAGTTTCAATGACACTTTGTTAAATAAACTGTCATGAAAGATTTATAGAGAATTTGATAAAAGTAAAGAAGATGTAGTTTAGCTTTTAAAGATGCATTACCCCTTTTCTGAGGTCTAATATCTGTTCTAAAACACCATTAAGCTTTTCTGGCAATATGTTAAGAAAGAAAAAAAATCCCTGATTCCCATACTTTTATTTACATACTATTGTACTTCCCCCAATAGTAAGAGAGGAGAATTCTTCTCCTGGTTCAGTACTTTTTGATTTAATGGTTGCATTTCGGTCCCATTGTAATGAATGATACATATATAGTTAACTGCAGTAGGAAATTATCCTCTAAACAAAAACTAAATAATAATAATTTTTTATTCCATACATGCTAAAAACTATGTCTCAAACACTTGGGTTCTTGTATTCTGAACCGGGTGGAGTGTGATAACTAAGATGACAGAAATTTTCCCTGAAACTGAGACATTCAAGGAAAGAGGGTTACTAAACCATAACACTGGAATTCATGTTTTTAACATAAATTATTATGAAATCCTTTAACTCAACTTCAAGCTATCAGCTGTTGTAAGCACTGGCTACATTTGATGTTTGTTTTTTTATGAAATTAAAAATATGTATTAGTTTGAACTACACTTCTAAAGAATCACTCAAGTTTTCTCAATTTGAGCAAGGCAAGCAATAATGAGACCATGTTATCCTTATGTTATTAGCAAGCATATACATCATTGTGATGAAGGATAGGCAATAAGGATTTGTTCATATCATAGATCTCTTTTTTCACTTACATGTTAATTAGTAGAAAAGTACTAATTGAGAATGCAATTTTAAATCTAATTCCCTTGGTAAGATTCCTTGCTTAATTTACTACCTGCTAAAAATCTAGGTTATTTCCCTTGCAATCATTTCTCAGGAAAAATTTAAATATTTTAGATCACTGAGTCTAGTTGTTCATAGCACAAGAATACATTCCAGAGATTACTAATTTACAATCTAAAAATTTCAAACCTTTAGAATTTAGATAGGAAAATATTTATGCTGTATATGCTAGAATCCAAGAATATGCATTTAGTACAGTATCCTATATATGAAAAATGTACATTTTTTCAATTTTAAAGTACACATTGGTTATATTTCTAAAGGTGGTCTCTAACCTGCAGCATAATCAAATATGTGTTTAAACAGAGCTCAACTATAATAGAAATCAATTCTATAAATGGTAAGAATATATGAAAATTATTCAAGAAAGGAAGCCCAGAAAAAAACACATTTTAAATATAACTTCCATAATTTGTTCACATATAACATTTTGAAATTTGTATTTCTTAGAAAATATTGTAATCTATATGGAGATAACATGTAGAAAACTTTTTTTCTCTTTCAGAGCTCACATTTTTCCTTTAATAATATTTACTAAATTATTGTTCCATCATTTAATATCAGAATATATTTTCCTTAAGTCTCATTCTTTAAGAAACAAAAGTGATTTATATCATGTTTTAAGTTCAGTGATTAGTAGGCTGAGGTTTTTTTGCTTTTGATTCTCCTTTATTTTTAAATAACCAACACTTCATTTGTTATAAAACCAGAAGAATCTTAGATGTTAAAAATGAAGGAAGATTAAATTTAATTTCCAAAGTGACTATTCACTAGAAATTCAGCTGTAAAACACATTGTGAGAATTACCAGATAATTTTACAGTAAACAGTAATAAGAAAATTAATAGTATAATAAAAAGACACATCATGATGGTCTTATAAAAATTCAAGATACCATTAATTGCATTTTATTTTATCAATGAGAATCTAAGTAAAGAAACTTCATTTGGGGAATAGAAATAGTAAACACACTAATTAATAGCAACAGGTCTACATACCTACTAACATGTCAGAGCAATTTTTATTACAAAAGTACTGCAACACTAATCATTACGTTTGGTAGCCTGAAAAATTAGGAGCCTTTCATTCCCTAAACGAAACCTAAGATTATCTAAGAAAGTAAAGATGAAGAAGAAGTGGCAAAGGCATTTAATTACCTTTAATATTTACAAGTTAAATTTGCTTAAGTTAAATGTCAATAAAACATCTTTGCATGCTACATTAGCTTGTCACACGAACTTGGAAGTTAGTGAAATACTGTTGAATCCTAATGAATCCAAATAATCAAATATCTAAAGCTAACGACATGATTCCAGGTACATAATGGTTACTTCACAGTTGTTTTTAAATAACAAATAGGATTTTGCCAGAAAGCAAAGTGTCTTAAAGAACCATTTAAAGTTCTTGTGAAAGTGTAATTAACCCTTTTATTAATTGCTTTCAGAAAGCAATCAGAAGCCTTTCTATTAATGGTCATTAAGCATTCATACAGCTTCTAAAAATATCTCTTCCAATCAACATCTTAAGCTTTCTTATGGAAACCACTTCTTCATGAGTAAAACATATGTTATCAAATAATAGGAAAACACCATAGCATGTTATTTTCATGTCTGATGTGAAAAGTCATGTTATTTTTCACATCATGTGAAAAATCATGTTATTTACATGTCTAATGTTAAAAATATTTATTTTAGGAATATTTATATAATTTGAGACAGATTATTAATTATTAAAAACATGCTTCTTGTGGCTTTATTTTTAAATAGTTTAAGCTCTCACACCTTTAGTAATTAATAATTAGTAATTAGTAATGCCTGTACATGGCAAATTCCATCTCACATACTTAAACTTTTATCTTCAAAGAAATCTTTATAAATATTTCCATTTGCACTGTGTCTGGCACTTTCTATTATAAGTTGTACAACCCATTATGAGTATGTCCTATTTAAACAAAGTGAGTTGTTTCATGACAATATCTTTATATCAGAAGTTTTAAAATGACCTACTGTTAGGTTCCCCTAATGGATAAAACATGTATTCTGTAGAGTGCATCAAAAAGAAGGCTTCATTCAGGAAAAGTGTCCTCCATTGCTTTATTTCATCAGTCCATTATCGCCTTCATTAATCACACTCAATTAGGACCTGACACTTGGTGAGCACTTTTTTCCCCCCAGATTATGTGTTACCCTTTGATATCATTTAACAGAGTCTCAATCTAATCCTATTTAAAGACCCTGAATTTCTATCGTGAATGTCAAATTGAGGAATCACTTTTGACTTGGAGATTTTACCAATATTTAGCTTTTGAATGGAAACTTTATTATGTAAATAAAACCCCAAGAAGTAAAAAGAGTTTGGATGTCTCAATTCCAAGTTTAGATTCTCAGAAGGTAACAAGAGCAATGGATAAGAAAGATGGCCTAAGAGGAAAATGTGTCCCTCATGTTCCTTTACAATTGATTTTCTTAGAAAAATTCAGAATTGATAAAAATAGAGTCACTGGAAAGACAGCAAACAATTCTGACATAACTTTCCTATGTACATATAGGAAATACACCACAGTGAATTCTACATCATGTATAACCACAAGATTGGGATCCTAATTAGAATAAGATGTATTCCACGTTTATATAAATAAATCATATTATACTCTACTGTCATGTATAAGTAAAAAGAAAAAAATAAAAAACAATAAAAAAGTCAATGAACGAAGTGTGGTATTGTATGTAAACTTGACCTCTGTAGTGTTTCATGACTGATAGATGTATTTGTAAATATTCCCAGGAGCAATCCTCTTTCTGCCAACCCTGGTCTACACATGTGAGTAAAAATTTTCACCCTTCCCTCACTGCATAAGATCTAAAAATGCCACTTTTCAGGAACTTTACACTTCAGCTATTCCCTCTGCTGAAAATACTCTTTATTTAGGTTATACGACCATTATTATTCAGGTTCAAATGCCACATTATTAGAAAGAATTTCCCTGACCACACTAACTATAAGGTATCCCAAAGTCATTCTTATTTGTTTCCTCTGCCTTATTTTTCTTCATAGCATTTATATTACTTATAGTTTATTGGCTTATCTTTTTATCATGTCTTTCCCAATTATAATTACTAATCTGTTTTGTTCATTATCACTTTTCTTGGGCCTAGAACAAAACCTAGGTGATAATTTATCAATAAATATTTTTCACATTAGTATATTTAAAAACTTTTAATATATCATATATAGGCGCATATACTACATAAACAGTATAATTTAAGCTGACTGGTGGAATTTGAGGTGACTTTGCCCACAGATGCCTAGCTGCTCTCAATCAATTATAACTAGGTACGGTCAGTTACATAACTGATAATGTTTTGGGTTCTTTTCTCTTGATGTGGCTAAGATAATAGTCCATGTAATGTCCTACTCCCTATCATTGCTGTTGTTCATAGAACTGTCATCCCTCCTCCTGACCCAAAATTAATTCTTTCAGTACCATATTGTGAAATGACTCACCCATCTCATTTCCTTTTCCTTCTTTCCATCAACCCAGGGTAGCATTCTGGCTAAATTCATGAGAAAACTCCTAAGCTGATGCTTTCATATGCTATTCTGTAGGTGTAGGGAGATAGAAGAAAATAATATTAATGTTGACTACATATGGGCATATCATATTCAACCTGCATAATATCAAAACAAAAGAAAAAAAATCTTCGTAGAAGTGTACCAAAAAAACAACAATACTAACAGAGAACCAAAGATAAGAAAATAATTTGATTTTTCCTCAGAAACCACACAAGCAAGAGAATACAGTGAAATATTTGAAGGATTGAAAGAGAGAATAAAAACACCAACCTAGAATTCCATATCCTATGAAATTATTCTTCAAAAGCAAAGTGGAAATAAAAACACTCTAAGCCAGGTGTGGTAGTGCATCCCTATAATCCCAGCACTTTGGAGGCTGAGACAAGAGAATCTCAAGTTCAAAGCCAGCCTCAGCAAAGGCAAGGCACTGAGCAACTCAGTAAGATCCTGTCTCTAAATAAAACACAAAATAGGGCTGGGGATGTGTCTCAGTGGTCATGTACCTCTGAGTTTAATCCCTGGTACAAAAAAAAACAAAAAACAAAAAAAACGAATACTCTAAACCAAAATTGAAGGAATTTTCAACCAGTAGTGTTTCTTGCCAAAAAAAAAAAGTCAAAATAAATTCATCAGCTATAAGGAAAATGATGAAAGCTAGAACCTCAGACCCTACATAAAGAAAGAAAGAGCATACTACAAGGAGAATGTGAAAATAAAACCTTATATTTTGCTTACTCTTAGTTGGTCTAACATAACAGTTTAAAGTAATAACAATACACTCAATTATAATAGCTTATATACAAGTGAAACAAATTATAGCTATCATATAAGAGATGAGGTGGATAAGGAATATTTTCTTATCAGAAGATGATTATACTAGCTGTGAAGTGATATAGTGTTATTTAACTGTGAACTTGGATTCATTTTTAAAGTATATTTCTAACTATAAAATGCTATTAAAGAGTTTAAAATAATTGACATTGTATGGAAGCAGAAAAAAAGGAATTATATGAAATGATAAATTAAAACAACAAAACAGAAAAAGATTGGAAGAAAAATTGTAACAAAAGTATTGGCAAATAAATAGAATACTAACAAATATGGTAGATCTTTTCATTTTATTTTACTTTTATTTTATTTGTATTTGTTCTGTTTAAATATACATGACAGTAGAATGTATTTTGACATATTATACATACATGGACTATAACTTAGGATCACATTCTTGTGATTGAATATGATGTGGATTTTCACTGGTTGTGTATTTATGTATGAACATAGGAATGGTTGTCCAATTCATTCAACTGTCTTTTCTATTCCCACCCTCTTCTCTTCTCTTCCTTTCATGCCCCTTTATCTAGATCTTAATCCAACTATATCAATAATCTAAGTCTACCAAAGACAGTAATTGTTAGAAGGGAATCAAGGAACAAGACCTAATTATATGTTGCCCACAAACTCTCGTTCTTTTCTTTCTTTCTTTCTTTCTTCCTCTTTCCTCTTTCCTTCCTTCCTTCCTTCCTTCCTTCCTTCCTTCCTTCCTTCCTTCCTTCCTTCCTTCCTTCCTTTCTTTCTTTCTTTCTTTCTTTCTTTCTTTCTTTCTTTCTTTCTTTCTTTCTTTCTTTCTTTCTTTCTTTCTTTCTTTCTTTTACCAGGGATTGGACTCAGGGATACTCAACCACTGAGCCACATCCCTAGCACTATTTTGTGTTTTATGTAGAGACAGAGTCTCACTGAGTTCCTTAGTGCCTCGCCATTGCTGAGGCTGGCTTTGAACTCGTGATTCTCCTGTCTCAGCCTCCCTAAGTGCTGGGATTACAGGCATGAACCATAGCGCCCGGCCACACAAACTCACTTTCAATACAAAGATATCAACAAATTAAAATGAAAGGGATAAATATATACCCTGTCAACACAAATCAAAAGAAAGCCAGAGTAGCTATATTAATTTGAGACAGAAGAGACTTCAAAGTGAGGAAAGTTATAAATGATAAAGTAACCCATTACATAAGGACAGAGAAGTCAATTCTCCAAGAGGACTTAATAGGCCTTGAAGTGTATACAAGAGGAAAACAAAACACCATTTGATGCAACAGAGCATCAAAATATATGTGGAAAAACTGATAGAGCTACAAATAGAAATAAACGAATCTGCTATTTGGGAGATTTCAACACCCCTCTATCTGAAATAGACAAAAATATGAGGGAGAAAGTCAGTAAGGACATAAGTGAACTAAACAAAACCACTAATGAGCTGGATGTAATCTATACCAGTAGACTGCTACATTCAGCAATAACTGAGTTACATATTGGTCTCTAGCTCATTTGGAATATCCAACAAGATAGACTACATTGTCCATAAAATGCCTTAACAAATTTAAAATAATTTAAATTATCCAATGGCTGCTTTTGTACAACAATGGCATTTAGCTAGAAATCAATAACACAAAGATAGCTGGAAAATTCCAAACTACTTGGAAATGAAACAACATATTTGCAAATAGGACGTCTGTCAATGAAGAAAATTCAAGAGAAACTTAAAAATATTTTGAACCAAATAAAAATAAGAACACAACTTCTCAAAATTTGTGGGATACAGGAAAAGCAGTGCTTAGCAGGAATTTTACATTATTGAATATATATATTAAAAATGAAGAAAGAGGGCTCAGTTGATAGAGCACTTGCCTAGCATTCACCAGGTCGTGAGTTCAATCCACAGTATTACCAAAAAAAATTGAAAAAAGATGTAAAATCAATAATTCAATCTTCTGCCTTAGGAGACTAGAAAAAGGAAAGGTAATTAAATCCCAACTATGAAGAAGAATGAAAGAATTCAAAATGAAGTAGAAATCAATGAAGTTAAAAACAAAAAAAATCAATAGAGAAAAACAATGGAAAGGAAAACTGGTTCTTTGAAAACAGCAATGAAATCAATAAACTTCTAGCCAGGTTAACAAAGAAAATGAGGAGATGCAAATGTTTAATATCAGAAATAAAGGAGGGGATATCAGGACAGATCCCATGGATGGAATAATAATAATATAGAAATATATGAGAAACTCTATGCCCACAAAGTAAATAATGTAGGTGAAAAGGACTAATTTCTTAAAAGACACAATCTGCCCAAATTCACAGAGGAAAAAATGGACAATCTTAAAAGATCTATATCTATTAAAGAGTCAATAACTTACAACCTTCCAAAACAAAATACATAAGGCCCAGAAGGGTCCCCTAATGAATTTTACCAAACATTTAATGAAGAAATTATATCAATTATTTAGAATCTCTTTCTGAAGGGAGAAGTATGCAGAGGAATTACTTCTTAACTCATTCTATGAGATCAATAGTACTCTTATACCAAAACGAGAAAAAGACCTTAGAAAACTACAGGCCAAATCTGTCAGAAAAATATTATCAAGTTGAATCCAGTAATGCATAAAATAATTATACAACACAAAATGAGTGGGATTTATTCCAGATATGCAAGGCTGGTTCAACCTTTCAAAAATCAGTTCATGTAATAACCACAAACAGGCTAAAGAAGAAAACTATATTCATTGCATTAAAACCTGTGCTTTCTCTACTTAAAAAATGGAACTATAGATAAAAGAAAATGTACCTGGCTGAGTTCCACTTCTGCCACATGAATTTAGTCTTGAAGAAAATGAAAATAAAAGAGTTAACTGATTTTGACAAAATGTGGGATATTACCAAAGAGTTCTAATTATTTCCTTGAAATAAAATGACAGTTGATAAATGTTTTCTTATAACTTCTGACTTGTTAGTGCATAGAAATTTCAGGACTATGGTATAGTCCTGAGGAAAGTCTATAATTAATGGATTTCTCATATTTCATTATATATTACTAACCAATAAAGTTTTTGATTAATTTATTCTAGACCTCCATCAGGACTACTATAGAAGATACATATTTTTTAAACATTCTGTAATAAATTTACTAGTATAAAAATTTCAGTTAGCCAGCCTCAGAAACGGCGAGGTGCTAAGCAACTCAGTGAGACCCTGTCTCTACATAAAACACAAAATATGGCTGGGGATGTGGCTCAGTGGTCGAGTGCCCCTAAGTTCAATCTCCAGTACCCCCCCCAAAAAATAAAATAAAATAAAGTTCAGTTAAAATCTGTCACATCTCTTAGAAATAATAATGGAATAAATATATTAAAATGCAAAATACCATGAATTGAAGTGGAACCGACTTCATTCTTTAGATAACTAACCCCTTATTAAAACATAGGCATAACTTAATGCTATTTTGTACAGTGTCATTTATTTATAAAAAGGGCGACTGAGCTGCTTTAATAATAAATGCACAATCTCATCCTACCATTTCCAAAGATTTTCTATAAGTAAAATATACAAACTAACATTCAACTAAATGCATACTCATTTATGTACAATGCTACAAGGTTGTAGAACTTTAAAAATAATACAAACTTAACCATTCACCTAAATTTGCACTGTATTTTATCTTTTAAATTAATCCAAAATAGTCTCTATTGGGGATGCCAAACAAAAGCATTATTCAATAGGTACTTAGTTTCAATTAGGAGGAATAAATTCTAGTGCCCTAGTTCACAGCATTGTGACTGAAGTTAAAATGATTTTTTATGTATTTCAAAATAGATTCTCAATGTTCTTAGCAAAAACAAATGATCAATATTTGATGTGAAAGATATGCTAATTAGATCATTACACAATGTATACATATATCAAAACTTCACCTTACCTTATAAAAATATCCATTTGTAACTAAAAATAAAATAAAACTTGAGAATAAATTCAAATAATTAAAATAAAAGGACATTTTAACTAAGTGTAATCTATGGGCTGTTTTGGGAAAAAAACAATGTTCAAAATCTTATGAATCGAATCCAACCTCTTCAAAAGTATAATTTTTTCTCTCATGAAGATAAGATATTGGCCAAGTATCATAGACATTACATAATTGCAAACTGGCCAGGCACAGTGGAGCATGCCTTTAATCCTAACAGCTTGGGAAGCTGAGGCAGGAAGATCACAAGGTCAAACCAGCCTCAGCAATTTAGCAAGGGCCTAAGGAACTTATAGAGACCCTATCTCAAAATATAATATAAAAAAGGATGGGGATGTGGCTCTGTGCTTTAGTGCCCCTGGGTTCAATCCCCAGTACCAAAATAGTAATAATTATAAACTGCATGGCACAGACATGATTAATAAATGTCTTCATGTGTGTCATGTCACTGGATGCTGCAGATTATCTTCCAAAAATATAGCATATCACTCACACATATTCTCACAAAGATTTGACACAGGAATGTGTGCTATTTTTCTGCATTGTTCTGGCCTTCTTTGCTAAATACAGTAAATTTCTGTTAATTTCTCTTCAATATTTGGTCCTTCTTTCTTAGTACAACAAACACAGATAGTCTACCACCACTGAGAAATTAAATGACAGAATAACTTCCTAGGCTAATTTCACATAACAGTTTCATTATCTCACTACATAATTCCAAAAAAAAAATATACACAAAAAGTGAATTTCAACCATATATAATTTTTCAAGCTTGCAGTTTGAATATTCCTCCAATCATGCTATCCATTAGTACTACTAATAATTTGAGCTTCAGTTCACTTTATTTTCTCTACCTATGCTCTATTTAAAGCTCTGACTCATGTGTCCACTGCCTAGTACACATAAGATGAATGAAAAGAAGAGAAAGAATATTACAAACACTCATTAAATTATTGAGAACAACCTGTTCTTCTTATGGCTGGACATTATTTTAGTTGCAAATACCATAAGACTTACCCTGAATCATCTGAAGCAGCAAGTATGTTTATCAAAGAAATCATAATATTATATGTGAACTTTATATGTTTATCCATGTGAACCTAATCTGGAAAAGTTTTTCTGGATACCACTGCAGTAAATAACAGACCTTAATTTCATCAATAAGAACAGAAGATATTTCTTCCCCCAATTGTATTTCTGCATTCAAAGGGCACTTATAACATATGCTCTTTCTATGTATCAGGAATTGTTCTGAGGACTTTACAAGCAATAAACCTTTTAATTCTTAAAAAAGACCTAGAGGTACTTGTTATTATTATCACTGCCACAGTTTTACAGATTAGGAAACTGAAGCAATGACAGTTAAGCAACTTGCTCAAGACCACATAGCTAGTGAATGATGATCTGGAGTTAGATACTACACGGTCTGGGCCCTGGGACCATGTGTTCCCCCAATATGCTATGCTTCTTCCAAATATGATATTACTAACACTCTCCAATTTTGTGATGGCAGAATTGTGTACTACAGTACTAAGAATTTCATTTTCATAATAAAATTCAAATCCACCTGCAAACATTTTTATTCTGACAATAGAATTTTATTTTGTATTTTTTCTTTTTAGTTATACATGGCAGTAAAATCTATTTTGATATGTTTACACAAGCATAGAATATATCTGATTCTAATTAGGATCCCAGTCTTGTGGATGTACACGATGTTGAGTTTCATTCTAGTGTATTCATGTATGCCAGCAAACTTTTAATGAATGTCCAATTCTCATTTGGCCATCCAAGTGTCAAATTCTGTAAATTTAAAAATAAAACTCCAGATGGAAGGAATTTTATAGATGAGGTTCTTTACATATTTAGATTAATAAAGCCACAGCTTGGAACAAAGACAAACCTGCTTTGAACCAAATTTATTTCTATAAATGAGATATAACATTTTAAATCTCTAACAATGTTACATGTAAGTCAGGTGCAGCGACTAAAATGTTCTCTAATTATAACTGCCTTACAAATTTGGAACACCTGAGTGTTCTTCCAAGCTTCACATGAAAGGCATTTCTTCTCAGCCTGGCATTTCTTATCCTTTCCATCTTTATCAATGTGCATTACGGACTGTGGATGGAACTACATAACAGAATTTCCTAATGCCAATAACCCTCTTTTGTCAGAGAGAATTAATGTCACTCAGTACCAGGGGAAATAGAGAAATCTGAGCTCATTTGGTGGCATTTGTTTAATATTTTATTCTTCAATTTGTTTATAACTGTAGCAGCACAAAATTTCATGGGAAGATGTAAATATACACTGGATTCCTTTTTGTACCTACTGACAAATCAAATGGAAATAAAATTAGTTATTTTCCTATTGCTCAAACTGTTCCAAGATTCTTAAAGAACATTATGAAAACAAATGGATGACTATTATGAAATTCAAAATACCTATGCTACAAATTAGACTACTACTATAGTCTTAGATAAGTGATTACTCATTTAGAGCCTTACACATTAAAACACTGTACGAATAACTACTTGTATTATTCTTATTACACTGTTATACTCTTTTTATTATTGTTGTGTTATGTATTACAAATTATATCGTGATTCAGAGGAAATGAATCATGCTGTGTATGGCATTCAGAAGTACACATTTAAATAATTCTATCACACTGCCAATCATCACATTCACATTCTATTTATTTTTTAAATATTTTTGAGTTATAGATGGATACAATACATTTATTTTATTTGTTGTTTATTTTTATGTGGTACAAGGGATCAAACCCAGTGCCTCACACATGCTAGGCAAGTCCTCAACCCCAGCCCTCACATTTCATTTCTAATATTTCCTGTTTTCAGGTTAATACAAGTCCTCAAACACTCATACTACTCTTCACTATCATTGCTGACAATGGATTATGCAAAAATTTGTGGTAATTAAATCCATTTGAATGCAACCTTCTAAGTGAGATACCACTTGTTTCATTTTTCTTTTTCACTTCTCTTCTTCAATTTGCTTTAAAAATTATTCTGAGCATTACACAACCAATTACTTCATTCTTAAATAATTCAATAAAACCAATTTGGCTACATAATAATGAGCCCAATTTTTCCAGGCACACAGAATTTAAGTAAGCCTGGCTACACACTTTTAACTCATAAAATCCATCATTAGAGGAATATAATTTTGCTTTCTGGCCTCTACTTGGAGAAAATATGAACCCATAAAAAATCACTACCCATGATTACTATGCCTAGATTATTTACTCTCAAACCTAAAGAACAGAGGAAATTGACTCAATGAAATCAACAGATAAACAGCAGACAACTTCAAGTTAGCAAACAATAGGGTTTAGTCATTCACAACACAAGAATTAATGCTTATCCAGAAAGGGACAGTGTTTCAACTTTGAATAAGACCATAAGCTACAGCTTTTAGGTAGCAAAAAATCCATCACGTTCTCACCAATTTTATAAGATTTCAGCATGGCTTGAACTACTTGTGTGCCTCTTATCAATATTTGGTAGAATGGAGGGATAGCTTTGAGGTACGTGGTTACACTCTATATTTTATGTAGGAATAGGGTAAAAGATCAGGAATAGGAAGAGAAGAATGTTTTTTGTGGTCTCTTCCATGCATTATTGTTACAGAAATTATCTTAGTCAACTTTTTGCTACTGTGACTAAAAGACTGACCAGAACAATTGTAGAGGAAAATGTAATGGTTTCAGAGATCTCAGTCCATAGATAGCTGGCTCCATTCCTCAGGGCTCAAGGTGAGGTAGAACATCATTATGGAAGAGTATAGCAGAGGGAATGACTCACATGATGATCAGAGAGCAGAGAGACTCCACTCCCAAGATAAAAAATATATACCCCAAAGCCATACCCCCAGGGACCCACCTCCTCCAGCCACAGTCTACCTGCCTTCAGTTATCACTCAGTTAATCCCATCAGGGGATTCATTCACTGGCTGGGTTAAGATTCATAACCCAATATTTTCTCCTCTAAACCTTCTTGCATTGTCTCACACATGAGCTTTTGGGGGACACCTCACATCTAAAGCATAACAGAAGGTGAATCAGGAAAAGACAAAGAATCAAATATGACCAGCACAATAATAATCATTTTCAGTTAGCTTTAGGATATGTTCTTATGGCTAAGAATTTCATGGTCAGTTGTCTTTTACAAGGACAATTTGGACTAGCAATATTTCAAACGCTCAATAGACATGACTAGTCTAGTGACTACCATATCAGAGATTTAGAGCTTCAAATTATTAGTGTCCCCCAAAAGTGCATGTTTTAAAGACTTGGTCTCTAGAGTGCCACCACTATTGAGAGATGGTAAAGCCTTTAGGACATTATGAATTTGTGGGAGATCCTTATGTCATTAGAAGCATGCCCCTGAAAAGATTTGTGAGATCCTAGTCCCCTTCAATTTCTCTTTTTATTTCCCAAGTTAGGAGGTAAATGGTTTCACTCTACCACACTTCTACCATGCTATGTTCCATCACCTTAAGTCCAAACTCAAGGGGAAAATCAACTATGTATATGAACATCCAAACTGTGAGCCAAACTAAACCTTTTCTCTTTGTAAGTTAATTTTCACATGTATTTGTTATAGTGATAAAAAGCTAACACAAAAACAATAATACAAACTACACAATGCATTTAAAAGTATATAGACATATAATAGAAAATCTTAAAACTTTAGAAATACCCAAACATTCACCTAAACTTCCTGAAACTTTGTCAAATCTATATACAAATTATAGGGAATCTGTCACTAGAGTTCACTGAAGTTAGATGGATTCCTATTTGGATATGTGAATGCTAATTCACAATAAAGGAGAGGGGCACTAGGGAAGAATAGAGTTACTTTAGATTAGGTAGAGGAGAGTAAGGGAGGGGAGGGGATATGGGGATATAAAGGATAAAAGAATGAAAGAGACATCATTACTTTATGTACATATATGACTGCATGACTAATGTGATTCTACAACATGTACAATCAGACAAATGAGAAATTGTACCCCATTTATGTATGATCAAAGTGCATAAATGTATTCTACTGTTATGTATAACTAATTAAAACAAATAAACAAATTTAAAAAGTCTATCTGAAAATATTCTATTTTCTGTTCCAGCACTAATATGAAGTAAATTTTCCTCTACCAAAATTGTTTTGTGTCAGATTTCTTTTATGGAATTATAAAAGTCCTATTTTGAGAAAAAGAAATTGCATAAAATTATAAATGCATTTTGTACCAATAATTTTATTAACAATATGAAAGCCCTCAAGAGCCTTATCATTTTTCTTTAAATACACTATGAAAGTTTAGAGCTACTACATCCATCCTCCCAAATGCACCTGTAAGTTGCACTTGAAATCATTATTTATTTTAGTGCCCCAAGTCTTTAACCTTTGACCAAGTCAAAATTGAATTTTATTTACTTCGATATTGGTATACAGAATTTATAAAAGTATGGGGGAAATTCAATTATGATAAAAACAACTGGAACAAGTGAAAATGAATTTATGGAAAGATTCCCCACTGTGTATACTTTTGTTAATTCCTAACTTTTCTGTTCATCAGAAAACAGTGTACATGTCTCCTCTGCATTTTCCCAGGTCAACAAAACTTAGAATTTTGTAAAGGACAAATTCAGAGAATATATAAGATGATCTTTATATATTCGACAACCTGTATATGACACGCCATATAACATGTTAGCAATTAAGAATAGGATGAAAAAGCAAGGTAGATCTCGTCTTAAATTAATGAAACCTGCACCTACATACTTGGCTTTTAAATAAGCAGTCTACTCTTTCTTTGCACAAAAAAAGGAGAAATAGTGTCATGTACAGTTTTGTTCTGCAGCTAAAACTTTCATTACTGAATTCTATCATTTAATATTATCTTAAAATTATAAAATATATTAACAAAAATAACATGTTAAAGGACCAGCTCACATAATACTATCACATCAATTTGCAGGAAAGTACAAGTTATTAAAGAGTTTGATACCTTTTTTTTAAAGAAGTGAATAAGATAGTAAAAAATTGAAAATTTAAAAAATACTTAATATTATTGTCTAATATGCTAATTCTGTATCCACTAAGTTAGATGTAAGGAAAAAAAATAAGCACTTAAAAAGGAAAATGCTAATATAGGCTTTCACTCCTAGGCCATTTGAATGTTTTCTAGCTCTAATAACAGCTATTCTCATTTGGCTGCAGGTATTGTAGTTGGAGAATTAGATCAGCACATAAAGCTAAACCATCATCAATAATAATTGTTCAGCCATCTTAAGCAAGCCAACAACCAAACAGGCATTAGCAGTGGTGGCTTTTGGAAAAATAAAAGCTAAACAAAGCAACACTATTGCATCTGATTTCAGTAAAATTGTGGGAAAATATGCAACTCTAAATTATCATAATTATTCTATATATATGCTCTTTCCTTTGAATTTTTACTGAAATTTCTTAAAATTAATATGCACACTATCAACTTCAAAGGCTACTCTAGAGAGCCTTACATTTTCTCCTATTATTTGGGATATTTTATAGTATGTTTACATTATATTAAGATACTGATTTATTAATTTCTAAATTGTATTACATGAGATTTAATAGTTCTATTTCGTGTTTTCCTACTTTTTCATTTTCTAAGTCAACAGTGTCACTGTAATTACTACAAATTTCATTGTAATGTTTAAATAGTACAAGTAGTTTTCTAACTTTTAGATGAACAAATTGTTTAAGTGAATTGGATTTTGAAGAATCCTCAAAAATTTTTCATTACTCAACCTTAAAAGCATTCAAGATCAGTTTCTGAAATTGAAGGAATACTCACACTATTTTAAATCTTTTTAATTTCTAAAATAATGCCTCTGATCATATATCATTTTAGAAGTAGAGCAAGGAGACTAAAGTGCAAATATACATAAAATCGTCCCTTATGTTTCAACTAGGTAATTTAATGCATATTTCTCTAGCCTTAGTTGATATTATTTCCATTTCCTGAACCAAACTGGTGAATATTTAATGGTAGTTACTTCTTATATATTATATAATATATAAGAAGACTTATATTTAAGACATATATTTAAGACTTTTCTATTTAAGTGACTTGCCATTATTTCATGACAACCATAGTTATAAAACATTTCTCTTTATAAAGAAATTGTTGTTGGTCATCTAGCATCACCTTTAATTTCAGCACAGAAAACAAAAACTAATATTTAGACCATTTTGAAGTAATAAGGCAGCCATAGTTTCTGAACCTGTGGAACTATTTCCAAGATTGCAGAACAACTGCTGTTTCTAACATTCACAGTCCCAGAATTTAGTTATTTTTTCCAAAATCCATCGTATACTCAAACTAAATTGATTCCATAGAAATAAACCAATGATAAGAAAAATTATGAAAATCTTTCTTTAGAGTGTGGGAATTCAACAATTCCCTATTGATCAAATCCTCAAATGCTGAATTTATATAAGATTCTGAACAGTTTCCAGCATTATTTCAGGAAAAAAAATCTAAAGCCCACATGTCTCCCTCAAACATAAGACAATACTTTGTGAACCAATTAAGAGGTATGATCCATGTCCAATGAACAACCAATCCTGGACTTCAATCTACAGCACAGCCTGTTTTTAAAGATAACAGGCAGACTCATTAAGGTAAGAGTAAATTGCTCTTGTAAGTTATTAAATGTAACAAAGAACTCCTATCATCTGGATTGACTTCTTTTGAATGATATAAGTGGAGTCATCAGGCAAAAGAAATAACAAAAGAAAACTAACAAAAAGAGATGAATTCTAAATATTTTAATGCTCCTTCTGCATTTTGGCTGATAGGCACTCTCTAAATGAAATCTATTTTAAAATAAAAGCAGACTACATCAGCTTTTCTTGACAGTCTAAATTGGATTTAATTTGTTCTTAATCATATTTCTAGGTCCTTATTTGTGTATTTCTTTTTATTTATTTTTTTGCTTTTTATCCCATTAATAAATAAAGACAACTGGAAATACTGAAAATGCAGACTGCCTTCAGGTAGATACCATATGTTGTCTCTTTGGGGATAGACTGAAGATGTGACTAAGAATGCTTAATACTACAAGCGCTGGCTGCTAAGCATAATGAATTGAAATATGGGAACCATATTGACAAGAAATTATTCTCTCTCTGCAAGAGAAATCTGGAGGTAGGCAGGAAAAGATATATTTTCTTCTCACTCTGCCTATGAGCATGTAGAAATTATATATATATATATATATATATATATATATGTATAAGGTTAGCAAAATTGTTCAGGATGAGAAATATATCACATTACAAAGATACTTAATGAACCTTCTTTAAATGCTTTCTTTGTTAATTATATAGCCTTTAAGACTTCTCTGTGATGATAAAAAAAAACAAATTGTAGAATAAAGCCTCATACGACATAGCCAAAGCAATCCTCAAAACCAGTGTGTTCTTAAGTAGGGAGTGGAAGCAAATCAGTTTAAGAAAATAGAGGGCACATATGGAGTGTGGAAAGATCTTACTGATGTGGGTGCAAGTCATGAACACACAAAATGCCACTCCCATCAACAGATGAAAATTTCAGCAGTGCCATAAGCTACACTACTATGATAAATATGCTTTTGCCAAGCTAACTTTTTGCTTACACAAAGTCCATTCAGGGAAGAAGACAGAATCATTCCATGCTCTTCATTCAATTCCATGTCTAAAATAGTTTCCATTTAAAAGTCAGAGCATTTTAACATAAATGTTTCAATATATTAGTCTCCTAAGCCTTCACTTTAAGCAATACAATCACTTTTTCAATCAATTGATCTTTTTTTTTTAATTTTTGGTTAACATTTAATAGTTGTACATATTTATGGGCTACAGTGTGATACAAGAATGTACTGTTCAAACGAGGGTAATTTGCCCTTTGACCTAAACCAGTCTACCACCTGCTCATCACAGCGCTTAAGATTTCCAACCTAGGGGCTGGGGTTATTGCGCAGTGGTAGCGTGCTCGCCTGGCACGCGTGAGGCACTGGGTTCGATCCTCAGCACCACATAAAAATAAAATATATTCTGTCTGCCTACAACTAAAAAATAAATATTAAAAAAAAAGATTTCCAACCTGTTCTTTCACCACTAAACACTACTTGTTCTTCTACTAATTAGAACTACTAAATAGTTATTTGACACTGTTGGGAAAGCTTTCATTCTAGTCTATCTGGACCATTACCATACCTCAAACCATACCAAACTCTAGTTCAACGCTGGCTGTAATGATATGTCCTTAATAGTTCTCTACTAGAACCCATTAAGTAAACCTGATCCTATCATCCTATACACTTAAATATAACCTGGTCAAGAATACAGCAAATCCCTTCCATCTCCTGCAGTGGGTTCATCCAAATTGCACAAGAAAATCTCTTCCTAATATTCCAAATATTTCCAACTTTCATTGTTGTCACAACTAATACCTCCTGAATATCCTTCCCCTTCTTGAAACATGCTTGAGGAGTAAAATGAGAAAAGATCATTTTCCTGTATCCAGATGCAATCAATATATGAACTCTCAAAATTAGGTATACCTCATTCTACTCCCCAAGATCATTTACTCACTATTCTCACACCTAATACACATTTAGTGCTCATATTAATATAATGCAAGTATTTTACCTATTTGTACATTTCTTTAGTATTTTTATCCTTTCCTATCCTTTATATGTTGATGTATGTTAGACCTGTCTTCAGTTTTAAAATCCTTCAGGAGTCATAACTATACTCAGATTATCTGCACAACTCCTAATTTGTATGGAATGATGGGCAAATACATGCTTACTAGATGATATTTAATATGATTAAGATTATCAACACCATCACTGTGATCATTTTTCTACTGTAAACTATTACTAAAAATATAAAGCCATTTCTAAAAATCGTGGGAGTTCTTTGAGCCCAATAGTGCATTATGGTAAGAAATTAGTCAGGTTTAATAGAGATTAACTGATGAATTTGAAAATGTTACTTGCACTTTAGCATTTGACTCATCATGACCACCGACTGGTTGTTAGAAGTCCAATCTAGGCCAAATTAAAGGTGTTGCTCCCTGTGTGAGCCAATGATCACAGACTGTCTCCTAACAGCATTCTGCATTCTGCAAAGGTATGACATTGATAAACAGGGGGAGCCTAAATGAGATAATACCAACTGAGTGAAAACAAAACAATGTCATAATTTAAGAAAAATACCAAAGCAAGGACTCAAAGGGGTGATATTCACATGTAAGAAACTATCAACTATAAGAGAGACTTTCATTACCACAAAAAGTTCTAATTACAGCAATGCTCTTTGTCAACTTTCAACTTCCTCTAGAAAAGGAATGAAAACTATAGTCAAATAAAGCAAATAAAAATCAGAATATAAAAAAAAGCAGAATGAAACAGTGTTTTGAACCTAACCTATATGTTGATTCAAGGAGTAAAATATCAAATAAAAATCTGGATCTGCACATTTTATTTCCTGTAGAAGATTTATTTTATTCGTTTTATCATGCATAATATATAAGTCAGTTCATTTCTGTTCTGGACTAACTTTTGGGAAGTCTGTAAATCATAGGGATGTCATATCCTTAAATACCTACAATGAACTCTATTTACACGGAGAGTTTTTTTCCTTGAATTTTCATTGTAGTTCCTAATTGCACATTATTGTCATAAGTTTAATTTTTCAGCTTTATTCTGGCCCATTGCTTCAACTTTCCCTAGGGGTTTTCCTCATATTGTGTTTTCCATTAAACTACAAAGCAATTTACATAGCTGCAATGTCAATGGTAGGTATTTAAGTATTATAAATGTTACCTTACATGACTGACTAGGTCTTACTTCCAGTACAACTAGTTGGAATAAACAAAGTATAAGTAATTCTTCCGAATGTCTAAGAATTGTCTCCCTCCAGTTAAAATTAAGTAGCATTCCAAAAACACAATTATTTGTTCTAATAGAAGTAGATTTAACAAAATAAGGTAATAGCAATGCATTCATGTGACAAAAGGCTTTTTAACTGATTTAGAAACTTGTTATATGAATCTATATTCTATGAACAAATCTCCAATAGTCAAATCTCATTTTAAGATACCAATTTCCTGTTATGAGAATTGTATTTATTTTTAAAGAGATAAAAGAGTAAAGACAATTCTTCAACCAGATCCTCACTCAAAAATGTTCAACTGATTTCTTTTTCTAACTTTCTAGCCAAACAGAATTGTTCTGTAATTCTCAGATACACCTATGCTTTTTCATCACTTTACTCATGCTTGTGCTATTCCATCCACCAGGAATATCTTTAACCCCAATCTATATCTATTTAAATCCATCACCCTTCAAGGGACCACTCAAATACAATGTCTTAAATCTTCCACCAGCCATTAATAATCCTGGCATCCTTGTTGTGTCACTCTTATGGGACTCTATTCAGCACTAGGTTGCTCTTGGGGCTGCTTTAAACATACAATAATATAACATGAGTTAAATGACTCACTATATTATGAAGCACAAAACAATTGTGAATTATTATTGTAAGCACTCAAAAATACTTACTCAATACATGAATGAAAACTTCTGCTCATAAACATGAAATACTTTCTTAATCTGCAAACTCCAAAGGGAAGTGCCATAAAGTTCACATTTATAGTTTACAGTTGACTTATTTTGAAAATCTGAGTGCAAATGTGTATTATAAAGAATTGTGTGCTTTTATGCATGACAAATGGGAAAAAAGTCTAGAAGAGAAACATGTATTTTATGCTTGTGTAAGTGGAGGAAAATTAGCCTTCCACCATCAGTTCCTAAAATCCCCTACATAACATATAATTATTTATATTTTTCTTTGAGTTTGATTCATTATATAAAAAGTCATTTAAAAACCATTTAAGGGCAGCATACAATATACTAAAGTTCTTTAAAATTGTTCAAAATATTCTATGAGAAAAAACTAATAAAATATGATTGAAATTATTAAAATTTAAGAGAGAATTCATAGGCTCAAAACCTTCATTAATTCATGTCTTAATGAAGCAAATAACTTTAAACATTTACAATTTCCTGTGTTCTTTCAATTTTACATAAATGTAAATGAGGCATATTATTATTATTAACTTCTGACATTAAGCAATACACTTTGGGTGCATACAAATATGATTAAGGGTTAGACAGAGGGTAAATTTCTGTAACACAATTATAGCATAAAAATAAGCTGCTGGGAAAATGTGACAGGTTCTGTTTTTTGTTCATGTAAATGTGTTCTATTACAAAAAGAAAAATGCTGGAGCACAAGTACATGTACAGTACTTGTGATTTTATTAGACAAGGCATAAACTCCATGGAATATTTTAAGTAAGCCCTCTCTAAAGAGGCTAATTTATAATTCTGTAAGGAAAAGAAAGTATACACGTCTGCGTCTGTCACAAAAATTTATTAACAGTTTGCCTCCTCATTTATGCATCACAAGACAATAAAGTCATCAGTGATGTTTATTTCTAGTCAAAAGAAAAATATCTTATTCAGGAACCTAGAACATAATAAAATAGAGACACATAGGAAGTGCAGTTGCTTACTTAACTGGCATATGGCACTGGCACACTGCCTTCACTGGCATGCCTTCCCATCATTGAGGTTCATGTGATTGACTAACCGCTTTGCCTTATTCCTTAACTGTTTTTGTTCTCTATAGGAACCTGAAGTCAAAAGGAAAACTATGTGACAAGGTATGTTCACTGCAGGTGAGACTGAGGTTTACTGACCACTGATATATGTCAGGTTGCAACCTCCATATTTACCTTTCAAGATGAATTTATTTAAATATGGAACTGAGAATACTTAGTTCACAGAGTTTCAGAAACTTGCTTGACATCAGAAAAGCAAAATAATAGTGTATGATTTGAACAATTATTTCTCTCATGCCCCAAACTGTGCTCTTTCTATCAGATAGACCATGCTACCTCCTCAATCTGGGTATGGCTCCTGTAATCTTATGATTGCCTCTCTCCAATTCAAGAATAAGGAGATTGCCTACAAAAGCAACTGCTTTGTGTTGTTACTGTTACACATTATTTTCTGAGACACCCCAACAGCTACACTTTCAGAAATTCCCATTCTATATCACAAAAGCTGACCATGAGAAAGTAGCCTTTTATGAAACTAATAAATATAGAGCACTTCATTCTCACCTTGGAAATGAATAGATATTTCTGGATCGTTTGCTACTATTATAAGTAGAAATACATTTTGAAAGAAAAATAGCACTCAAGCCTCTGTTAAGTAACAGGAAGCTCATTTATAATAAACCTGTGCACACAAAAATAAAAACACACATATACCTTGAACACTCTTAATTTAAAATATATATACATATTTATATAATTTGCAGCATGAAACACGTAGAACATAGGTATCTATGCAATAAATCTCATTTAAAGTATCAAAGGCAGTAAAATCAGGGCATAAGTGACTTGAATCCATTTATTATTAAGGTCAATTGTCTGAGTTATTCCTCCTAACCTACCCAGTCAATCTTTCTGGAATTTACAGTTCACATTTCTTCAAATAAGTACAAAGTCTCTTCTATCTCCATTCCTCTGTGGACTTTCATTTTGTATAGAAAAAATAGTTTTCTAGTTCTCTGTATATAAATTTTTGTTAATTCCTAGAGCCATGCCTTCAATTTTCCACATTATTATTTTTCTCTATTTCTCATTTATCATTCTCATCCTCCACCTGCTTTTTAGTAAGAAGAAGCAATTTGCTCTTTGACTAAAATCCAGGAATATAATCAGAATGGTATTGAGGGTCTTGAGTATAAAAAAAGAATAAAACTAATGAGCCATTTCCTCCTTCTTCCTCAGAATTTGATTAAAAGCAATAATATTTTCTTGTAAGTACATAATGTTTTGGTAGTTTCTCAGTGCATCAGGTGGATAATTCTACTAGGCATCCTCTGCCTTAAAATTCTCTTCTAAGGGTGTGGGTGGGTCTCAGTGGTAAAGTGTATGCTTCCTATGCACAAAACCCTGGACTCAATCACCAGCAACAAAAAGAAAACAAAAGAAAAGGAAAAGAAAAAGAAATCCCTTCGGCTAGAGAAAACAGTGTAATTTCTCTCTTTCTAGAAATTCTGAAATAAAGCCAAAGTACAGTGAGAACCACACCTTTTTTCTAGATGAAGTTCTGTGATGGGTACAAATCACTCTAGTGACATCTTAGGGGTTTTTGTTGTTGTTGCTTTAATTTGACAAAAATCTTTTAAATAATTTATACGATGCAGAAATTTTATTCCAATGCCAAGAAGAGAGGAGAGAGAAGACAGTGAACTAGGAAGGACTTCAAGAAAAAAAATATACTTAAGCCAATCCCCAAGACAAGATGATCACCTGAATTAACATAAAAATTTATCATGATGGCCTGTTCCTTAAAGTTGAAATGTTGTATAAGTAGAATAGAAATATAGACACAAATCAGAACTCCATTTTTCTTAAAAAATAAAAAAAAATATCAAGGAAGAAGTATTTTAGAATTAGGCAAAAGATGCTGGCGCCGTGGCTCAAGCCTGTAATCCCAGCACTTAGGGAGGCTGAGACAGTAGAATCGCGAGTTCAAAGCCAGCCTCAGCAATGGTGAGGTGCTAAGCAACTCAGTGAGACCCTGTCTCTACATAAAACACAAAATAGGGCTGGGGATGTGGCTCAGTGGTCGAGTACCCCTAAGTTCAATCTCCAGTACCAAAAAAAAAAAAAAAAGAATTAGACACAAGAAAATAAGTATGACTACTTTGCTCCCAATAAAGCTCTGTTCTCTGCTGTTTGAGTCACATCATGGAAAACAATGTAGAAATTATACAACCTTGACCAAATGCTTCTAAGAATTTCTCCAAAACTTAACTCTGTTTTGAAATAAAGAAAATATCCCACCTATGAGAATCTTAGAGATTCGATTTACTTTAAGTCTCAGTTTTTCCTCCAATGCTAGTCTATTTAATCAAAGACAGGTGCTCAGGACATATTGGCAATAAATCTACACAAGAAGGAGAATATCATCTTTTCATAGGCTAATAGTTGATAAAGTTGCCAACGCTGGATAGCTTATGAAACCATTCTCATGTCCTAAGAACAACTTTGACGATAAACTACATGATTAATATGGATGGACAGATCCAACAAATGTGACAGAAAAATAGGCTGTACCATTAATTAAAGATTCTCAGAAACAGGACTCAACAAGGACACTGGGAGATTAGAATAGTGAGGATGTTCTTCAGGAGAAATAGGATAAATTAAAACATCCCTCAGGAAAGGGAAAGGTGAAAAAAAATAAGCATGACCAGGATTGGCAGGGTAGCTCCAAACACGTTTAGTTTGGGATCTAAGGTAACAATTTTCAAATTGACACTAAAAATTAATCTTATATCAATTAACCAATATCACAGTAATGGCAGAAAAAAATTATCAAGGAAAAAAAGCCCTAATTGTCTGAATAGATGGTACCAGAAAATTATTTTTGTTAATTCCCAGACACAACAGGATGAAACTGATTTTTTTTCCTCTTGTTTTTGTGGAGGCTTGCAAAATTCCTGCTGTATTCACAATATAGAAGGAAGACTATTAGAAAAGCAAATATTTCCAACTAGGAACAGCTGTTATTTTCCAATTAACATTCATAAGACTAAAATATTAATTTATTAAGCAACAAAGTTTAATTTAGTAACCAGAGCAACATTTTCTTGCAAAGCATTATTTTTAAAAGGAAGCTGTCATGATTATTTGGCACACATAATTTAATGTGACAAATCAGTGTATTGTCTGCTGTTGATATGCAAAAAACTTCATCCCATGTTGAGAAATAGCTATTCAATATGAATCCAAGTATAAGGGATTGTTCCTTTGTAAGAAACTAGATTTCATTGACAGTTTCCCAAATATTTCACTTCTCGAAGGTACTGCTGTTTTAGACAGTAGAAATATTATCTTTTGCTATCAAACGTGCAAGTTAATAAAGTGACAATAGCAAAATGATGTATCTGTCAAAGTTTATAGATAAGGATGTCGAGCTATAGGTTTTCAGCCCAGTGCATTGACACTGTTCATATATCATAGCTCCCCAACACACTCTGTCAGCATTGTTTATTTTCAGACAGGGGCTAAATAATGACCATGAACTAAGAATGCCTTTGGGGAACTCTTTGTCTTACATACTATTCACCTGTTTACTTCAGACAAAGTTTTCAGTTGCTCTTATGTAGGTTTTTTGTTTGTATATATGGCATTTGTCAATATGAAACAGGCTTTAGGTCAACTATATGAAAAATATAAGTTTTACTCCTATTCCTATATTTGCTCTACTACCCTTTGTATATCAATATGAAGTACTACAATGCACAGTTATTACTCCAAGGGCTTCAGTCATCACTGGTCACATAATAATGAGGAGTATTTTTGATAGTTGTCTTGCATAACCTGGGAAGGTTACAAGATGTGTAATGCTCTATAAAATAAGTAAAAATTTTTCAGCATTGTATGAATAACTTGACAGATCATCAGCAGAATGATGATACCTGTTATCTATTCGAAAAAATTGTTCAAATATTCCCTTTTTTAATACCAAAAATTAAACTGCAAGCCTGGAGTATCCTCAAAGAATAAATAAAAACAAAGATAGGTTCTTGACCGGCCTGGAGCAAATACTTAAGGTACTTCTACTTGATAGCACTTTCTGTGGTAGTTTGACCATTTATTTTACTCTATGAATATTTACACATGAATTCCTTTATTTCATAGTTATTTGTTTAACATCTAATGATATTCACAATACCGGATATAGGGTAACAAAACAAATTTATCCACACCTGTCCTCCAAAAGTTTATAGTGTACTTAGGGAAACAAAGCATATACAGTCTGGTATGACTAATAGTAGTTGGTGAGCTGTCTATTGTCTACATCCTACCCAAAAAATTCACCTAGAAAGAACACCATCCCAGGAAATCTCCCCCTAGATCTTTTATTTCCTACTCAAATTCAACTCCTGTTTCTCAAGTTTTACTGTTTTATTTGATTATTATATTATTGTATTAACTCAAACTGTTCAGGCTGAATCATGTTTGTTCTCACACAAATGCAGCTAGCTTACTTTCAAGGTTAGCATAACTAATTTCAAATTGAAACACCTATCCCAATCCTAGTAAAATGATCTAAGAATCCATTCTTCATGTGAAAGAAGACATTTGCATAAAATAGTACTATCTTGAGAACTGAATAGTGTTACTCAACCTATGTCCCAGTTTTTTTCCTAACTTGTATGAAAGAAGGAATCCGTTCACCTGTTCCTATACACTTGAATCCTACCACAAGCATAACATTCAAAAAATTACAAGCAGGAGTTCATTAGAAAGAGTGGGAAATGAGGAAGACATGCAGCATAGGGGCTGCATGGAACACCTCAAAAAACAATGGCCTAGCATAACATTCATCACAATTCTGATCACATCACTACTTGAGAGTACACATGAGAACACCCATTCATTTTTTATTCCTGATATCTAATGCATATCTGGCACATAGATTATTATTAAATAGTTCTAATCACTGGTCATGTTGTATTTACATGCTCTCATCAGCAAGTTTCTACAGTTCTAATATGTGGAACTGAGAATTCATCACTATTTAATAGTATATAGTCCCAATTGTTAATTTTGTTTTGAACCTTAGGTACTGTGACTACACAGCACTCAGCTATACAATGTAATAAAAGACATACTGCACTTTCACTCAAATGGGATATGTTTAAATCCCAAATATGGAATTTACTAATTACAGAACCCATGATATTTGTTTCTGCATTTGAAAAAAAGGAAAAAAAATAATATCTGTCCTTGCCCTTTTCACACAGATGGCCTGAGAAAACTAATAGTTTGGGAGTATCGGAAATGTTTGTAGAAATTTCAAGTCAATTCAGTTTCATTAGTAACTCCCCTATCAGACTTCTTAATTAAACTTACAATACTGTCAATATAATATTTTAGTGTTACTTTTAGCAGAGCCTTTGAGCATCTTTTCTTGCTATAATTCTGCTTTTTTCCCTAACCTTAAAAGTCAATGTATGCTTTGGTAAAGCATTTTTCTATTAAAGAAGAAATAATAAACCTTATATATAATAAATGTTTTAATGTTTGAAGCATTAAGCACATGTTGCCTACAGTAGCAGAAGCTTTTTATATTTAATTTCTTGAACAATTCATGGAAATTCTAATCGTTCTACCAACTATGACTTCTCTTGCCCTCAAAGGATGTTAAAATGAGTGTGAAGTACACGATTTTGAATATTTTAATTATATCATTTATTACTTTACAGGGAAAAATGCTTTTAAGGGTTCTCTGGATGCTTATATGACTTTATTGTGTCATGATGAAATTATAGAAATTATTTTGTTTTTAAAATCTGTACTACAAATACATTTTTATACCTACAATCTTGAGTCTCTGAAGAATAATCAAGGGATGTTATGACTCATCATTTTAAAAAGTGACTGTATGTGATGTTTTCCTTCTTATACAAGGAACTTCCTGTACACTGAACTTGCCCTTGTTCCCTAGAGTTTAAAATACTGTGAGGCAAGTACATGCATAGCCTGGAGAGCTGAACCTTCCTTCCCTCTCATTCAATCCTACTTATAAGACTTTTTATAAGATCCACAGAGATGACAGTCAGACATTATCACATGGTTAACACTATATGAGCCTACACAAGAGTTGGTTCTTTACTCTTCTACACTCTTCGTACTATTGGGCTAAGGATAATGTAGGTGTATTCCTTGTTCTTCATTGTTGCTCCTAGATCATTTTCACTACTTCCCTCATAAAACATTCAACTATGAACACCATATTGGGCTAAGGATATAGCTCAGTTGGTAGTGTGCTTATCTTGCATGCACAAAGCTCTGGGTTCAATCCCCAGCACCATCAAAAAAGAGAGAGAGAGAGCACTTTGAACACCATATTATCAAAATATATTGCAACCACCCCTCTTGGAGTCATCTACTAATTTACAGGTCACTCTCATTTATGGAAAATTTTAGCCACCCAGATCCTCCCCTGCCTCTAACCTTCTTGTTATAATCCCTGGTTTAATTCTCCTAGTAGAGGAGAAACTTCCTTAGAATAATTCTGTTGAAACTTAAGACATATCATGTCACTCTTCTATCCAAAGCCCTCCAATGGCTTCTTATTTCTTGAAAAGTAAAAGCAAGACTTTACATGTTTTGTTCCCCTTTTCACCTCTTTTACTATTTTATCTAGTTTACTATTTTATCTATTACTGAATTCCTCATTCAAGCTTTTCCAAATACACTGATTTTTTTTGCTGTTCTTTGAGTCAAGGCTTAAGCATCAGGATCTTTATGCTTACTGTTTCTGTTACCTGGCACATTCTTGCTCTAGATGCCCAAATCACCAGTTCCATTACTTCCTTCAATCTTTACTCAAAAGCCACCTCAGTAAGAATTTCCAACCCACTCCATTCCTCAAATTCCTTCCCACTAATAATTTTTCTCTTTAGCACTTACTGCTTTAGGATCATATGGGTATGTACATATGTATGTGTGTGTGTGTGTGTATGATTTTCATTTGCATATGGACACAATGCCTTTATTTTTACGTGGTGCTGAGGATCAAACCCAGTACCTCACACGTGCTAGATAAGTGCTCTATCACTGAGCCACAACCCCAGCCCTATATATTTTATGAGTTTATTTTATCTGTTGTAGGACTCCACCCACTATATGTTCCTAGTGTGCAGTGATGTATTTCTTTTTGCTTTTTTCTTTACTATGTGTGTACTACCTGAAAGTGCCTGAAGTATAGAGGTGCTCAATACTTTTTAGATAAACTGAAACAAAGAATACAGATGTCTGAAACACAATAAAGAATGCAATAAGAGTTTAGAAAACGGGACAAATTGGGAGAGAAGTTCAAGTAAAGGTTCATAAAGGAAGTTGGAATCTAGGCCTTGAAAGATGGAGAAACAGAGAATAAAAGTAGTTAGAGTAAAAAGCCCTTTTTAAATTTTAGTCCAAAAAATATAACTATATTTAAATATCAATCAAGTTGCTTACATAAAATATTCAATATTAGATTGTTTTCTGGTCTAAAATATTTTTATATGTTTATGAAATCACATCAGCATTTAGTCCTTGCCTCTTACCTATACTGAGGTAGCCAACCAAATATTGATAGATATTTATAGAATAATATTGCCTCACTAGTTTAATTATCTCTTTCAGTTACCTTTTGGCTAGCTAAATGTCATTGTTTGTTGATGTATGTTGAAGAATTGTGCAATATTGATATTTTCTCATGCTATTTTTGTCTATTTATAAAACAGGCAAGTAACTCCACACTTTTTCTTCCTTAAAGAAACTGTCAACTTCATGTGAAAAATGTATATATGTGTAATAGCTAATCACATGAAATAAATTATCCCAATTATCTAAAATAAATTTATTAATTATGTTCACTTTAACTAAAGCTACCAAATACTTGGGATGATTCTCCTTTCATAAGATTTGAGTGAGATTGCTTAGAAGGAAATACCATGTAGTATATTAGAAATCATTTATTCTAAATGGGACTTTGCCTCATTATGATGCTGTTAGAGATGGTGTTAAAATCAGAGTATACTCATGTAATCTTTCAGTTAAGATTCATTTATAATAATGCCCTGCTTATACCAAAGGCAAAATGTGTGCCTAATATGTCCCAAATGAATTCAATGGCAGTGGCACTCACATCAATAGTAAAAGAAGATTGTGTAAAATACGCATCATTCCCACATATAATAAATAAATTACAAATAAAAAACATTTCCCTAAGCACAGAGCACTTTATTGAATCACTTAATCAAAGCAAATTGTATGTGAAATACATGAAAGAATACCTGATACTTGAGTACTTAGTTGTGTAATATAACCACAAAACACTCCAGACATCACTGGTCTGTATATTCTGAAAATGGTTCTGAACAACTTACCTACATGATGTTTTATATATCTTAAGGCAAGACAAAAGGGATGTGCATTCTTATAAATTCATGGACATCACTTACTTCATTTTTTAAAAAACGCTATTAAATATTTTATGAAATCTTTTGAAACATCTGTTTTTCCAAAAGTTTGGCATTAAAAGTCAAAATATTTTATAGTTTATAAGCAAAATAGTTTTCACTATTAGCTAACAGATTGAAAATATCTAATATTTCAAAAGAAATACCTTTCTATTATAGGAAGGCTTTCCTATAATAATGAAACTTGACTAACATCAATTAAGTATATTTTAAATTATTCAAATTACTTAGCACTTACTCAATTTAAAATGATGCTCTGCTCTATTTCATAAACAAAATTGATGTTCCTTGAAAATATTAGGAGCATTAATACTGAATATAAATGTGAGATACATTAATTCTAAGAGACAACTCTCACACCTCTGTTGATGATTCCCCAATGGTAATAATAATACTGACAACTAATTATCATAACCTAATATTTATTTAGTACTTACTATTATGTCATGAAAAGATGAGTAAGACACAGTCCTTCCCTCAAGGAATGTTCAATATACTAGATATTATAATGCAACTACCTATGCAATTGTAGCATTTGGCAGTATATGAAAGGTGGAAAATAGAAAACTTAAATGCTACCGGAGTTCAGAGGAGGTAGGTGATCATCATTCCTCTAAATCATCATAAAAGTGTTGACAGAAAACATCGTAGATGTACTGGAATATACTATTTCAAAAGGCAAAGACCAGCAAAGGAAAGAACATTGATAGCAATGGAAATAATAATAATAATTGTCATTATTATTATTATTATTATATATAATAATATATAATAGATAATAATTATAATAATAATAATAATTGTCATTATTGTTATTATTACTATTTGTTATGTATTAACTGTATGTCCAGCACTGGTATAAAGATTAGTGTATAAAGATTTTAAATAAAGATTTTAGCCAAGTGTTGTGGGGTATGCCTGTAATTGCAACGGCTTTAGAGGCTGAGGCAGGAGGATTGAGAGTTCAAAGCCAGCCTCAGCAAAAACGAGGTGCTGAGCAACTCAGTGAGACCCTGTCTCTAACTAAAATACAAAATAGGGCCGAAGATGTGGCTCAGTTGTCGAGTGCCCCTGAGTTCAATCCCTAGTACCAAAAAATGTGTTATACATGTATTTACTCATTTAATCCTTAACCACCTGATCGAGTCGGTACTCACTCTTTCTTCATTTCCCAGATAGGTTAAATGGCTTGCCCAGAGTCACAGAACTAGCAAGTTAACCCTGAAAACTTTCTAGCTGCCTCTAGGAATCACTAAGTCAATGGAAATACATTCTTGTTATCTGATTTCTCAAATTAAAGCTTCATTTTCAACTCTCCAATTTTTGTTCTGGTTCTCTCAGTCTACCTAGAACATAGAAATCAAATCATCTTTGACTTTACTTTGAGAAGCCACATCGAATTAGCAACGAGGCTTTGGAATTCTCACTTTGAGGGCTCTCTCATGTATTTCCTCTTCATTACCATGATCATTAAACATCATTACATGAATCACTACAGCCTTTTTTAGCTTAGCATTCCAAATACCCATTAATCTATATATTTCTTTAAGAAGCATTTATCGTGCCTCAAACAACATGCTGGGAAAAGGTGATACAAAAATGGATAAAATATAGTTCTTGCACTCCACACATCAAGATGAGAGGTATATGTAGAATGATAAATAAATCAAGTAGGAGGAAGGGTGAAGATATGGGGAGAAGGGAAACAGAAGTATGTTCCAAAGTAGAGAATGTATTTATGAAATTCTGAAAATAAAAGGGAAAATGAAATGTTCAAGGACTTCAAAGTGATTGAATTGATAGTAAGGGAGAAAGTAGCTTGAGATGAGATTGGCAATGTGGGCAGAGGTTAGAGCTTACAGGGTAGCATTTCTCATTTTTCAACTACTGATATCTAAGGCCAGATAATTATTTGCTTTGAGGGAGCTTCTTTGTGCATTATAGAATGTTTAGTAGTATTCTTGGTTGCTACTAACCACATTCCAGTACCGCCACCACCACACAGTGTGGCAAAGAACAATGTCTTCAAACACTGCCAAATGTGCTGTGTGCACAAAATTACCTTCAGATGAGAACCTCTGGTAAAGGGCCTTGAAAGCCTTGTTAAAATGTTTGAACTTTATTCCTTTTTTTTTTAATTTTTTTTAGTTGTACATGGACACAATGTCTTTATTTTACTGCTTCGTACATGGTGCTGAGGATTGAACCCAGGGCCTCATGTATGCGAGGCAAGCACTCTACCGCTGAGCCACAGTCCCAGCCCCTGAACTTTATTCTAAGAGCTAGAGGAAGAAGGGTATGTAGCAAGATGGAAGAGGGACTAATTCTCCAAGATAAGTCAAGAATGGAGGCAGAGAAGCAAATCAGATGAATATGTAATATCTTAATGTTTTTCTTACTATTCTCTGGCTGTACCACTTCAGTATAAGTGAGATAGAGTTCTTTAATATTCTTATCATATACCATTATTTCTAAGTGTCTGGCTTAGTTCACATAAGTGCTTAAAACCTAAAATAACACTTCTTTTAATTATTCAAATCTACCAAAATCACTTAATTTCTAGTTCCAATATTCTTACTTCCTGATTTAATATCCTTTACAAAATCATTTAGACTAACCCTTCCCTTCACCATAAATAGTTTTAATTTTATGCCTGCAGTCAGTGTACAATATCACATTTTCTTTATTTGGGGCTTATTTTGGATTGAGTCATGCTTATAGTTAAAATTTCTGTCAATTAATCATAAACTCCTAGAAAACAGAAATAATGTGTTCTATATCTTACATATTTTCCAGATCACTGAGTAAAATTTTGTGCTAAGACAGGTGATATTTTAATTAAATTAAGACTCAACCATAACTTATAAAAATATATAATGTTTATACTCTTCAACCAAGCAATTATTCTAATAGAAATATATTTTGAAAGAAGATAGGAAAATAAGTATAAGATAAATAACAAAAATAGTACCTGTTATAGCAAAATGTTGAAGAAAACATAATATTCAAGAGAGGAAATAAAAAATAAAATAGTCTATTGCAACATATCATTTTATATGCATATGTGATTTCTCCACCATTTATAAGATGATTTGGAATCAAAATTAATTTATTTTCCTTTATCAGCCGTGATAAATCACTATTATACTGACTAGAAGCCTCCATTTCCTTAACTGTTAACTGGGAACAAAGTTACAAACTCAGCAGAGTTAAGGATCCTACACTGAGAAGCCTTCCACAGCCTTACAGGAAATATATCAATTCAAAAAATGAGCAATTATCTTACTTCATATAATTGGCTATGTAATCCTCTGAAAGAAATGTGTATTACAGATTTCTTATCCTGAAAAAAAGATGGCAAATGTTTCAACAATTCTTTACACACATATTTTAAACATATTTTTAAATGTTTTAAAAACATATTTTAAACTTATATAAAAGCTAGATAAATTTTGATATACATAATTGTTATATTTATGGCATTTACATCTGACAGTTTCAGTATTTTGTAGCAATTATCTCCAATTTTTGATGTTACTACAAATTCTTAAAATGATTGTTAAATTCCAATGGAAAGGACATCAAAATGATAACTTTGTCTAGCCCTTTGTTTCATCATATAACTGGCTGAATAATTCAGAAAATTTTATAGATGACTAAATATGAAATGATCTTACTTTTTCAATGAATTGGAAATAAAATCAAGGCATAAGATTCACTATTTCCAATATTTTCAATAATCTACAATAGAAATAATGAGATATTGTCACTTCTAAGAAATTATAACATCTTATCCTTGGCTTACCCAACACATTAAAAACACTCTAGAATACCAAATTACACATTTATTCTATTTTTATAAAGACCTCAACATTAAAATCAAACAAAAAATAATCTGTCTTAGTAATTCATTTCAAATCAAGGTACAGTATACTCTCTCTTCTTTTTCCTCACTTCCTACATAAGGATATTATCAGATTCCATAACTTTAAACAACCTAACAGCTTGCACTCAAACTTGAGAGGCATTATATATTTTCTTTGAAGGGTTAAGTGGACAGAAACAAATCTGTCCATTCTCAGCTCCAGAACATGCTTACTAGTTTACCAGAATTTTTTTACAAAAGATATTACCAGCTTTCACTTTGTCAGATGATTCTGAGAATCTTGACAATGCTCTACTCTGTTAAATGAGATTTAATGGATTAAGATATGAGTAGACCTTCTTGTATGTCATGTTGGAGACTTTTCACAGGCACCCGCAAACCCCTGATATAAAAGTAACCAAGGGGTGCCAATGATGAAAGACTTTGTTGCTATGGTGTCATCTCATAAATCATCAATTATTGTCTCTTATTATGAATGTGACAGCCACATACTGTCATAAAGGGATTTGCATTTTCATCTAGATTTAAGATTTTTTTCCAGACATCATTTGCTTTGTAAAAGAAATGTCATGACAACCGTTGAACACTTAAGCTTGTTATCAAGTATTCAAGCATTCATTTGGACTTTGTCAGTTTGGCATTTCGTCATTCTAACCTCTTTTGCATTATTGAGTAGTTTATCTTTACAGTTCATAAATATATTTCTGAACATAGGTATATAATAGAATAGGCTAAATCTAACACAAGCAATGGAACTCTTTTGGTTGCTATGACAACCTAAACTGATCAATTTCCTGTCACTGTTTTAAAAGAGGCACTCTCCTGTGGCCATAAATACTAATTACAAACGCAAGCCGTTTGCTAACAAGTTCAGCTTACAGATTAAAGCAGTTCATGCCTAATTTATCATTTAACTTGTCCTCCCACATTTATAGTGTGGTACAGAATGAATAATAACTTCACTTGTTTACAACATTTTCAACTTAATTTCACTAATTATTTTTACAGTTGTTGGAATTCAGCTATGCTGCTACAAATTCAATAAACTCAATAGATTTGTGAAACACAAGGAAGGATTCCTAGATGTAATTTCTGGATTCAAGTTGAAATGCTTCCTTAAAAATTGCTGCAACTGTTTATTTAAAAGAAGGTGGTTATATTTTACCTAGAAAAGTTTCAAAATTTTCAAGAGCATACATGAAATAGAGTCTTGTCCCACCATGTATTCATTTAAATCAAACAAAGAACTAATATATTTCATTAAAACCTGCAGTTGGACAATATATTAAAAGTACAAGTTGATGTTCAAAATGGACAATCTAGCTTTTGATAGAAAGCAGTAGTTTCAGAGGAAAAATAACTCCATCAAGGCATTCGTCATAGTATTATAATTTTAAGCCTTGCCTTCCCTAGCCACACACATATTTTATACAAGCCTTAAAGTCTATACTTTATGTTTTGAGCCAGAAAGAGGGATAGGATGAGAGACTTGTTAACCATTTCTAAGTGTGAAGAAGAGCAATGCTACAAAATTGCTATCCCTAAAGAATAGCTCAGACTAACAATTATGGAAATTTTAAGACATCGTTGTCCAATCTAGAGTTTATTTTTTAACTAAAACATTTTTTCTGTTTTCCAGAATTCATGAATTACATGATGGACAAAGGTATGCCAATATGTATCATATGATTTAAATATTCAAAAGAAGAATCCCTAAACTGATCTTGCCCATTGTCTCACTAATCCGAGTCTAGAATTTTAAAAATTTCATTTTTTTTCTTTTTTTAAGTTGTAGATAGATACAATACCTTTGCTTTATTTATTTATTTATATGCAGTGCTTAGGAACGAACCCAGTGCCTCACACATGCTAGGCAATTGCTCTACCACTGAGCTATACAACCACAGCCCCCAAGCCAAGAATTTGATTTAAATATTTTTGCAATTTCCAAAGTTGAATGAGTACTTCCCAGACTTCAAATATTCACCTAACATTTCTAGGAAGGCTGGCAACTTCTCAAATTCAAACATAACAAACATGTTCCAGTTTCTTTTTTTTAAATATTTTTTTAGTTGTCAACGGACATTTTATTTATTTACATGTGGTGCTGAGAACTGAACCCAGTGCTTCATGAATACCAGGCAAGTATTCAACCACTGAGCTATAACCTCAGCCCCTAGTTTGTTTTCTGAAAAGATAGCTGGAATCTAAAAAACTTTACCTCTGGGAATACTTGCTGAATACATTGTTTCGTGGAGAATTAGGCAAAATAGAAGATTTGAGGCCACAATACACTTCTCACCAAACTCTATCATTTAACAGGGCCCACCCTGTCATCTCCATAACAACTTTACCTTGTCTTCACTTTTACAAAAGAGATCCTTCCCATAACTACTGTTAATCAACACAAATTATACATCCAAAGAAAGTAAAAATCCTTTAGTTGGTCTCCTGTGGTTACACAAGGAGGAGTAACAAAGCACTTCCAACTGCTTCTCAACCCAGCAGCTGTAGCCTCAACACTCTAGGGCTCTGAGGGCCTTCTGACAGCCTGTGCTCACAGGTGCTCCTCTTCTTCTAGCACCAGCTCAGTGACTCTTCAGCAGGAATTTTACATTGCCATACTGTGGGGGTGAAAGCTTCAGTGCACTTATTTCAAAGGAATATCTGGTCAGCTTGAAGCAATGAAAACTAATCAGAAGGCAGCCAGCCATTGGCTGTGAGCACATGTTCAGTATAACAAAGGCTGGAATCAAAAGTTTAAGGGTCTTTTTATTTTTTTGTTTTTTTGTTTTTTTAGTTTTGTAGGATTTTTTTGGCATATATATGTAGACAATTTGACTATAAGATTTCTCCCTACATCTTGTTACATGGATGTCAAATCTCAAACAGCAATTTAAAAAATGTCATAAGCTGCTATACAACATTTGGAGAGTGACAGAAAATAATTTCAGTAATATTAATATAATTCAATTGCTCAATAAATATTTATTGACTAATGAAGACTAAATATCAGGGAAATATGCTATATATTAGAGATACAATGGTTATAAAAGCCAAGGCATGATATCTACTGCTTATTATACTTCACTGAATTGAGCATTGAAAAGGAATTCTTACAAACATTGGTTTTGCTCATTTTTGCTCTTCACAATAATCCTCTGAGATACAATCTTAGGTTCATTTTATGGATAAGAGAATTGTAGATATTAAGTTACTTGCCTGTAGTAATTGAGCTAGTTGACGGCACAATATGGAATTTAACACAAGATTTCTGAATACAAATTCAAGACTTTTACCATTGTAACAGCATTTCTAAAAGTTTGTTTTATAGAATATTAGGTTCCTGAACAATCTTTTTCCTTTAAACAAATAAGACTAAAAACCTTCTATGTAGTGTCTTCTCTTATTTATTCATGGAACAAATTAACAAATTATGGAGTGTGAGAACACCTGCAGTAAATACATTTGTTTATTTAATCCTATCTTCCCTAAATTTATTTGGTACCCAAATCCTCTCTGAGGAAAAATGAATCCACCATGACTCAGGAACTGATGGTAAGCTAGTGTACTGGGATCAAGTTAGGAGGATGGGTTCCTAGAAAAACATATATATTCCAGAATTGCAGAGTATATTTATAAATCTGCATGATAATGTGCATGGCTAAAGAAGACTATAAGACTTTTGGTCTTTTTCTTAATAGACATTATTAGAGTAATGAGGAAACATGTATATGGTAAGAGAATAAGGTCTATAGGCATTATTAGCATGATGGTGAATTTAGAGCACTAACAAAAAAATGAAGCTGAGAGTTCCTCGCCCTCTTTCTTAGCCACCTTCAGATTTTCTTCATGATTAAGATTAAAATTTCCCAAACTACTACTTGGAGAAGTCACTGATTCTAGGCATGTAACATCTTCTAGTGCAAGAGAGCAAGAAGGGCATACACAAAAAATCCACAATGTTGATGACGTGACAAAGGTATACAAGAGCCAACTGATAGAGTTCCCAATAACCAAAGACAGAACAATTTCAGCAATAAGATAAATATTGTAGTATCACATTGTAACCCAAAGTTTAAAATATATTTTTATGAGTCTGTACTTTGATAAATAAATGATTAAATAAATAATTGAAGAAGAAGAGATAAAGCTCCCAGGCAAGACATTTCCAAATAATTTTGCATACAGGGACGGCCTTCCAAAGACTTTCAAAGAATACTCTACAGAAAGGCAATGTGGTGGGGCGGGGGTGGGGAGGAGACAGGTAACTTTGCCTTGGAGAAATTTGACAAACCTTTGTAGTCTTCCTTCCCAATACATATAACCCAAATTCAATCACAAGAAAATCATCAGACAAGCCCCAATATGGGATATTCTACAAATACCTGACCAGTACTTAACAATACTGTGGAAGAGAAAAACTGTCACAATCAAAGGAAATATAAGGAGACATCTCAACTAAATGTAATATGGTATCCTACATGTTAGAACAGGTATAAGTCATTAAGGAAAATTGAGGAAGTGTGAATAAAACATGAAATTGAATTTAAAGTAATGTGTCAATGCTGGTTCTTTAATTTTGGCAAATTTATTCATTAATTTTAAGATATTAGTAATAGAAGAAACTGGATACAAGTTATATTGGATCTATGTACAATCTGCATAATTTTTCTGTAAATGTATAAGTGTTCTAAAATAAAACGTATATTTTAAAAAATGGGCTGAGTTGTATGCAGCTCAGTAGTAGAGTACATGCTTAGGATGCACGAGGCCCTCGGTTCAATCCCCAGGACATAAAAAGACAACCAAACACAAACATAATGCCTCTAATCACTTTTGCACCAATACCACTTTATTAAAAAATTATTTTATCCCTACATTTATTGAAGTCTACTTTAGTTCCAAAAATCACAAGTGACTTATGAAGGACAGTTGAACAAACTAAATTAATTGAAGAGCAATTTGTGTTTGTTGTTGTTGTTACCAGGAATTGAACTTCAGAGGTTCTCAACCACTGAGCCACATCCTCAGCCCTATTTTGTGTTTTATTTAGAGACAGGGTCTCACTGAGTTGCCTAGTGTCACCCCATTGCTGAGGCTGGCTTTGAACACGCAATTCTCAAGTCTCAGTCTCCCAAAGTGCAAGGGATTATAGGCATATGCCACAGGCCTGACTAGCAATTTGTTTTTAATGCTAAAAACTGTAAAATATGTACAGACTACTTTTATTTATTTTTTTTTCATATAACTTTTTTT
>CM053417.1:59318078-59420107 GCA_028644305.1 Xerus rutilus
ACATAACAGAAAAAAACAAATTATCAGAAGCTGTACACACTATTCACTGAAAACATTTGTTGAGGCAAATAGAAAAAAATTGTTACAATCATAATTTTTCTAATTTTGCACAAAATTATAAGCAGATTACATTCTTCATATTAAACATCTTTATATGCACTTTCAATGAACAGTATATATATATATATATATATATATAAATGAACTAAGTTAGATGTCCTAAATTCCTTCACAAAATAATTTTAATCCATGAGATGCTTTCTTTCTAAATATAATTCATTATAAAAAATAAAAACTACTATCTTCTTTATACATAATATATCAGATACAACAATATGTGAGTTAATAAGTATTTGTAAAAAAGCATAAATAAAACCATTTTTGTAATGTAGGCTAGTTACTTTTAAAGAAGCATGACAATATAGATCTGTTCACCAACTATATCATTACACTAATATACTGTTTGTACAGAACTAATAAATTAAAAGGAAAATGTTCATATGAAAAGAAAATCAAAGAGTAATTTTACTTATAAATTTAAATATAAATATTCTGTAAAAGAAACCTATTCTGTAATGATAAATTCTAAATTCTTTTAAGCACTCCCAGTTGTAAAGCATGGTTGCTGTTTAAAAGGCCTCAATATGTTATATTTTAATAGGTTTTACACATTTAAAAAAAATTCTGGAGCACTGTATGTATTAGAGGATCCAGCAATATGTTTCATGAATTATGAATAATATGCCACTTATATGAATCTATTGATATATTTTTATATCTCAGCTTTCTATTTTTTTTAAAAACATTTTTGCATTTTATTGATGATTTATTTTATACATTTCATTTTTCAAACAATAAAAGTAGTTTTAAAAATTCCAAATAATAATCTAAGGTAACAACATCTTTGTAGTTCTGATATGGTGGGAGGGCAAGAACCCTTTTGAGGAAGCAAATTCTTTGTATTAAAAATGTGGTGTTATCAAAAACAGAAAGCAAGACATGTCTTTAGGGCACTTAAAATTTATCTGCACGACTTCAGTGCATGTTGCCATGGAACATAATTCCTTCAAGACTACAAACCAATGAATGGCCATTTTGGAATAATAGTCCCATTTCTTAACATTATTTTGTACCATTCATCAAGATGTATTACAAACCATACCAATTTAGGGACAATGCATTGCTTTTTCTAATGCACTCATACTGGGTCTTAGAATCAACTCCATTTTAGCAACTAATTAGTTACACTGACAAACTTTTAAGAATAGGGCTATACAATTTTAGAAAATGTCACCACTTTCTTTGTAAATTAATGATATGTTCCCCATTGCACAATAATAGTTGGTTATCAGCCTTTCCTCTTTATTCTGTCTCAGTCATTTATTTAAAACTACCCTGCGCCCTCCAGAGAAATTCATGGTCTGTCACTCTACTCACTGGTGTCTAGATTTATGGATATTTTAGCAGTCCCTTCATTTTCACATCACCAGGCAACTCTTCAGAGTTTAAAAGAAAGGACAGACTTCACCTGAACATTCAGACAAGTATCCTTCTACAAAAATCTGTTTTTTCCCCACAATTCCACTTTGCTTTTATTTTTAAAGAAACACACAGCCTGAGACCTAATGTATTGCTCCTTCACATTATTAAATGAAACATGCAGAACATTACATTATTATGCTACACATGGCTAAGAAATTTTAGTATTCACAGGATTATGGTAATTAAGTCTTCCTTCACTTTGGGTGATGTGACACTTGCTTGACTATAATGTCATTCCACTTAAAGTCTGTGTAAACAACATTATCTTAGTCACTCTGCATTACATTTCCAACTGTGAGCAAAATTACAAGGTCAGAGTGGACAGGAATGTAGGTAATCCCAAGGAAACATCATGTAAATGACTTGCTCAGGGTTCAAACCAGGTTTTTAATAGTAACACAAAGGAATATTTTCTATAGTAATATCATAGTATTATTATGTAGATGCCATCTTTGTCAAAGCACATAGGTTTACTTGGAGGCAGTGGTAAGACAAAATTGTCCATGATTTTGATGTTCTGTAGATAAAAGACAAATGTTGTTTGCCACGGCTTCATTCAAACAAACAAAAGTATGGATCCTCAGTAAATAGTAATAAATGTAATGATTGAAATTGGTTTCGTAAATAAAGAGCCATCAATATCTCAAAAACATATAATAATTTTTACAAATGTATATAATAAAAGCAATACACAATGTTGTGCTTCCTCCTTTCTTATTTTATCAAATATTGAGCAACCATAATATTCATTTTTTTACCCAAAGAGCATTGATTCCTCAAGAGCCTTGGCAGTCACTTAGTGAACTATGTCCAAGAAGTTCTGCTTGAAAATATTCTGAATCTATATCTTTGAAACTTGAATAAAGGTTTTGGGATATCTTGTGTTTTAAGTGATTTACCTAGTGCTATCGAAAAAGTTGTACAACTAGATTAAATCTTCATATAGGATATTTAGGATCGTTGAAGATAATTTTGATCATCCTGGCAGAATTTTCTCCTCACTGAACTAATGAAAGTAGCACAGTAAACAAAATAGTGGCTTCCAGAATATGCTTAAACTGCAAAACAGAGGGCCCATTAGCAAAAATAGCAATAAAAGTTCTTAAATATGAGTCCTACAATCAGTTCCCAAACAGGCCAAAATGGGTAAACTCCCTCAAAAGCGATTTATGTGGGATTCTCTAGGCTTATTTTCACATCAAATGAGGTATATGTATATAAATTATATTAATCTAAAGATCATATGAACAAAGTGTGTGAACTGTAATTTTCTGTCTAATATTGGATGTTGAAGTTCTGTAGGAGGTCAATTCAATTTCTAGAATTGTTATAGTCAAAATGTTTTCCCAGGACTACTCAGAGAGAGACCCCCTAAAAATATCTTCATTGCTGTACATGATTTAGGATTTTTAACAAAATTTTATCTTCCATATGTACAAATTCACCTGTGGCATAAACAATGTTCAATGTCATTTTAGACAAACAGAACTTTCTATATAAAAGTCATTGAAAATCTTTGGTATCTTGAACTAGAGAGAGACTATACTTTTGTATAGTATGATATATTTGCAACTCTAAGGATTTAAGTAAAAACAGTTTCTACTGATTCCATTTTGCACTTTGATCTCTTAAATTATTCCAGCTGAATGTTCTTTTTTTAAATTTTTTAATTGTAGTTTGTTGGACACAATGTCTTTATTTTATTTATTTTTATGTGGTGCTGAGACTCGAACTCAGTGCCTCACACATGCTAGGCGAGTGCTCTACCGCTGAGGCACAACCCCAGCCCAAACTGAATGTTCTTTCCAGGACCCATAAAATATATTAAATCCTGAAAGCATTGTATTAAGTATTAAGGCAAAGATACAGATCTTTCTAATCAAAAGTCTCTCCAAAACACAAAGTCCAATTACTTAGAACCCTATCCAAAAAAAAAAAAAAATTAAAGATCATACTGAATAGTCCTCCTTCTACCTTAAATAGTTATGTGGAACAACATAAAAACACTGATGGAATCAAATATTAAGTGAGATGACATATTGAATATTCCCTGAATCAGAAATATGTAAAAGATGCACCTGAAAGCAAACACAATGTCAGAGTGCTTGAGATTTCATTGTATTCAGTATTTGTAATGTGAGTGGGAAAAACTGAAAATGAATTCAAATGTAGCACCACTGTCTGGTCTCTATAATAATATTTTGTTCCATCTTCTCCCCCATTCTACCCCAAATGTCCTTGAATTAGGAGAAACACAAAGATAAATTAGGTAAACCTGTGATATTAACAAGCCGTAGGACATTACAAAAGTTTTCATTAATTGATAAAACTTAGCTTTTGTCTTTATGTTTTATGTACAAATGAAATATAGCTTCAAGGAAAAGGGAAGATATATCTCACAGATCAAAGGTTATAGTGTTTCTCTAAGAGTAGTTTAGTCCGATACTTAACAAAGGCCTAAAATCATGCAGTGATTTGCGGGGTGTTTTCTTTTACTTTTCTTTTTTTTTCTTTCTTTCTTTTTTTTTTTTTTTTTTTTTGGATACCAGGGATTGAATTCAGGGGCAGTCGTCCACTGAGCCACATCCCCAGTCCTATTTTGTGATTTATGTAGAGGCAGGGTCTCACTGAGTTGCTTAGCGCCTTGCCGTTGCTGAGGCTGGCTTTGAACTCGTGATTCTCCTGTCTCAGACTCCCAAAGTGCTGGGATTACAAGTGTGAGCCACCGCGCCGCTAGGCAGGGTGTTTTCAAGTCCATTGACTTTTGAAATTTTTCCCCAAGAGCTCCTCTAAATATGCCACACTATCTCATCAAATGACAAGTTATATGAAAGTGCTTTGTAACCAGAAAGACACTTTACAAACTTAAAACAGCATTATTATGCTTCTCTGAACTATAAATGTTTTAAAATGTACACAACACAAATAATATCAGTAAATACAGTTATGTGCATTAAGTGATTAGAAGGAATGTTTCATCTGTATGTGTGTAATAATGAAGAGAATCATTAAAATAATTATTTTTATTCAAAGTGATTATTTGTTAAAAAATGTCTACTATATTGGCAAGAATGTGGGGAAATCGGAATTCTTGTACAATGCTAGTAGACGGTAAATAAGAATACTTTTGCAATAACTATTATGAAGGTACATATAGCCCAAAACCCAACAACTGCCCTCCTAGTTTAATATCCTACATAAGTTCTACACAAAGATACAAAACATGATGTGTATTACAGCACTGTTTGTAATAACAAAAATATTGAAACCAACCTAAATGTCCATCGATATAGAAAATAATAATCAAAAACTCTGATATATTCATACACAGCTAAAAAATAATAGATGATTAAAAGAATGAATAAACTAGATCTACATGTTTTAATGTGGATAAGTCTCAAAACCAAAGCAAACACAATTATAAAGGATAATACATTACCAGAACTTTAGGTGCATTTTAAAAACACAAAGATCATATTGCTTGCATATAATTTTAAAATTTGAAAGCAATGAAACACATCAACTTTAAGATAGTATGAAGGGTGGAACAGAAAGGAGATTATTGTTTCCAATATCATTAATGTTTTACAGATGCATTTTTTAAAAATTGGGTTCTGAGTCAAATGGAGGCCTGGTAATTTGCCTACAGGCATCTTATTATTTTCTACTCTAATTGTATAATTGATCTTGCTAATTTTTATACTATCAAAATGATGTTACCAAAAGTGGTTCAGAATAGAAATATCATTTTAAATATGCCAGAAAAAATGTGTGTATTTGTGTGTAGGTGTATGTTTCTGTATGGGTATATATACATATTCATATGCACATAAGAAATGAGGTGTTTTAATAATAAGTTTGGTACCAGTTCACAGGTTATATAATATATGATATATGTGTCCAAAGTATTTGTACTTTGAAATCCAATTGCCTTCATTCAAATGCTAGCTCTGGTGTTTGAGCCTAGATGTTCTTGGATGAGTCTCTGAACCTTCTCTGCAACTTGGTATCATCGTCTCTAAAACAAGGTTTATAATAACAGCACCTACTTTGTAGGGTTGTTAGAATAACTTAATAAACTAAAATACAGAACATCACTTCTTATCATGTTTGATGAATGTTAGATATTATTGCATTCTGGCAAAAGAAAAGACAATTGTTCATCAATTTTTATCCTGAATTGCCTTATTTATATGTTTAAACTGGTCAAATTTTAGTTAATAAGTTTAATTAATTAGTATATTTAAAAATATTTCATTCTTTTCATGGAATGGATTAATTTTAGTCAAAACTAATTATTAGAAAGGGAAGCACTATCTACACAAATTTAAGTAATTATCAACAGTTTTGTACATTATTATATATGTTGAACAGTTTTTAATTTATCACCTTTCATATGGGTCTATGTGAAACCTTCAACTAGAATAATCATCAACAAATGATTTTTTAGCTCATTTTAGTTCATTTAGTTCATTTTGAGCTTTATTATCTTTTGTTTTAATTTTCCAAAGTTTTTGAGTTTCTCATGAGAAATGACAATGTTAACTTACTATCTCAACTGAGGATTTATGGTGAAGATCATAGGGGTCCTTAAAGCAGGTTTAACAGTGGGGTGTTTTTCTTTTCCTTTTCCTTTCCTTTTGTTTTTCCTAGAGAGATTGGAATTTAATTGTTTCCTTTTTAGACAAATATGCTTTTGGGTTGCCAGTGATGAAAGGGGCATACAGATGTCAAAAGCATTGTAGCACAGTGGGATTATGTGCTAAGGTCCAGGGCAGGACAGACAAACAAGCAGAGTCTCAGATCAGTCAAACAGTTACCTCTTAATAAAATCTCAAATGACCAACTTTTGTTTTGTCTTTGCCAATGTCTACCAAAAGTTTAGATGAAGTTTTGTTGTGTTAACTACTTACATTTCTTTTATTTCTTATTTTAACCATTTGTAAAAATAAAGGAATTTTTAAAGATGGAATTAGAACTTTGTTTAAAGCAAGCCAATTTAAAATAAAACAACACGTGCTATACACATGCCTTTCTTGCTATTAAAGCAAAACAAATTAGGCTTTAAATAGAAACCTTAATTAGGTTATGTAACAGAACTATGCTTAAGTATTCTCTTTTGGACATGGCAGTAATGATCTGTTTCACATTGCATTTCATTGATAAATATGAAAGCAAAAATAATCATAATTTTACTTTTCAAACCACTTTAAAGGGAAAACTATATTGGCTATTTCTATGTACTCAAAAAATTCACAAAGTGCATCACCTACATTTTGAGTACCAGAATTATTTACAAGCAATCTACCTACTATTTATTTACTTTACATGATTTTCTGTCATCAAGCACTTCAGGTATATTTTATAGCAAACTATGAATTTTATTTTTATTTTTTTGTTATTGCAGTACCTAAAGGATTTACAATTTAGAGCAGAGGTCACAAACTGATATCCCATGGACTAAATCCAGATCACATATGCATTTTGTTTTGCCTGAACAGTGTTGCTTTTTTTCTTTTTATTAAATTATTTACCAATATTTAAGGCTTAGAGAATTGCATATAAAACTTCATCTTCACAATTTCTCTTAAAAGTAAGTACTTAACAACACAAAATCAACATTCCCACATGGGAGCAATCAGCTTAGTAGCCACCACCTTTGGAAAAAAATTCATACTTTTTAGTTCACCATATTCTCTACTACTCCCTATCGCTTAGTCTTTCATTTTTATCACCAGCCTACCCTCCATAGGCATCAGAGTTTGTGGTCTCCCTGGTTCTCTATGGTTCAAGTGACTTAATACACATATTTTCAAAAACCATGGTTTTGTCATATTTCACCAAATTTAAAATCTTATATAAACATATATACACATGGAATGTGTCCTTTGATAATCTAGAAATGAATCTATATACTTATAAACTACATTATACTTAATTAAGAGTTAATTTACATGTAATTTTACTACAAAAATAAAAGCTGATTTCAATGCCTAAGTTCAATTACATGTACATAAAATCAGAAAGTTTTAATATCCAAACTGAAACTCAAAATTATATCCATCTTGTTCAGTTAAAATCAATCATTAATAAGTTTTTGTTGGATTTTAGTGTCCCCAGCTTTAATGTCACAGTTGAATGCAAAGTCTGGCACTTAAGGAGGCACATCCACTGCTTCAGGTCACTTGGGTATTATTTAGTGTGCATGATATTTAAAACTAATTTTTAATATAAAATGTTCTAAATATTAGAACACCATCATAGTTATTCTCATTTTCTGTACTGAAAACTTAAAACAATAAATCATATAGTGTGGTCCCCATCTTCCCCAAAGCCCTATTACATTTTTCTTATAGAAAAATATGAACAAAGCTCACATCAAGGGCAGCCTTAAAGGAAGGGAAAAAATTAACAAAAGGTAATTTGCTCTGAGAAGTGTGTGTGGAGGAGAATTGGGGGCTCTATTGCCAGGCAATAACAAAATGTACATCAGAATTAGGTTCTCCTCCTCCCTTGTCGCTGAGTCACCACTACCCATTCTTTTCTCCATAACAACCTGAAAGAACGAGGCCTGGAATAATATGCTATTGCTATTTGCAATTTAACTGAAATTTTCATAGGTATTTCAGGAGTTTTCAAGTGTAAATCTTCTTGGACTTCCAAATGTTTTCAAAACACATTGTTGGAAAAAAAATTTCAGATATGGTAGAACTACTGGCATGCCTACAAAATATAACGCTTATTTCTTAGAACTTGGAAAGACTAGTTCTTTTCCATGCTGTAGCACACTTAATAGCCTGTGCTGCCCTGCAAAAGTGAATGTACCTTCCTAAGCATTCCACAACCTAAGGGTAGGTGGGCATCTGAATTACTTTCCCATTATTTTACATAAGTGTCATGGTTTTTATGTCAGTGCCCCTTACTCAGTCCCCATCAACTTGCAACTTTTCTCTAGCTTCTGTTTTAGTTTCCATGGAGGGAGTTGCTCCCTGTGCCTTCCAGTCACCATCCCAATATATGATCCTGGGATTCATTTAGAGTTAATAGATATAAATGATCACTAACTGGAAATAGCGAAACAGTGGAGACCCCAAATAACTAGAACCCTTAAATGGAAGTACTGGTTCTAATAAGTTATTTGGATTTCATTTTTATTATCACTAAAGGAATAAGCAAGATTCAACATTTGCTGCTGAAAATTCTAAATGGCTCCCCTTTCCTACCTTAGGAAGTATAGTCTAGGGAACAAGATTATGGAAGTTGGGTTTAATCTGTACAGGCTCCAGGACATTCTCAGGAAGTTGATTTTTAAAAAATAAATACATAAATACCTGTTTACAGCTTGTTTTCTTGTCATTTGCCTCTTCCTTCTAAAAGGAGAGTGTAGCAAAAAATAAATAAATAAAACTGGTTAATTGAGAGTTCTGGTTAGTTAGCTTCCAATTAATTAAGGCTTTATTATATTTAACAAAAAATCTTCTTAAATTCTTCAGAAATTTTAGATAGGTTACACACAATGAAACACCAGCAGGGAAGAACACAAAGGTCAGAAAGCCTGAATTGCTATTAGATAGTGCTTTAAATATATGGATAATGTTATTACATTTCTGGTTTAATCCCAATTGAGTAAAAAATAATGTGAAATGTCTTGTGGTTTAGGTTTTTTTTTTCTATATGAAGACAAGGAAATATAGATTTCTGTTGAAGAAAATGGCCTCGGGTCGTAACAATTCCAAAAAAAGATTCAGCAATATTATGTCTTTTCCCTTCCTTTTATGAACCTTCCTTCCCATCCCAATGGGTATTCCACTACTTTTGAGGAGAGAAAAAATGTTTATTTTTTTCTCCTTTTTAATTTGTTTTAATTTTTTATTCAACCAAAGGGATGATGAAAGTAAGTAATCACACAGCTCACTATGTACTAATTTCTGGAGCAATACTGAACTATCTTACATGTTCCCCACAAGGGTTACACATTCACACACACACATACACACACACACACACACACAAACACGCAGTCATACAAATATCCACACAAAAGAAAATTAAACACATAATGATCAATAAAAATCCCACATAGTTAGCTTAGTTAACAAAACAACTTTGCTCTTAATTAATTTTAGTTGTAGATGGACCCAATACCTTTATTTTATTTATTTATTTTATGTGGTTCTATGGAGTGAACACAGTGCTTCACGCATGCCAGGTGAGCACTCTACCACCTAGCTATAACCCCAGCCGCACAAAACAGCCATTTTTTCTAGTATTATGTTACTTTTCTGTGTTCTCCAAAAATCTAAACTGACATGCTAAAAAGCTATAAGGACTACAATCTTCCTCTCTTGAATATTAATGCATTTCTTAGTAGCAAAGAAACAGGTATCTCCTATGATGCTCACCATAAATAATTTTGGTTGGTTCATCACTCCCTTTTCTTCTAATGACCTTTTTGTTAAGTGTCTCCTTTCAGGCTTTTTTATTTTGGTTTTTAAAAAAATTTGACATGTTTATTTTTTAAAAGAAACTGCTTCTGTGCTTCAAAGGTCTGTAGAAACGTCTCTAAATAAACAAGAAATGCAAACCTTTATCTGGTGTTGGGAAAAAGAAGTAAAAGGGAAGGTTAGCCTTTTTTCCTTCTACTCTTATGTTCTGCCATTTCACTGTCAGAAATATTTGATTTGGCTTTACAGTTTGTTCACTCAATCATTTTTGCAATAATATTTTTTAAATAGGATATACTCATGAAATCAAATCAATGATAACACATGCTTCCTTAATGTAATGTACAATGTATTAGTATATTTGAGGGCCTTTTTCCACATTGTCAAAGATTTCCTCTTTTCCTTATTTGTGAAACTTTCTAAATTCAACAGAATTATTTTGGCTATCATCATATGCATATTATTATACAAGTCCCCAAAATATAAAAACCATTTAACTATATTATATCATGGGCTTCACTGATAATTTAAATTTAGATTATGAAATTACTGACTTCTGAAACATTCTTGTTAAAACATTCTAATATATAAAATGCTGAGTTCATTAACTGTCCTTTCATTAAGGATTAAAAAGTTTCTTAGAAAAGTTATAAGTTTGCCTTGACATATGAAAATTCTGTATTTTCCTTGTTTATTGTGAAGAATATATTTTGTAGAGCTGCCTAAGAGTAGCTATAACTCTAGCACTTTAAGGTCTATAAGTTAAAAACATATTTGCCCCTCAGTATCTTTGAGGAATTGCTTCAAGGACCCCTTACAGATACTGAATTTGCGGATGCTCAAGTCTCTTACATAAAATAGCATAGTATTTGCATATAATGTGTGTACATCCCCCTATATATTTCAAATCATCTCTATATTATTTATAATACCTAATACAATGCAAGTGATGTGCAAATAGTTGGTATACCATATTGTCCAGGAAATGAAAAGAAAAAGATTGTCTGTACATGTTCAGTGCAGAAGCAATATTTTTTCACAAGAATTTTTAATCCACAGTTGATTGAATCCATGGATAGGAAACCAATAGATACTGAGGGTTTGATGTACTTTATTTTTTACATTCTAGGTAAAATGTGATTTCTATTCTTCTGAATTTGTTCCTTTTGTGATATCAAATATTTCATTTTAGGATTTCTTTATACTTTGCCAAATAATCAACATTTTGAAATATGGAACAAACACATTATTCTACTAATATACTATCTTGTGAAGAAAAATACAGAATAAACTCTCTTGTGAAGAAAATTATCTGAGCTCTCTGGAGTTGGCCTAGAATGTTTCATATGCCTTCTAATTCCTTTGTCTACTAAAGCTTCCTATCTGCTTTTACTCCCCATTTGTGAGTCTGGGTATGAAATTAAAGTTATAAATAAAAGACCTGAAATTCACTAAAACTTATCTTTGTGATTGAAATACACATATGACCATATTCTTATAAAGTTCCTGGCAAAAAAACAGTTACATATAGTCAAAAGTACTGCATTAGATATGATACTCAGTATATCTCTACCAACAGAGGTCCTCCAACATATGCTGGTAAGTAGTAAGGGTTTTCTACATAGGTCACTGGCTCCAGCCATCATTGCTGCTACACACCATTGGGACACTGATTAACGTTACCATAGAAAGACCCTTCCTCTATGTACAAGTTATGAATATAAGGTGATTCTATACTGGCTGAGAATCAAGACGTTAATAATTAAGAGTAGGCTGTATTTTGAATTAGTCCAGGTCATTTTTACTTTGCAACATTGATACATAAATTTTTAGACTTTGATCCTTCCAAATTTTGTTGCAAAGCTCTACATAGTTAATGACAGGGATGTAGCCATCATTGATTGAAATCAGTTTTGTAAAAGACTCAAAAATATGTAATTCTCACTTTTGAAACTGAAATTTAGACTACAGAATTACGTTTAATAATACAAAAAAAGATACACAAATACTTGACAAGAAAGGATAAAATACCTCAAAGTAAGAAATCCAGGGTTGGGTTGTGGCTCAGTGGTAGAGCACTTCCCTAGCATGCGTGAAGCACTAGGTTCGATTCTCAGCACCGCGTATAAACGAACGAATAAAATAAAGGTCCATCAATATCTAAAATGTTTTTAAAAGAAATCCAGTTAAAAACTCAGATACATTGACTTGGTCTTTTTCTAACATAGTAAGTCCAATATCTGATGTTAAGATAACTAAATAGAGTGCTCCTTTCTTTAATACTTCAAACAGAACAAAGACCTTAAATAGAGAATTTTAAAGATACAGTCAACCTTTGAAGTTCAGTAATAGTGCTGTGGGTAAAATAAGGAAAGACAAAGGGGACACATTCCTTTCTATACTTTCAATTAGGGCAGCTCTTCTATTCCCATGTGATATATTGCGGGTGTATAAACTGTTTTGGTTCACCTCCCACTACCATGACCATTTAACAGATGAGAAAATTAGCCCCAAGATGTTCAGTTATTTGTCCAAGGTCTCAACAAGCTAAAGTCAAATGTATACTGATCCCTGATTCACAGCTACTGTTCCTAAATGTGTGACCTTGTTTCTTCTACTGGGTATTAAGGAACAACTTTTTGAAGTCTGATCCCACAGACTCTCCTGTCTGTTTTATCCTCCTGGGGACATAAGAAGGTCAAAAGACACTACATATGCACTTAGACAGTAGAAAAGACATGATTTGTGGTTCCCTTGATCTCTAGGCCAGTGATCTTTCTACACTTTCCTGTCTTTTTCTTTGATTTATTTTTTGATTAGAGGCTATAGATTGCCAAACCAAGCCTGCCAAATATATATCTGATTGTATTACCCAGAGCTTTAAAAATATTTAAATTTTATAGAAAATCTGAATTTCAAGTTTCTCTTAAAAATGGAAAAGCTTGCAATATTATTTCCACATATTTATTCACTCTGCAAAACCAGATGAAGTAGAGAAGCAACATCTACCAACAGACATGCACTCTGATGCCTCCTACAATTCCCACAATTTCTTATGATCTTACACATGGCCTTTTTTAATGAATTCATGTTTATCTCTCTGCTACCAGAAGAAATTTGAGTTTTATGGCCACTATTTGAAAGTTTGGGGGTATAGTTTAAACAAATATTTATTATTTTCAAATTAGGTATGGGATCTCTGGAAACTTTCATGTATGTAAACTATTTATTAAATGTGCACTGAAAGCAGTAGATCATATATCTAAAAACTTTGGATGTGCTTTCTTTAAAAATTAAAGACAAGCCTTGACCATTGAAGTTGACACCACTGTTTCACAGAAAAGCCTCTAATAAAACAGGTTGTGCTAGATGAAAATATATTCCATAAAAACACTCATTACATTTACAGTAACCATATCATATGATCAGAGTAATAGTCATTCGTTTTAAATTTCCAAAATATCAATAAAATATTTCCTATCATTTGAAATGGGAGTCAGATGTTAACTTGTTTTTCTAGCTCAATACAATCTGTTTTTCTAGCTCAATACAATAAACAAAATGTTAATTTGCAAACAAATATAGGAAATAGAGCATAAATCAAGCAATCCCTTCCTCCCCCTCATGACATGGTAGGTAGAGGGTAAATTTCCAGTAATTATGTATTAGTAAACCTTTCAAAGATTGTCTTTAGGGACAGGACTAAATCATATTAACTGTTGCATTTCTACTGTTGGAGCTTTTAGCAGGCTTTTCTCTTACTCTTAGCTGATAAATCCATTCATTTTATATGTCAATTCTTTGCAAAGGCAAATAAGGCCTATGGCATTTTCCAAATTTGATTGCAGGGGATGTGGTTTCAGGTACACACACACACACACACACACACACATATATACATACATATATCCATCTATTTACATAGGATGCTGGTATATAATTGAAAGAATGCGAGACTCTATACCAGTTGCTTCTGACAGATGATTCTTTATATAAACACTAATTCATCAGTCTAGTCTGAGAAAACTAAGCAGTTTCAATACTCTTCATATGTCTGACAATAACAAAGAATTTCAGAAAAGGATTATTGTTTGCAGAATCAAATGGTGTTTCTTTCAAGGCAATGTTCATAACAGAATAGTATGTTAATCTCCTGCTATAACAGTAATTATTTCAGTACATGTGCAATATGTGTCCAATGAAGGATGAAGCCAGTTAAATATCTTTAGTGGCACTAGCAATGTATTTCAGATAGTATTTTCAGTAACATTATTCCACATATTCAAATATTATTTGTCAAATATTAGTTACCCCCATGAACTCTCATTATTAGATAACTAACCTGAAATCATTTGTATTGTATAAAACTTTAAACATTTAAAATTTTTCAATACCTTTATAAATATTAAATAACTTCATGTTTTGGCATCTTTGTCCACAATGTTTCTGTTGGATGTTTTTATTCTTAAAATCTTATGATCTTTGTAGGTTTGGCTAAAGACACCACGGATGACCCTTTGAATCTTGTCCTTTGATGTGTATGGGCATTCTAACCAGCCTCTTGTAAGGAATATTTTCTCAGCATTATTACACTAGTTATATTTCAGGTCTTGGAATTAATGAGGATGTCTTGGTATTGTATGTTAAGAATAACTCATGGAAAATCCTGAGAAAATGCTCCAGAAGCCAAACAAAACATTTATATTAGATATACATTATAGCCCTTGAAACATTGGATGCAATTGCTGCTTTATTAGCTATTATGTTTGATACTTTGGTATCACACTGAGATGATAGAAAATTGGTCTACTTTGTAAATAGTTTGCTGCTTATGTGAAGGAACTTAATGTCAATCCCCAGCTCTGAACTGCTGATTAAAGTGGTCAGTCCCTCATAACCCTTATTACAATGTATAACTATTGTATTTATTTATTTTTAGGTATATCTTCCCTACAAAATTGCAGTCTCCATGAAGTAAAAAGTTAGATTTCTTGTTTACTCTTTTACTTCAACACCTAACAAAGCTGTTGACAAATAATAGTCATCAATAAATATTTGTCAAGTGAAATTAATATTGACCATGTAAATGGGGACATTAAAATTCTTTAAAATGATCACTATGAAGTCGTCAAACTTATTTTCACAAAACACATTTGAAGAATCTATTTCTCCTATGCAGTACTGACTTACATTATTGATTATAATGCATGATTTTTAGGACGGTGCTGGTGTTTGAAAATCTAAGCAAACATTCTCTGAATAACCAAAGTTGATCAGAAACTTTATAACCTAAAATTTATCTGATGGCATCAATGTGAATTATTTATGGGTAAAAATACAAATTAATTATTCATGGATATAAAGAATATTAAATTTATTTTAATTATATCTTTACTTTTTCAACATTTTATTTCTTTGTCTAATGAGGCTTAAATTAGATGTGAAAAGTTGACAGTTCTGTAAGCAGAACTCAACTAAGCTGTTTCTAACAAAATTAGTTCATTTACCAATTGATCATTCTGATAATACTATCTGGAGTAGTCTAGCTGCAGATGAAGACAATCGAGGAGGGTTTGGAGCAAAGGAATCTTCACTTGGACATGCTCTTAATGTATTACTGGGGGAGGGGAGGGATAAAGAGAATGACTATTTTGAAAGTCTGTTAAACCCCTTACATTCATGCCTTGACTTAATCCTTGAAGAGGACCACTCTGCCATTTAAAATTAAAAGCATATTCCTTATCAATTAAGAAAGCAGAGGCAGATATTTAAAATTACAAATGATAATGCTAAGAAATACTAAATACAGCTTGATTACAGGCTCACAATCTCACATTTAAATAATAACATATTACCATTATATGGCTTTACAGTTAACAGATCATTTCCTCTGCATTAAGTAATGTAGTACAACTATTTGGTGTGCATAAGTGAGTTTGAATGATTATCCCATTTCTATATATGTAGAAACTGAAACTGAAGGGTTTTAAATCTTATTCTGTATTTTTCTACTTATTGTTGATGATATTTATCTATCTATATGTGGCTGAATTACCATTTTATTTTGATGCATTTTCCTTCATAAATTTTGTTATTTTTACACAATGCAAAGAATCAACATCTGTAAGAATTGAGGGAAGCTTTTCAAACAAAATTATAATTGATATCTTACAGTTTGTATACTGATCCTATAGAGGCCATGTTTATCACCTTACCCTATCGCAGCTTTTTTTTAAACAACATCTTTATTTTATTTATTTATTTGTATGTGGTGCTGAGGATCAAACCCAGTGCCTCATGCATGCAAAGCAAGCACTCAACCACTGAGCTACAACCCCAACCCACAGAAGCTTCTTAATTCAATATTTATTCTACAAATGCTTACTAATCATCAACTATGTACAAAAGGCTATGAGCTAAGGGCTACAGAGAATACAAATACCTTCAACCACATTCCCTGATACCAAGAATATTACAATCTAAAAAGAGAAAGAAATTATGGTCACAAATTATTACATTGAAAGACTGTAAGTGATAAGTACAACATGATTTGTTAGCATAGAGAAGGTATTCAAATATATCTGATTAATGAATGTTGAATCCAAGAGTGATAGAAACTACTCAAATATACAAATTTAGAAGATGAGGATATCATTTTTGCGTGGAGAAGTCAGTGAAGGAGATGAAATTTGATTTGGATCTTGAAAGATCAATTTTTCAGAACAAAGACTAGAAGAGGAGAACAATGTTTTAGGAAGTGAAACTGAGAGGATGCACAGAATGAATTGTTGAAAGAAAGGTGGTGGTGAGGAGACCAAGTTATAGGGTACTCCAGACAGGTGGAGATAAAAACCAAAAGAAAAGGAAATGTGTAACAAAAAGTATAAAGCTATAAAGCCAGCATTAACATGACTTAAAGCTTAACTTAAGGTGGAAACCAAGCATGAAAAGTAACAAACAAGAACTCTTTTTAAAATATTTTTATTAGTTATAGATGGACACAATGCCTTTATTTTATTTGTTTATTTTTTATGTGGTGCTGAGAATTGAACCCAGTGCCTCATACATGCTAGGCAAGAGCTCTACCACTGAGCCAAAGGAAAACTCTTGAGCTTATGACTTTGTTTCTATGAAAAGTTATTTTCCAAGTTTTATCAAATCATGTTATAGATCAATATTTGAACAGCAAATTCTGGATGGAACAGTATTAAGAGAAAGAACACTGATCAAAGTAAAAGGAAACTTGGATTAATATTAGTTCTAACTAGGTCATTGCCTAGCTGTGTGACCATGAACAAATCACTCCCCCTCTTTAAATTCCAATATCATTATTTGTAAAACTAAGTTAGATAAACTGATCTTTCTAGTCCATCATAGCTCAAATGCCTTACAATACTCTGATTCCTAAATTGCTGACAACCTGCCTATAGTACAAGTAAATTAAATTAAAATTCCTCTGAGAAGTCAGGGGCTATTTCACAGGAGTTGACACTCCTAAGACAGACCCTTTTTTCTCAGATTCATAAATAGTTATTTCAATTCCTGGTAGTAGTATTTAGTTATGGGGGTATATCTTTTCTCTGTTTCAGAAAAAGCACTAACTAAAAATCTTTCAGATGTTTTACTTCACGGGGGAAATCAGTAGAGCATAATTCTCTTTGCATGCTACAGAAAGATGTACTTGAAAAGTTAAGAAGTTCAGATGTTTGTTTTAGCAAGTTTATTGTCTATTTAGAAGTATACATCTCATTTAAAAGAATATGTATTGTGATAAAAAGGGCTGAGGTTATCTATATATATACTGAAGTGAGTATATTATTTACAAATAGATCTTCTTCAACCTTTGCCTTCTAAAAGTGAGAGAAACTCAGAATTTTATCCTGTCTTCACTGGTCGTATTTTGTATCCTTAAGGTCAGTCTAATTCCTGTTTTCAAATTCTGCTTCTTCTTTAAAAATATAGTGAAAGAGAACTATACATAATAATATAAATGTGTTTATAAGAATGTTATAATCTAATTGTATATTCTGTAGATTTTTATGCCATTGTAACATGAAGATAAATATAAGGCTTCCATTTATCAAGAAAACCACTGTTGTTTTCATTTCACCTTGAGATAGTAAGTTTTATCTTGAATTTCCTGAATGAAAAAGTTCCCATCAATAAATAAAATGACTTAGACCATTTGCCTAATAGTTACATAGAGAAGAATATTCCACTGCTACTGATTCCCATCTTCCAACCCAATTCATCTTCCTTAGATAAAAATGAAAGGCAAAACAATATGCATGTATGTATGTGTTTATTTATTTATGTACTGGGGATTGAACTCAGGGGTACTTGCCCACTGAGCCACATCCCCAGCCCTATTTTGTGTTTTATTTATAGAAAGGGTCTCACTGAATTGCTTAGCACCTTGCTGTTGCTGAGGCTGGCTTTGAACTCACAACTCTCCTGTCTCAGCCTCCCAAAGTGCTGAGATTACAGGCTCATTTATTTATTAATATGTTCAACATTAACTTACCCCATGATTTTGTGTTCATTATCATTTAAAATGCAAACAATAGAAAGGAAGTCTCATAATTAATGGATGTCTCCTTGTAGCATGTAGCAAAAGATCATGTACACGAAAGCACATAATTATGGTATGGTCAAAAAGTGGATATAATAAATATATAAAAGGGCTGTGAAACTTTCTGAATCTTAACACTGTTTATAAGTTCCTGTTTTCCTTTCTAGTAGTAAAATCAGGTCAAATAAAAGACTTATCCTAATATTAATCCTGGTCACTTATTTTAACATACAAGCTGAATTCTGTCTCCTTCTTTGCTGAACAGGCAATTTATGTTTGCCTCTGGTAGAATACTGTCACAGGGTTGCAAATCTTAAAAAGCAACAAAACCTAACTGCAAAATATCCATAAATAACAAGATCGGCCCAAACATTTTAATAACATATGAAACTCTTTAGAAAACATGTGTTGGATAACAAGTCTTTGGGGTATTGATTTCAGATAGAACTGTCAAGATAAAAGCTCTTTTGTTCAGGTCCTATCTCTAGGTTTCAGTAATGAAATATGATTTTTAATGGAATTTTTAAAAAATCATTCCTTTATTATGTTTATTTCTCCTCAGATATTGATGAATATTATTATTGAAATATTTAGAAATAGAGTTTGAGTTTCTGACATTCTTTGATTTTAACGTTTTATGTTATTTTAATGTTTTGATATTATTATTGAAATATTTGGAAATAGAGTTTGATTTTCTAACATTTTTTGATTTTAATGTTTTATGTTATTGCAGTGTCATACATTTTGACTTGCAGAAAATTTCTGCCAGCTTAAATTTTCTTCTCTATAAAGTATTGTGTTTCTCCTACCCCTTCTATATATAGTTCTTCATTGTGTCAAAGTGTTCTGCATTCTGAATTATCTGGTTTTTTATTTTCTTTTTGTAGGATGTTGTTTGTGGTGGTGGTTATCACATCATTTTTCACCTTTATCTCTTGATCCCAATCAAATTAGAGTAATTTGTTCTCTTTGAGAATCAATAGACTGACACTATTTTCTATTTTAGGTGTCAACAGGATCACTGCCAAGTCTCCAAACAATACTGTCTAATACTCTATAGGTATGGAGGCAGCTTATTCAAATATAAGCCTCTTAGCTACATTTCCATCAAGGGTTATGATTAGCACTAAATGAGTACATGTGAAGGCTCTTAGCTATTTCCCGTTGCCCATTCTGTTTGTCTAAGTTACTAGTGAGTGTTTTCTCCTTTTCAGAAGTTGTCTATATTATTCCCTTTTGTATAGTTACCTTTTCCACTTTATCAAGCACTAGATGTTACTCCCATGATTGCCTTCTCAGATAATGTATAAACACTTCTTTATTTAAACATAGCTCTGTGTACTGTCCATCATTTCCAAAATGTGCTCTTTTAAGTCTAATATATCACCAGGCATGCATTTTTTTTCCTAAAGATTCATCGGTAGTAATGTCCATAGGGTTTTGGAGAAAACTCTTCTTATCACTTAGTCCCTTAATTCAACCAAACTTTCAAAAGGATGCAAAAAAAGAAGGAAAAATAAAAGAGTGAAAGAAAGAAAAGAATTTCTCTCCCCTATTATATGAAAATGAATCATTGTTAATTGACAGCATCAGATATTAGCCAGTATGGGTTATGGGTCTTTCTTACCCATCACATCATGCTTCTTCTAATGTCTTATATAGTCACCCTTGTTTAGAACTCCTTAATATTGCATTCTTTCTTTTCCACACTACATAACGTGTTAGTCTTCACACTGAAAACCGAGGGATTTTAGACTGTCTCCTCATCTCTCCAAGGAAACTAGGCCTTCCATTTTCCCTTCTTACCCATTGTAGCAATCCTATATGAGATGCTTAGTCTTTTACTCTGCTTATTTTGTGAGGCTCTGGTGTTAAAGTGATCACATCTTGAAGAATGCCTTTGTATCTGTGAATGCCTTCCCCTAAAAAAAATCACATCAAGAGGCAATGAAAGACCACCCAGTTATATCTAAAGGTGCATTTGTAGTAGAAAATAATACATTTTGCACACTCACAAATAGCATGTCCTTATTACCTCACACTTACCATTTACCCATTACAATTGCAGCAAACAAAAATGGGAAAAAAATCAATAGCAATGTCACGCAAAATAGGCAGAAAGGTCTTAAATTCTTCACACACAAATTACAGAGCATGTAGGGGATGGAGGAAAAACACAAAGGTGTTCAAAGTCTTGACTTACTTTCGAAAGTATCATTTTCATTAAATGTTAATAGAAAAGAAACTCATGTCTATTTTAATAATCTTTGAGTTGTAAAGCCAAAAAACTAAAATGAAATAAAAAACCATAAGCAGCAGCATAAGGATGCCATTTAATTATATAAAACAAAATTAGTTTCTAAACTACAAAACCTGCTAATGAAATAGCTTTTATTTCCTCCAAATATTATTGTGGTTCAACTATTTAGTCTGCTGAACATAGTATGTGCATATAATGTGAATTTGCCTACAAATGTATATGTGTTTCATGCGGAGAAGCAAATCTTAATACCAGGCCCCACGATTTTTCTCAACTAGTTTTCAGAGGGAAATGTGATTTTATAATTTGAAGTCATCACTAAAATTTCAAATTTAATTTCTTTGAACTAGTTGCAAAAATGAAAACAGAGACTAGCAAATGTAATCATGTATATTTGCAATTGAATACAAGCAAGCTGTCTTTTACCAAGTTTTTGAAAATCATTTATATATTTTGACAACTGTCTAAATGTTAAGGTTATGAAATTTACCTCACCAGTTGTCCCATGGCAGTATCAACAAGATAATTTACATCATTAGAAGATTTTAAGGATAACCACATAAGATTTTAGTGAAAACTTTTTAAAGACATGGAGTTGTAAGAACGATCAATGGGGTAGAAAATTGGTTTTGCTATGTATTTGAAGTACCAAGAATACATTTAAAAAGGAATATCAAGTTATAAAGACAACTTTATCTTCCCTAATTACAATCTTTTTAAAACACAAGAAAATATGGCTCTAAATAAAGCACCTAAATTTGAGACCAAAACTCTAAATTATTTGATATACTTAAAATATAATGTAAACTTGTATTATATGTATACCTAGAACAATTTTATTAAGGAAATGCAATGCTACTAGTAGGGATGAATTCTAAACAATCTAAATTTCTTAGCAAATAATTTTTTATAAAGCCAATTTTCCTTATGGTTGAAAGATGGTCATTGTAATATGCTGGATTCTGGCCTTATTTTTCTATATTTGAAGTAGAAAAATTACCAGAAAACAGAATTGAAGAACTGAGTTTCAATTCAGTCACCTAACCAAAGGTTTTTTTTTTTTTTTTGCTGAATACTGATGAGCTGTTTCTATCTAAAATATTATTACAGTTTCTATAATATAAATATTATCATAATTAACAGTAAGCCCAACTGTTAGACCTGCAATATGATACTGAAAAAGATCACCTATTTAAGCCGGGCGCAGTGGCTCAAGTCTGTAATCTCAGCACTTAGGGAGGCTGAGACAGGAGAATCGCGAGTTCAAAGCCAGCCTCAGCAACGGCGAGGTGCTAAGCAATTCAGTGAGACCCTGTCTCTACATAAAACACAAAATAGGCCTGGGGATGTGGCTCTGTGGTCGAGTACCCCTGAGTTCAATCCCCAGTACCAAAAAAAAATCACCTATTTAGCAATTGGCAATCTACAATATTGAAGAGCCACTAGCTTTTCCAAGGTTAAGTAACTTGGTGACATGTTTAAATAAGAAGAAATTGTTTCTACTATAAAAAGGGAGAAATTAAGTGTCTAAGAAAACATTTATGTGTCTGATTTCCTTTAACACACAACAATTAGGAGAATAAAGTGAGGCAATGTCATAAAACTAGGATTTTTCTGTTATATGTAAACTAATCCCCTCAAGTTATGCCTGTTTTGTCTTCTGTGAATACCTTTCAAAACAATACACACATTATAAATGCTTGTTTTATTTAGTATATAATCTTAAATTTACTTCAATTTATGTTAATGGTTTGGGATAAAATTCAGCACTTTCACACTTTGGCCAAAACATTTTTAAGTTTATTTTTTAGTTTTCTACTTTATCTGTCAGCTCTCTTATATGTATGTGTGTGTGTGTGTTTCAATAATTTCCACTGTGGCAATTAATGTCAGAAAGATGTTTCTTCTTTCTCTCTGAATATATACTTCACAGTATAATTCAAATCCTTGAATCAAAATTCTACATGCCTCTTTTCCCTGGGCTAAAATAAAATGCCTTCTATGCAATACTTCCAACTGACATTTTGTTTGAATATTTACTTTTATATAGTATATAGCATTGCTCTAAAAATTAACAATTGTTAAACATGCAGTAAATATTTGCCATGTGAAAAGTAAGAGTAATCCAAGTGTCTTTCTGATGTAATCTGTTTTGCTGTAGGTATAATCAGTTGGAAGTATTAGAGAGATTTACAAATATGGATCTGAAGTTTGCTTATTCTTTCAAAATTATTACAACTGTAGTCATCAAAATAACACATTAAGCTAATTTTCCTGTGGAATTTTACAATGAGGATGTAGGTCTCTAAATCATCAATTTTTAAATGCTACAAAATAAATCTTTCTTCATCTCTCACATTTAACTCAATACCTAAAGGAGAAAAATGGATATGTTTTATTTGTTTCCTCTTGTTCAGCTGAATTTTCATTTAAAAATATTTGTCATTCTGTCAAATGATATGTTGAACACAAGTTGCATATCACATTAAAATATTGTACAAAAAAAGAAAGTTTATAGCTTTTCCTTTTGTCAGTACTGAGGATTGAACCCAGGGCCTTGCACATGGTAGGCAAACACTCTACTACTAAGCTATATTCCAAGTCTATTTATTTTATTTTTGACACAGGATGTCACTTAATTGCCCAAGCTGGTCTGGAATTTACAATTCTCCTTTCTCGGCCTCCTGAGAAGCTGGGATTATAGGCATGCACCACTGCACTAGACAACAATTAATATCTTTATGAAAAAATGTAAATATGCATATACCTCTGGAATAAAAATTATAAAAGTTTAGTAGCTACAATTAATTTTACTGTATCTTGTCAATATGTAGAAGTCTCTAAACACTCTACTTATGAAATTATATTTTGCAGAAGTAAAGTATTAACAAATCAATGATAATCTTGTTATAATTAGATACACAAGAACACCACTAAATCTTTTCAAAGGTAAATCTTACTATAAAATATCACAGAACTATTGGCGTTCTCTTTCCAAAATTTTGGAATAAAATAATAAAGTAAAATTATTCAACAGCACAAAAGCATATATAAACTGAAAAGTTATCATTTCCCCAATAACCACCATCCTCAAATATTAATTATAGGGCTGGGGTTGTAGCTCAGTGGTAGATCACTTGCCTTGCACTCATGATGTACTTGGTTCGATCCTCAGGAACACATAAAAATAAATAAATAAATAAAATAAAGATAGTGTGTCCATCTACAGCTAAAAATATATTTTAAAAATATCAATTAGAGCTTAAAACCTACGATATTAAATAGTATTCACAATTTACTTCTGGAAAATTTAATCATTCTAATCAGAACAATGCAGTTAAGCAGTAAGTAGGTCTACACAATATAATATACAGAATTATACAATTTATATAGTATTTGCTGCAGACAAGAGAATAAAAAGCAGCTACATTTTAAACGATTTTTAAATTTTTAATGGGTTGCTAGGTGGGGCAGTAAAGAGACAAGCTATTTGTTCATTTCTGAATGTTTATTTCATGTTTTCTATGTTTTACTCAATAATGTTTGTGTTTATGATAGGTTGTTCAAGGGTCCCTCAGAATAATAAAGCATATACCATAAGTCAAAGTATGCTTGGCAACAAAAAGGGCACATTATGCATCATTTAAAGATAAATATTAAAGTACCACTAAATGTTATTTAATTTCTGTTTCATTTCTTTTAATGTTATTAGAATAAAAGTGGTTTCTTAATAAGCCATTTGGTGCTTATATATCAGAATTTGAATTTTGTTGCAGAAATCATTTAGTTTTGGATTGTGGAAGTTTTCATTACCAAAGATACAAAGAGAGACTCAATCCCTTTTCAGGAAAGGATAAATGATATACTCAGATCTAAAGGGAATGTACATCAGCTGCAGGCCTTTGGAAGAATGACATACTATCACAAAAATATCACCACAGAACTGTTACCCAACCACTGAGCCACATCCTTAGCCCTATCTTGTGTTTTATAGAGACAGGGTCTCACAGTGATTGGGTAAGAGCATGTAATGTGCTGACATAAAAAGGAAAGGCATACTTTTTCCATAAATCTTTATAGATTCTTCAAACTTTAAAATATTTGATGACCTTATTTTCCTGGGTGAGGGAGAACAAAACAAAAGGGTGCTAATAACCAATGTCCATTTTAATTCATGTACATGAATATGTGTGTATAATATTTCACCCTCAAGCTCTATATATCACTCCCACAGTGTTTAAGAGAAAGATATTCAAGAGAATGAAAGTGCACAGCACAAGAAGAAAGTCCTGGTGAAAAAGGATCATCCAGTGATAATGATATGGAAGCCTATAATTTTACATTATTGTCATAAAAAGGCTTGTGGTGCCTAAAAGAACAAAAGACAGATATGTAGTATCCATAATTCCAGATGCCATATAAATGACAAATATCAAATTACAAGAAAACAATTTTAAAGAAATCATACATATCTAAAATAAACAGAATGAAATTTTTTTTTCATTTAAGCAGGCAGAAGGAATCATTGTCATCAGCTAAAATCTGAATTTAAGTCTCCTGCATTATTATTCCTCTATGTGACCATACAAGCTTTGCTTTCATTCCCTGGTCTAATGATATTAGAAAATCATGCATTCTAGAACAAGTGTTGCAATTTAGAAAGGGTGGATATTTTTAATGTGCACTATTGAAATGCGGCTCAGCTCACAAGAAACATTTCAAAACTAGCATTACAATACTTTTTCTTTTCAACATTTTATTTGGCCTTTTATTTTATTTATTTATTGGGGGGGTCCTACTAGGGATTGAACTCAGGGGCACTCAACCACTGAGCCACATCCTTAGCCCTATCTTGTGTTTTATAGAGCCAGGGTCTCATTAAGTTGCTTAGGGCCTCACTATTGCTGAGGCTGGCTTTGAACTCGCAATCCTCCTACCTCAGCTTCCAGAGCCACTGGGATTACAGGCATGCACCACCATGCTCAGCTTTATATTTTATTTTTAAATTGATAATAGCATTTTATTATTTTTAGTTGTAGATGGGCATAATATCTTTTTTTTCACATGGTGCTGAGAATCGTACCCAGTGCCTTATACCTGCAAGTCAAGCAATCTACACTGAGCCACAACCCCAGCCCTTGATAATAGCATTTTTATTCATTTTTAGCATTTATTCATTTTTATTCATTTTTATTCATTTTTAGCATTTATTCATTTTTATTCATTTATAGCATTTTTATTCAGAATTAAAATCAATATAATTTAACTTTAACTGTAACAAATTACCTATAAGAACTTAAAGGTTAAACACACACCCCCACACATCCTGCCACACACACAAATGTACATATGCACACTGCAAAATACAATGGTCCTATTTCTATCTTTTTCTGATGATACATACTTGAACAATATACAACATACATGAACATATCTTACTTCCCACCAGTCATACAAGCTGGCTATGGAACACTGGCTCATCATTTTAAAATCTGATCTAAAAATTTTGAAAACAAAAACTTCAATGATATTCTGAAGGCCTAGCTTCTTATACAAGTATCTACCTTTAAACTCCATTAATCATCCAGTTACTAGCATGTGGCAATATAGGCCAGCAAAAACTGACCTCCTATAGAAAGTACATCAAATTGTAATTTTAAACAGCACATTAATAGTATCCCTTCACCAAGCACTTGCAAAACTGAAACTAGAATTTTATTTTTCCTTTTATCAGTCAAGAATAATCACAGATGAACTGGGAGGAAGAAAGAGCTCCTAAAAGTGGATTTCCCCCACCTATTCTTTCCACCTTGCTACTGGGCATTAATTCTGGCTGAGATTCTCAGGTTGAGTCTGTCTGAGAGTATTTGCAGTTACCCTAATTGTAAAAGGGTAGAAAGAAGAGGATTATCAGTTAGGAGCAGGGCAGGAAGGACCTTTCCACAACTATATAACTGGTTTCCGGCTATGAGTGTATGTGTGTGTGTGTGTGTGTGTGTGTGAGAGAGAGAGAGAGAGAGAGAGAGAGACACACACACATACACACAGAGAAGGAGCTAGGAGGGGGTAATTTGAAAAACACATTTCTATCTCAACTAAATGTACTGTGAAAAGTACTATAAACTAAAGTAAAAACAAGGCCATTTGTGCAGTGGCGAAACTGGACAAAACACAAATTCTCAGAGAACTCTAACTAAAATCAATGTAAATTTTACAATAAAACTTATTTTTAGTTTTACTACTTGGCTGAATCATAAAATTATTTCTAAAGAGATCATATATATGTATATATGTGTGTATGTGTGTGTGTGTATATATATATATATACATATATATATATATTCATATTCAGTAAATGCCAAATAAGGGACTATATTTGAGTTTTCTCAATTCAGAATCCTGTAACAAAATCCTTCAGGGGAGAAGCATGAGGGTAAGATAGGATAGAGGTAATAAGGAGGGCAGGAGAAAAGATGAAATAGGGTAGATGAGGACAAGGAGATCAATCCATAAATCTAGTTTCCCCATTGCTTGCAATCACCCCCACCAACACACACACACAATTTATCTGCCCAGAAAATTTCTAATCATATTTAAAAACTCAGTTCAAGTGCCACATCCTCTTTCTCTGCATTGATAACAGTATAGAATTGGCATAGAAAATGAAATACAGTTCTTCGCCTTATATGACTGTAATTTTAAGTCATTTCCAAGGTACAATGGAAGTAAGAGGTAAATTGTTTTAGAAACAAGCATTTACAAAGAACATTCTAAGTAGTGCAAAAATCACTCTAATATTTAATTAAATCAAATTGGAGCCTTAAAGAAGAGTTCTGATTGAGCTTACATCTGCCTTCGTGAGTAAATAAACTCTGGTGATGCCTTATAAAATAATGGTTTCACATATTTTGTTTATTATCCAACAAATGTAATTCTAATACTCACTGTCAAAAACCTACACATCCTAAGTCAACATCACAAAGTGTAGGTATATATGCTAAGTAAAGAAAAATAATAAATATTATGCATAATAGCAAAGCATGTCAATTTTAACAACATTCTAAGATGATAGAAATCTGAGCAGAATGTTTATTTACTGATTCTGTCTGTGCATGAGCTAGCCATCAACTAAGAAAAAGACAGATGGTGGGATGCTGACTTGTAAACAGTGCTGCCACAGTGCATGCCATGATTTTGATTCTCCCTGGAACTATATCTGCATTCATTAAAATGGGTGGTCCTATCAGTGCATCTGACTGAAGTACCTTCCTGAATATGTATTCAAAAACTGCTTCTGTAGTTATAAAAATGAGCAGCCATCATGCTTTAAAGTATCATTCCTTAATGACTGGAAGCAAAATATGAGGGAGGAAATAGGAAGATCTTAAACATAAATTTAAGTCATAAATTCTCAGGAGCTTTCCCCCCAGCATAAACTATTTGGGGATGAAAGAAAAAGCATGAAGTACCAGTGTCCCAAAGTGTTTGATGCTGATGAATGGAATGAAACCTGTCTCAGTATTTGAATCCAAAATGTTGATATCTTAGCCACAATAGTAATATTTATATTTCTTTGAAAGGAGATGGTGAGTCTTTAATTATTAAACCAATTGTATTTAGCAGATGGTCAAAGAAAAGTACTTTTTAAAAGTTGCCCAGAGGGTTATATAAATGAACAAGCTAAAACAGCTGGCAGCTGGTGCATGAAATCAATAATGAGAAAATGAGTTCTACTGTATCTTTGTTTTCATTGTCTGGTTGAAGACAGTGAAGACAAGAGAATAAGTGAGAGGTAATCAACTTGTGAACTTCACAAATAGGCTGAATGGATTATGCGTATCTAATTAGAAAGAGACAAACCTCCTGGAGTGAGCCTGTAACTAAAGAAAGAGTATGTGTGTGTACATGCACTTGTAAGTATGTATATGAAAGTGTACCCACGTGCTGTGGGAAGAGAAAAATGGAGAAGAAATTGTTTTTTTTTCCTGACTAATTCAACTGTTCTGTCCTGGAAGAGTCCTTGCTTATTTTATGGCTGAGAAAATTGCACTTAATCAGAGACAAATACTTTGAGAGACTGAATAAGCAATACCAATAAAATAGTAATAATTTGAATACTGATGGTTTCCCTGACTTATTCTTTTAAGCAATTTGGACAGTTAGAATTCCTGGAATAAAAAAAAAATATGTCATGCTGAGCATCATTGACTCTTCTTGAGACTTATTAGTAACCGCTTTTACAAAAAAAGTGTCACTATCCAAAAATTTCTATTAGCTTTTTCACACTGATAATTCTTGAAAGAAATCACAAATATGGTCATGTGTTTAAAATTACAAATTCTCAATGGAAACATTATTTCTGGAGAGTATTAAATGTTTAGGATGCCAAACTGAAATAAAAATTAAAGCATGTAAAATATTCTTACTTTCTTATTACAATGAAAATTATTATAATAGTTATTATAAAGGCACAGAGAGTATACACAACACACAAATGAAATAGGTATGTTCCCAGTGGATCAAATTTCTCCCATTACATCTCAGAGAATAAAACTACCATCAAATAAATGCATATGTGTGTATATTTGCTGGTATAATGTGTATGTAATATGATGTTAAATATATGTGTGTATTTAGTGGTGGGTTTATTCTCTGAGATGTAATTTATAAATTTTCACTCACCTTTACTAGATAAATGTCATTCAAAGGGGAATAAAGGCGAAATACTGTTAAAACTTCCTGAACTGAGGCTTCATAATACAAGTAGAAAATCAGAAACAAAATTGAAGTATAGAGATAGCACATACTGTTTCAACTCAAGTTATTTTATTTTATTGGATTTTAACTGAAGATGAAATAGGTACACACTATTTCAAACCATGCTGTTCTATTTTAGAGGATTTGATCTTTAGAAGCAAATGATGCCCTTAGGTCTAATTTGCATTATTTTTATGACACTGAATGGACAGTTTTCCTGAAACCAGAGAATTTGAGTCTGTCCTGAGATATAGAAGTGGCACTTTCTGTGAGTATCAGGAGTAAAGCAATACAATTAACATTTTTTTGCCAAGGAATGTTTGCTAAAGCAAATAAAACTCTGGCTTTCAGCCTTCTCAGACAGGGATGAAAACATGATGAATTTACACCCTGACTAGGAGTTAGGCAGATTATTGCATACTGTGTACTTGTACTCAACTAAATGTTTTACTATCAAAACAAATTTGACATATATTAGATTTGAAAAAGAGAGATGTCTTCTTTGATGTTACTGGTACTTGAGTTCTGATGTCATCACAGTGTAGCTTTAGAAAATGTAAACAAAGTATTATTCATCAGTCCAATTTACCTTCTATAATTCACACAGTATATTAAACACAGTCATCACTTTTATTTTTTTCTGCTCTTCAGCAATACTTACTCTCAAACACGCAATATATGAAATGTAGATTCTATCACGAAGTAATATTTTTCCTGCTTATTTAGGGTACTTCAAATAAGCTTTTGAATTACTTCTTACAGCAACACTGTAAACTAAAATGCAATAGAATAATAAAGATAAGTCTATCTTATTTCATAAGGTAAATGTCTGCATTTGTGGACAAACCAGGTACTTGCCTATATCAAGCCTTGCTTTGTCAGATTGTCCCTGTGAATTGAGGCTGCATGGTTCTTATACTTCTAAGAAGCTTGATTACTTTCTTGAATAATACCATGTAACACTGAACAATACTGGAGAGTTGGTGTAACCTCTACTAAGTGACACCTTTGATTCAAACATTTTCCTTTCTTCTTAAAATATGTTTATCACTATTTTTTCTTTCTTTTTCTTCATTCCTTCCTCATGCATTGTTGCCTCCCTCCCTCTTTTTTATTTCTATTCTTTCTTTCCTATCCTCTTTTTTCCTTCTATTTTTTTCTGCAATGAGTTTAAATGTGCAATTTAATCCATGTCAGGAAATCTATTGATAAATGAAAACAGATTGTATTCTTATGTGTCATTATTAAATGTGTGAAATATTAAATGCACAGTTATATTAAAATGTGGATTATTGGCTATGAAAAAAAGGTGAAACATAACCACAACATTCCCATTTCCTGAGCCCACAAGGAAAAATTAACCAACTGACATATCAGCTTCATCCAGATAAGGACATTGATCCCCAGCAACCTCGATCAGTTAATTAAAATAAAATTTAGCTTCTGATTACCTCTTTTTCACAGAAAAGGGAAAGAAACTTCATAGGAATATAGGAAATATGAAATGTTTAATGATTAAAGATGAAAGGAAAATTAATATATTTGCAATGCTGATAACTCATAAATATGTGGAATTCCTGATCATAACTATTTTAGAGTCTCCAAAGGATATCATCAGTAACATGAAATCCAGAACACAGGAAAACACAATATTTATAATGTAATACTTACTGAAATTATGTGAGATTAATTAAAATTTATGAATCTAAAAATGAAAACCTATGAAAATAAATTAACCAGAGAGGAAATGGGTAAAAGAAGGATGTGCTCGCTTGGAGCAATGAGATAGGGAAAAGTCATGAAGAATCTAGTTCTTCTAGAGTATTCAGACATGTCATTACAGGTACTTGAACACAGACATGATATGATGAAAATGGCATCTAGAGAGAAATACATACTTGCAGAATTATTTTTAAAATTAACTGAATAGAAGCAAACATGACTAGAAGTTGATAAAAGAAGATCCTTATATGAAGTGAAAGGAGCCAAGTCAGGATGAAAAGAAAATAGAACTAAAAGATAAGATTTTTCTAAAACACTGCAGAGTAAATGTTGATAGGTCTTGTTGATATGTTGGCTAAAAGCAAAAATGAGATAGTAAAGATATCAAATCCAGAAAACTGTACATTAGTAATGCAGAGAAAATGGACAATGGGAACAAAGAGGATCTAAGTTATACACACACACACACACACACACACATATATATTTAGATAGATATATATAGATATAGATACAGATATACACACACATTCATAAATACTTCCTTCTATGTACCTTTTGATTGACTCTAAATCATTAACATCTTGTCATTTGCTGCTTTTTTTCCAATGTGTTCTCCCAATGCTAATTTTTAAAAAAAAGTGACTTGAGTTTTTCCTGTTTTTTTTTAATTATTCATGGACACAATACCTTTACTTAATTTATTTATTTTTCTGTGGTGCTGAAGATCATACCCAGTGCATCATGCATGCCAGGCAAGTGCTCTACCACTGAGCTACAATGGCAGACCCTCCTATGGTCTTTTACATAGTATATGGTAGAAGTTTTTGAAATTGCATCTTCCAAGCACAATTATAAAATGAACACTAGTTCACAAATCATTTCATCTCCATTTGCACATATTAATCCTTGTTATGCACCATCAATCCACAGCTGAATTTTAATTAAAGGCCTCAACCTATTCCTAAAATCTGCAAGTCCAAACTGTAATATATAAAATGTCAAGGAGATTATTAAAATTTTATATGTTATTCTTAACTTTTACTACTTGAGTTATATTATTTTCTCTAGACAAGTGTTGAGAGCAGCAGAATACTTCCTTAAAATAAATGGATGCACCTTTCATTGAAAATCATTAGAAGCCTCTATGGATATAGTTTACTAGACTAAGTAACAATATGGTTGGGGGCAGATGATGCAAATTGTAACTGATATTATAACAATACTAAGAACAGTGACATATATGACTAAGTCAATAGTTTCCTGGTCAAAGACTGTTACTAGAAGCTTAGTGTCTGAAGTACAAGAAAGTTATCAAAAAACTCCCTCCAGATCTGCCTACCCACAATAGAGCCCAGACCCAAGCCCAGGACTGCCCCCACCAATCTGCTAACCCATGCCTGAGTCTAGACCTAGACCCAGGTCAAACCCCAGGCATCTGTGTGAGAGCCCAGGCCCAGGACCACCCCCACGCAGAGTGGAGGTCCAAGCTGTGGCTCCCCATTTACCAACGCATCACTCCCCACATCCATGTTGGGACACTGCCACCATTGCCATAGCCCTCCTCATGTAGTAGCCTCCATCTTTAGACAACAGACAATGCCAGGAGCTGAACAGCACAGTATGTCACAGTGCTGAGTCTCCGAACAGGCAGCCCAAAGCCATTGTTAATCCTACCCTCTTAGCCTCATCTCTGAAAGTGGTTCCATCTATCTTGGGCCACCCCCACTGCTATCCTGAGATATCTCCAATACCACCACCACCACCATTTTAGTAGCAGTAGTATCCATCTGAGGGCACTTGCTAGGGACTGGAAGTGAACACCAAAGTGAGCTACAGGTATTCTGCTGGGTCACTATAAGATTATAAGGTAGAATCTGCAATATCTCACATCCACACTACAAGAAAGGAAGACACATAATCAACATGAAAAAACGGGGAAAAAGTGCCACCAAAAAACCAAGATACTACAATAATAGAATCCATTGACAGTGCAATTGATGAAATATCAGAGAAGGAGTTCAGAATGTACATAATTAAATTAAAATGATCTGCAAAATAAAAAATGACAAGTGAGCAAATACAGGCAATCATTGATCACAGCAACAAAGAGATAAGGGAGTAAATACAGGTAGCAAAAGATTACTTCCAGAAAGGGACAGAAATTATTTAAAATATCAGAAATTCTTGAAGTGAAGAAAACAATAAACCAAATAAAAAACTCAATGGAAAGCATCATCAACAGACTAAATCACTTGGAAGATAGAACCTCAGATAATGAAGACAAAATATACAATTTTGAAAATAAAATTGACAACACAGTGAAGATGGTAAAAAACCATGAACAGAACATCCAATAATTATGAGATAGCATCAAAAGACCAAATCTAGGATTTATCAGGACAGAAGAAGACACAGAGTTACAAACCAAAGGAATATACAATCTCTTCAATGACATAATATCAGAAAATTTCCCAAACATGAAAAGTGAATTGTAAAATAAATTACAAGAGGCTTACAGGATGCCAAATGTACAAAATTAAAACAGATCTACACCAAGGCACAGTATAAAGAAAATGCCTAGCATACAGAATAAGGATAGAATTTTAAAGGCCACAAGTTAGAGGAATCACATTACATATAGGGGGAGACCAATTCAGATGTCAGCAGATTTTTCAACCCAGATCCTCAATGCCAGGAGATTCTGGAACAACATATACCAAGTTCTGAAAGAAAATGGATGGCAATCAATAATTTTATACAACCAAGAATTTTATACCAGCAAAAATAAGCTTCATATTTGATGACAAAATAAAAATCTTTTGTGATAAACAAAAGTTAAAAGAATTTACAGCAAGAAAGCCTGCACTATACAGTATTCTTGGCAAAATATTCCATGAGGAGGAAATGATAACCAACAATGAAAATCTGTAGATCTATTTTAATTTTGTACATCAAGAAGACATAACAATTTTTAATATCTATGGCCCAAACAATGAGACATCTATCTATATCAAACTAACCCTTCTCAACTACAAGAATCAATCAGACCACAACACAATAATGCTGGGTAAATTTAACACACCTTTCTCACCACTGGATAGATCCTCCAAACAAAAACTAAACAAAGAAACCATAGAACTCAATAAAACAATCAGTAATTTAGACTTACAGACATATATAGAATATCCCATCCATCAATGAGTGAATACATTTTTTTCTCAGTAGCACATGGATACTTCTCCAAAATAGACCATACAATATGCTACAAAAAAGTCTTAGCAAATACAAAAAATAGAGCTACTATCTGCATTCTATCTGAACATAATGGAATGAAATTAGAAATCAATGATAAAATTAAAAAAGAAACTACTCCAACACCTGGAGACCAAATAAGCTATTGAATGATGCATGGATAACAGAAGACATCAGGGAGGAGATTAAAAAAATTCTTAGAGGTAAATGAGAACTCTATTACAACATATCAACATCTCTGGGACACTATGAAAGCAGTGCTAAAAAGAAAGCTCATTGTATTAAGATCATTCATTAAAAGAAGAAAAACTCAACAAATAAATGAGCTAACACTACATCTCAAAGCCCTAGAAAAAGAGGAACAAATCAACACCTAAACAAGTAGAAGACAGGAAATAACTAAAATCAGTCTAAAATCAATGAAATTGAAACAAAAGAAATAATTCAAAAATTGACAAAACAAAAAAACTGGTTCTTTGAAAAAATAAATAAAATTGACAATACCTTAGCCATTCTAACAAAAAGGAGAAAGAAAACCCAAATTACTAAATACATGATGAAAAAGAAAATATCATGACAAACACTATTGAAATACAGAGGATAACTAGAAACTATTTGGAAAATTTATACTCCAGGAAAATAGAAAACCCCAAAGACACCAACACCACCAACACATTTCTAGAGGCATATGACCTATCCAAAATGAATGAGGAGGACATACACAACATAAACAGATCAATTTCAAGTGAGGAAATAGAAGACAATATCAAAAGCCTACGAACCAAAAAAAGCCCAGGACCAGACAGACTCTACGCTGAGTTCTACAAGACTTACAATGAAGAATTAATACCAATACACCTCAAATTATTACATGAAATACAAAAAAGGAAAACCTTCCAAACTCATTTTTGGAGCCTAGTATCACCCTGATATCAAAACCAGACAGAGATACATCAAATAAAAAAAATTTTCAGACCAAAAACCCTGATGAAAATAGATGCAAAAATTCTCAGTCAAATCTTGGCAAATCACATACAAAAACACATTTAAAAAATAGAGTACCATGATCAAGTGGGGTTCATTCCAGGGATACAAGATTGGTCCAACATATGGAAATCAATAAACATAATCCATTGCATCAACAGACTTAAAGATAAGAATCATATTATTATATCAATTGATGCAGAGAAAGCATTTGACAAAATGCAGCACCTCTTCATGTTCAAAATACTAGAAAAACTAGAGATAGTAGGAACATATCTCAACATTCTAAAAGCTATCTATGCTACACCCAAAGCCAACATCATCCTAAATGGAGAAAAATTGGAAGCATTCCCTCTAAAAACAGGAACAAGTCAGGAATTCCCTCTTTCACCACTTCTATTCAACACAATCCTTGAAACTCTAGCCAGAGCATTAGACAAAAGAAATTACAGGGATATGAATAGAAAAAGAAGAACTCAAACTATCATTATTTGCTGACATGATTCTATACTTAGAGGATCCAAAAAATTTCAACAGAAAACTTCTAGAATTAATAAATGAATTCAGCAAAGTAGCAGGATATAAAATCAATACCCACAAATCAAATGCATTTCTATACAACAGTGATGAATCCTCTGAAAAGAAATTAGGAAAACTCCATTCACAATAGCCTCAAAAAATACTTTGGAATCAATTTAACAAAAGAGGTGAATGTCTTCTACAATAAAAAATACAGGACACTAAAGAAAGAAATTGAATAAGACCTGAGAAGATGGAAAGATCTTCCATGTCCTTGGATAGGCTAAATCAATATTTTCTAAATCAATACTTACAAAATGGCCATATTACCCAAAGCACTTAAGAGATTCAATGTGATTCCAATTAAAATCTCAATGTCATTCCTTATAGAACTAGAAAAAGCAATCACGAAATTTGGAAAAATAAGAGAACCAGAATAGCTAAAGCAGCACTTAGCAAGAAGAGTGAAGCAGGAGGCATCACAATACCAGACCTTAAACTATATTACAAAGCTATAGTGACAAAAATGACATGGTATTGGCACCAAAATAGACATGAAGACCAATGGTACAGAATAGAGGACACAGAGACAAACCTACATAAACACAGTTATCTCATACTAGAAAAAGGTGCCAAAAACATACATTGGAGAAAAAATAGCCTCTTCAACAAATGTTGCTGGGAAAACTGGAAATCCATATGCAGCAAAATGAAACTAAAACCCTATCTCTCATCATGTAAGTAACTCTACTCAGTGTGGATCAAGGACCTACAAATTAGAACAGAGACCCTAGGCCTAATAGAGGAAAAAATAGGCCCAAATCTTTATCACATCAGGTTAGACCTCGACTTCCTTAAAAAGATTCCTAAAGCACAAGAAATAAAATCAAGGATTTTATAAAATCAGCAAAATAAATAATAAATAAGATGAAGAGAGAGCCTACATTTGGGGAGCAAATTTTTGCCACATGCATATAAGATAGAGCACTAATCTCCAGGATATATAAAGAACTCCAAAAACTTAACACCAAAAAAAAAAAAAAAAACAAATAAACAACCCAATCAATAAATGGGCTAAGGAACAGAAGATACTTCTCAGAAGAAGACATATAATCAAAAAATATATTAAAAAATTTTCAACATCTCTAGCAATTAGGGAAATGCAAATCAAAACTACTCTAAGATTTCATCTCACCCCAGTCAGAATGACAGTTATCAAGAATACAAACAATAAGTGTTGGAGAGGATGTGGGGGAAAAAGTGCATTCGTATATTGCTGGTGGGACTGAAAAATTGGTGCAACCAATCTGAAGAGCAGTATGGAGATTCTTTAGAAAACTTGGAATGGAACCACCATTTGACCCAGCTATCCCACTCCTCGGTCTATACCCAAAGTACTTAAAAACAGCATTCTTAAGTGATGCAGCCACTTCAATGTTTATAGCAGCTAAATTCACAGCAGCTAAACTGTGGAATCAACCTAGATATCCTTCAATAAATGAATGGATGAAGAAACTGTGGTATATATACACAATGGAATATTACTCAGCATTAAAAGGGAATAAAATTATGGCATTTTCAGGTAAATGGATGGAGTTGGAGAACATCATGCTAAGCAAAGTAAGCCAATTCCCAAAAAACAAAGGCCAATATTCTCTCTGATAAGTAGATGCTGATCCATAATGCAGGGGACATGGTGAGAACGGAAGAACTTTGGTCAAAGCAGAGGGAGGGAAGGGCGGGGACATGGAGGCAGGAATGATGGTGGGATGAGATGGATATCATTGAAATGAACAGTTGTGCTGCATTTGTGTACAATAAATCAAAATTCATTCTGCTGTCATGTAAAACTAATTAAAATATATAAATTAAATAAAAATCTCCCTACATAAAAAAATTCAGTAAATTATAAACTCAATAGCTCTCCAACAGAAGTAGACTTTCAATTTAATAATGGGTATTTAGTTGATATCTGCCTTCTTGGATAAAGATTATGCCAGTACCCAAATCCAACAGTGTAGGCATCCTAGGAAAATCATGCAAGCCAAAAACACTTGTTGGTAAAAATTTTAAAAGTGTTTTTTTTTGGTTTGTTTTTTTGTTTTTGGTACTGGGGATTGAACCCAGAGTTGATTAACCACTTAGACACATCCTCAGCTCTTTTTTATATTCTATTAAGAGACAGAGGCCCACTGAGTTACTTAGGACCTCAATAAATTGCTGAGGTTGGCTTTGAACTTGTGATCCTCCTGTCTCAGCCTCCAAAGCCACTGGGATTACACACATGCACCACAGTGCCCAGCTTAAAAAGTGTTTTTAATAATTTTTCTCAACTGTGCAGGTGCTAAGATGATAAAAAAATTTCAAGATCCTTTCAAAAAATTTGGCAACTATTAAAGATCATTCACAGTGTATATTAAAGCACTTTGTACAGTCAAATTCTTGATATAACATGAGAAATCTCTCTGAGAGGAAAAATCAATATTTTGGTATCAAGATATTTCAGGTCTGGGGCTAGGATTGTGGCTCAGTGGTAGAGTGCTTGCCTTGCATGTGTGGAGCACTGGGTTCGATCCTCAGCACCACATATGAATAAATGAATAAATAAAGGTCCATCAACAACTAAAAAAAATTTTAAAAAGATATTTCAGGTTCTATTTTCGAGAGTTTAGTTAGACTCAAAGGAAGAAAAAATGTTGCTACACATTGTAGTTATGCATCATAATTAGCATTTTCAAATGATCATTCAGAAAGAAGTTTTTAAATTATTGAAGATCTTCACAGTCTTCTCTTCCATTTGCCTAATTTTGAGGAAAACCTGCACGAAAAAATAAGAGCTAGTGATCTACAAGTACTAAGAATATGGACATTGAAGCCAGAATTGAAAATTCCTTCAGAATATCAGGTCTGCCACTTATTATCTATGTGACCCTGAGCAAGTAATTCAATCATCTTATATGTCAGTTTTCTGACCTGTAAAATTAGGATAACAATAATTTTTATTTCAAAATATATTAAAGTGCTCATCAGTGCCTAGCACAAAGTATGAAATACAAGTGTTTGTTGTTATCTTTATTCTGGTAAATCAAATACCATTACAATAAGATAATAAGGAATTTGTTTCTGCAGGCTCGGTGGAACATGCTTGTAATCCCAGCAACTTGGGAGGCTGAGGCAAGAAGATAGCAAGTTGGAGGCCACTCTGGGCAAGTTAGCAAGATCCTCAGCAACTTAGGGAGACACTGTCTCAAAATAAAAAAATAAAAAGGACTTAGGATTATTTTAGCAATATAGAGCCCCTGGTTCAATCACCAGTACCAAAAATGAGGGGGTGTTTGATTGGTTTCATTTGCATAGAGGGATATAAGATCTATAATATCTACTTTATTTACCAAAAGAAACTTTAAACCATAAAAATCAGACTGGCAAATTGCCTTGATATGATTATTTTTAAACCAATGCTTAAAGGAATAAGTTCCTACTAGGTATTAAAATTGCTCTTCAAGAGAGTACTGGAATCAAAGATGTACCTTGTTTTTATTGTGCCAGCTAGTGAAATTTGTATTTACATTCACTTAAATTTAATCTTAAATGAATTAGCAGAGCCCATATTTTTATAAAGATTGACCTTCCAGAATTTCATATCTCTTCACATTCTCCCAAATACCTACTGCTCTTTAATCAGTATTGAAAAAGGATGATATATATATATATATATAAAGAAGTGTCAAACTTACTTGATTTAAGTCATCAAGGACACGTTTTGCCTATATTTGGATTGGTGCACTAGTTACTTACACTGATTGTTATCTTTCAGGCTCTCTTCATGACCTGCTTGCTTCCAGTTCAGACTAAATAACCACACTCTACTGTTCAAAGTGCAAGAAGGTCAACAAGGTCATTCCTTCCCATAGACTCACTGGAGAATTCACACAATGATTGGGAACAAGTCTACAGGACATTTTCCCTGCTGTAAAATGGAGGCTATCTATTACAGTCTTTTGAAATTAACCAGCAGGATCATCTTTTTTAAAAGGTTCATGATTTTGAAATAATTATTTCATGTTTTAAGTTTTATATGAGGATCCAGTAAATGAGATTAAATGGTCATTGCTAATTATAAAAGCTTCAAAAACTGAAAATCAACTTAATAAAAAAATATATGTCTACAACTAGAAGTGGTTTGTCCAAGAATTTTGGATATTCCAATTCATAAGGTACTTTTTGTGTGTATTTTCTTTTTCTTGCAAAATAGTATATTTTCAGTTCATAAAGTACTAGTCTCAGTGAAAGATTAGTGGAAAACTAATAAACATAACTTCCTTAAAGCTTATTTAAAATGGCAGCATTAATCAAAGCATAACATATGCACAAACATATACCCATGCTTTTCTCACTCTCGTTGTATTTTCCTGTAATATAATCTTATTATAAATTTCACAAGATAAAACTAATTTGTTATAGTACATTATACTGATGGAATTCTCTAACTTGCAATTGTGGAATTTTCACCTTCTACTCCTAACTGAGCAGAAAGACAAAGAAATATTTATAATCTAAATCTGCATTCTTTTAAAAGATAGTTCAGTTCATAATTGCTACTCATAGTTAATTATCTGATGATAACAGTACAGCATTTTCCCAAATTCCTGTGATTTAGAGGTGTTAGTATTATGGGTCTATGTTAACATTTCTTTAAAGAACTCAAAGTGTTTTCATTAATATTCTGAATGCATGCATACAAAAATAGTACTTGAAGACATACTATAATTATTAATTTTCAGATTAACTAAGAAGTTGATTTCATGGTAACATTGGAACTGAAAATCAAAATCAGTCTCATTTTATTCTTTTTGGTTTAAAGTTCTTCTTAATATGCACTGCTAAACACTAGATCTGATCATAAAAAATACAACCATAGCTGGCAATTGGGAGTTCACAACAATTATGATCCTTAGATAAAATGTAGTATCCTAGAAAGTAGTATTTATCAATTAAACAATACCAATATTAAAAAATCAAGGCATTTTCTAAATAGAAGCATTGTACTTTTATTAAGATAAAATGAGAAATGAATAGCCGAGAGCAGTAAGTCACACATACCAAAATGCCATAAAACTTTTACTCATCATGAGTATCCTTTTCTATATACCAAATTCAGTGACTATAGAACTGTAGTTATAAAACACTACTAACATTTTATTTTATTTTATTTTATTATTTTATTTAAATGCGTTTCAAGTCATAGTACATATACAGAGCTCAATTTTTCCATTTCTCTACTACCAACATTTTATAATGAAACTTTGGTCACCATACTATTCAGTCAAATGTGAACTTTCACTTAGTTTAATTTTCATGTTACCGATCATTAAGCAGAAAACCCTCATGTTGGTGAAAATCTTTTCAGATGGAGTCTTTTAAGCTCAGATAGGAAACATAATTTCATCTTTTTTTCTTATGGCTCAGGACTTCCCAGGGCCTTGAAGTGCTCACTCTGAACATATATCATCACTAACACAAGCCCCTGCATGTTGCAGAAGGAAAAGATCCTGGAATATTGTCAAGTATCTTCTCCCCCTTTCCCAAACCACATCCATCACAAATATTGGAAGTTGAAAGAGTTGACACATACAATAGTTAATTTTAATATAAATCTATGATTTTTAAAATTGTGAATGAACATGAATATTTGACAGAAAAAACATTCACAATTAATACAAGTGTTAATAATTTCCATGATAATTCCCTGATATGCACATTTTTCTGCCAAGTATTCTTTTTTAATATTTTTATTAGTTATTGATGGACCTTCATTTTATTTATTTATATGTGGTGCTGAGAATCGAACCCAGTGCCTCACACATGCTAGGCAAGTGCTCTACCACTGAGCCACAACCCCGGCCCCCCAAGTATTCTTTATGTAAGGCTAAAGTTCAGATAAAATCCCATATATGATAGCATTGTCAGGCTAGACGACAGGCAACAGTCAGGGACAGTTAGACTGCAGGCAAACTTGCTTCTGTTTCTTTCTTGAAGGATCTACGTTATAGTTTAGAGTATTTAATATTCGAAAACTAGAGGGAGTATGAAAGTTTCACAAATGGGCCTTTGTCTTCAATGTTATGTAAGTGACCTTGTTGCTATCTTAAAATCCAGTTGTTATCAAGTAGTATAACTGACTGCATTTGGTTCGTTTTTCTTGATGTGAACCTACATTTACTGACATCAACAGCCTCACCTCTTGTAACTGTCTCAACAGTACTAACTTGCTAAGCCTTTATCCAATGATGTATGACAGCAAAAACTGTTTTGATGTGTGCAAACACTATGGTGGAGTGGGTAGGTTTTGAAAATGGATTTCCAAGTTCACATACAAGGTTGGTATTTTATTCTTTATGATCCAACTGGTTTGAATCATGGTTCTGGAGTGAAAAATTCTTCCTCTCCCATACTCAGGGTAACAATGAAATTGTGATTATGTAAGTAAAATTCCAAGTGTAAATAATATACCTAACTCAAATGAACTCTATACAAATTATGACAGGCTAAATTCACAGAGTCATGGTCAAACTAATTTAAATGATCTATCTACAATCAGTGTTTTCACCTCCAGGGAAAGTGCTTTCTATTTGGGTGTTTCTTATACTATCATATGTTATTTTATAAAGGTATTTTAAAAAGTCTGCTTCCTCCAGAAAATCATGCTAACATATCCTCCATCACCTGTATTCTAAAGAAGATCCAAATTAAATAACTTGATTAAATACCTAGAACTCAGCTACTGTATTCAATTAACAAAATTTATTCAATTACATGCTATTATTAGCAGAAAAATATTGAAAAGTTAGTAAGAGGTGCTGTGTTTTCATTGTAATTATTTTAATTGTTATGTTGTAACATATCAATAACATTTGAAGACACAGCAGGACCAAGGTGACACACCTTCTATAATTTTACTTATATTGCCATACAATCAAAACTGGTAAATAGAATAATAATTTTGAAGTATTAACATTTCAAATGAAGCTTTATTTCCTAAAGCAGACAATAAACAGGCCAATATGTACTAAAATTATTTTCAACAAGGATTAACAACATAAACCTCTAATGATTTTCAATCAGTTGAAATCTCCTTCAATTATCATTCTGGATTCAAGATATTTGATACAAGCAGCCCATATTCAACAAAAGTGTACTTACTTGTAACAAATAAGATTTTGATCATCAGAAATCAGCTGTATGCTCTACTATTCCAATTCCTGTGAGAGAAATAACTAATTGTATCAAATATTTCCTCTTTTTTAAAACAAGGATTAATGACAAGTATCTCCACCAAAGCAAATATCCTTATTAATACAATGGCACATGCCTGCTCAGGGAAGTTCCAATTGCGTTGCTCTTATCTGATTCACTAACTAACACTATTCTAGTGGTTCCCTCACCATTTTCCAGGAAAATCATTTCCAAGCAGCATTCAAACATTAGCCCAAAATAAAACCATTCTGAGAGTTCCTGAACACAGGAATCTCATTCTTACTACAATGCTGTAAATATCATCTAAACACTCACATCAATGTCAACAGTGGTTTGCCATAAATACTAGTGAATTTTAATGGAGTTCCAAATCCCACTGGCTATTCATAGGATATTATCACATGAAAGTCCCATAACATAATCTAAAATAATATTATAGGTTTCTTTTGTCCAAGAGGACTATCTCCTTTTCAGTTGTTTTTCAGTAAACAGAATGCTCACAGACTTACACAGTTCTCTCTGCTCAACCGCAACCAAATTAAAAATTCCCTGATATTTATACACAGTAAGGTCAGACTTTTTTAGTAAAAAAAAAAAATTTTTCTTTGATTAATGCTGAGAGCTGCACCATGTTTAGACAGGGTCATGACCCCAGGCATCCATTTAATCAAATTTCTCTGCTCCCTGTCCCAGTGGAGCCATCTCAACAAGAAACTCTCTCAATGAAAAGGGGGGAGGGGGAAGCATACTTCACATCTCACATTGTTTACAAGCTGTTAAGTAATTATTTCACTCTTCCACCCCCACTGGCCATCAACAGACAAGTCACCTCCTTGGAGACTCTGAAAAGCCTATTCAGCTGTATATAGCTCATTTTGTTTTTTCCCTTCACAGTGAAGCTAACCGCTTAGCTTAAAGGCTTCTTTGTGGATACTAAAGTATACTCTGTCCATGCTAATGATCTCACTAATTATAAGTTTATTTATCATATAGATGCTCTACTTTGCTTTGTGTTTCTAAACAATGCTAGAGCAATCATTTCTGAATAATTTCTCCACCCCCACCCCAACTTCAATCCTTCAAGATGAATACCCCACCCCATCCATGCATACACTATACAACCTATTTTGTTTTGTTTTTGTGGGTTTTTTTTTAAGGAATTGCATCATAGTTTGAGTAGTCAAACAAGCTATTTTTCAGGAGTTTTCAATAACACTCTGCTCTTTAATGCAGCTCTTCTCCAGGGCAAAGAGCAGAAATGAGGCACAGAGATAATAAAGAATTACAGTTTGCCTTTATTTAATAGCTCTATCAGTCAGAGTAATAGAGATGGATAAAATGGTAACCTATTCACCCAACCCTTCCTAATTGCTGTCCTAAAAAACAAGAATGGAAGTGGGGAAAAGAAAAAAGATTTATGTCTAATTGCAGTTCAGGGATTAAAGGCGAATGACTGGAAAGCTAAGTATAGGCAGAATCCTCCCAAACCTAAATAGAAACTAAGTACAGAACACACTGTGTTTAGACACCTAAGACAAAGCTGAAAATCAGAAATCTCAGGTCTCAAAACGAAAGGTCATTTTTCTTTCTGACTTTCTTTTTTATTTTTTTCAATTTCTGCTGAAGTAAACATATTTAGATCCATATGTTCATCTTGAGAAATAAAGAGAAAAAAAGTACAAAAATGTTTATTATTGAAAAACAAAGGTGAAAGGGAATCCATCCAATGGATCACTTAGAATTCTTCCTTGAAAATTCCATTTTAATTGAGTACTTTTATGTATCTTATCTCTAGTTTTCACTTCTGGTCAAAGGCTATCCGTGAAAGTGAAATTATTTGAGTGAGTGTCTCCCTCAATGAGATATTCCTAATATCATATTAGATTATTAATAAAAAGCTTGCAAGTACAATTCATGCTTCTCTCTCAATAAGTGTAACATAGCACACAACTAGACCAATATTTCTATGCATTTAGACCCTGTATAGCATTCATTGCCAAAACAAAAAGTGTGCCCTAACTTGATGCACACAGACTAAAAATCAAAGTTAACATGCTGGATATGAATGAGATTATTTTTGTGTTTACACATACAGTTATTGTAAATGATATTTCCAATGAGTAAGGAAAAATAAAGAAGAAAATCTGCTGAATAAAGTCAAAAGAAAGGGAGAACAATATTGTGAGAATGAAAATGGCAGTTAAATTATGAGAAAAACTGAGAAATGTAGAAATACAGAAGTTTTAAAATACTAAAATGATAATTGAATGCAATTTGAGAGGAAAGATGAGTTCCAAAATATTCCTTATAAATCATGAAATAAATGAAATAATTAACAAAGGAAAACTGTAGAGACTAAGCTTGATGTGTTATAAAATCACTGGGCTTAGTCTCAAAAACTACCTTCCAATAACCATTGCAATGTGTCTGAGCTACCTACAGTAAGTAATTTCATTTTTCTAAATTTTCTTTCCTCATCTATAAAATAAGAGGTCAAATTGATGTTCCTACTGGCTCAAAACAATGGCAATTCTAAGATAACTGAAACCACATAAAAAATTGAATGTCTGCATTAATGATTTTTTCCTACATTTTTCTAGCACTCATAATAGCTTTATTCTATTAAGAGAGACAAAGTGAAAAAAAATCCACCTTTACTATTATTTGTTGTCAGTTATGAAAAAATAAAAACATTTATTCACCTAGAATGACCAATCAGAAAAAAAAAATGAATAGGAATCTCAATGTAACATTTCCTTTCTCTACATTGTTCTCATAGCTTAGAATGAAAGATTGACTTAAGCATAATAGCCAGGTTCTGTGGTGCAAGCCTGTAATCCCAGCACTTTGGGAGGCTGAGACAGGAGAATTGCAAGTTCAAAGCCTATGTGTACATACATGAAAACCATATGCTTTAGATATCAGATATTCACATAGCAATACTAACATTATGACATCCCTAAATATACTTCTACTTCAATTTTTAAATTGACATGGGATCATATTAAAAATAAAATGGAAGATTATAGATATAATAGCTTCAAGACCCATGTATTAAATCATTTAATTCTAACTATAACACTAGGATGCAAGTGTGTTATTGTCCCCAGTTTGCAAATGAGGAATGTGAGATTTGAAACAGTTAAATTACCTCTTGAGTTTCAAAGGTAGTAGTCTTAGGACCTGCATTCAAATCAACATAATATTTTCTATTAACAGCCTATATTTGCTGACACTCAGTTGTTTGTAATTTGAGGAATGAGGAAGGCAGTGTCAGTAGAGCACAACTTATCCCCAGCATCATTCTTTATGCAGTTTCATCTACTTAGAATATGCTCCATTTCAAATATCTGCTTAGTAGGTATCTGAAACCTCCTGTGCAATTCCATATTAAGCTATAAATCAACTTTCTTCCTAAACAGAAACATTGTAACCATGTCTCTTTTAAATTAGCAAAACTGCCTCCTACATTTTACCTTATTTAGAAAAAGAAAATCTATATACTTTATTAGTTTTCAACATTTTGATTGGTATATTATAGTTGTACATAATGATGGGATTTGTTGTTACATATTTGAACATGCACAAAATACAACAATATAATTTGGCAAATATCAATTCCAAGCACTTTCCCTCTCCTTCCCAGTCTCCAAACTCCTCTTCCCTTTCCTCTACTGACCTCCCATTTCTTAACAGATAAAATTCATGCAAGATCCACTCTAAAATTCTTGAACAGAGATAAATATATACTGTATATTCACAATAACCATATATATGTATGTGTGTGTATGTACACGTTTAGATATAGTTGCAGATAGATTGCTTTTGTTAAATGAATGAATCATATGTTGGTGGGATTTGTAGAAACATGACATCTCATGGTAGTAAGGAACATTAAAAAGTCTTCCCGTCCATCCCATTCCCCAACTGATAAACTTAAATCCTGGATTAAGTACCTCACCAAGTTGTCATACAGCCTCTGCTTCAACATTTCAATTTGATGGTGAGTAAATGCTTAAATATGCTTAAATCAGTCTTATCCATCTTTGGACATTTCAGACTAATAAATTCTACTTAACATTCGGACCAAAATCATTTTCCTTTAAATTCAATCTATTTATACTTAATAAATTACACACATTGAAGTAGAAAGCTCTGTGATCAAATAATGTATGTAAAAATATTTGCCTGATTTTGAAGCTTTCAAAACCCCAGATTACCAACCCCCTGCACTTGTCCATCTTTTTGATAATGAAATTGGCACTAAACAGTCATTTTGTGTGAGATCATAGAACTATTTAGTAGCAATCAAATTAGACGAGGGCTAAGGCTATAGCTCAGTAGTAGAATACATGTTTAGCACATGTGAAGCCCTAGGTTCAATCCCCAGCACCACCAATAAACAAATGAACAAAAATATACCTAGACTAGAATTCAGGTCTCCAGACTCTCAGTGAAGTACTATTTGCAGTCTATCAACTTACAATATCCTTGGTGGCTTAAGAAAATGAACTCTGGAGTCAGACTACATGGGTTTTAATTCCACCTCTACAACATAGCAGCTATATATCCTGAGGCAATCTATTTACCATATATGACTCAGTTTCTCCACCTGAAAAATAGAGGTAATAATAGTACAACCCTCATATTTTTAGGAGGACTTGATTGATATGACAGTATGTGCAATCTTTCTTTTTTTTTACAGTTCTGGGGATTGAACCCAGAGCCTTGTACATGCCAGACAAGGAAATCTACCACTGACCTAAACCCCCTGACAATATGTGTGATATTCTTAAAACAGTGCCAGAACATATAAAAATTTACTCAATAAAAAACAGTCACTACTATCACTACTGTATTTTTTCAAACTTGGAAAACACTGCCAGGTCACGACCATGTTACCAATGAGTTCTGTTTTGTTTTATTTTGTTTTGTTTTTGTTTTTGTTTTTTTTAGGATTTAACCTTTATTTATTTGTTTTTATGTGGTGCTGAGGATTGAGCCCAATACCTCAGACATGCTAGGCAAACACTCTACCACTGAGCCACTACCTCAGCCCACCAATGTGTTCTTAAATCTATTCAGCCTCCCCTACAATAAATTTGACCCTGCAGCATTTCTTCTTTTCAATTTGGTTAAAAAATATATAAACTTCCTAGTTATTATATATACAGCATAGAAAACATACAATTAATATATGATCTGTGAGCTTTTGTGTTCCAATTCAAACTTCTCTCAAACAAATTAGTTATTTTCAGTGTTTATTAATCCCATAGACCTGGCAGAGACTTGGATTTACTTTTCTAACTTTGGGTACCAAAGAACTAATTTTTTTTCTCCACAGAAAACCCAGGACTTTTGAGCACGTCAAGCAAATATAAAAAATAAGACAAATGCACCATTACAAAAGGTAATCTCACATCCCAGAAGAAAATTTGGGAAAGCATATAACAAATTCTCTGTAATTTAGGTATATAGAAACAGTAGCCATCTCAAAGGGAAATGAAGGGAAGGGAGAGGGGATTGGAATAGGACAGAGAGTGGAATAAATCTGACACAACTTTCCTATGTGTATATATGAATACACTACAGTGAAACTCACCATCATGTAGATCCACAAGAAATTAATTTAAAAAGTAACCATGGGTAAATGGCAGAACGATAAATAGAGATAAAGGAGCAGGAGGTAGAGGAGGGAAGGGGAAGGAGAGGTATTGCAGACTGCATTAGAACAAGATATATTCCACGCTTGTATAATTATATCAAAAGGGATTCTACTGTCATGTATAACTAAAAAGAACCAACAAATATTTTTAAAAAATGAAACAGTGACCATCTAAACATTTTCTCCACAGGTTTTTTTTTTATGTAAACAAATGTCAACTGCCAAATGTTGTGGCTAGATTTCTCCATACATATCTGTTTTTAACTAAATCCTAGAGGAGCCTGTTCTTTCTTAATTAGATTAATTGGAAGTTTTCACAGCAGAAAGAAGTATGTACAAAAGGGATCTCTTTTCTAGATTTATGCAAAGCTTGGAAACCAAAGGTTTTGTCTACAGCTATTTAATCTAAATACTAAAATTGTATCTACAGCTGTTAGATTTATCAACATAATTCATTTTAACATAAAAATGAATCCACTCTATATTTGTATAATATTTTTGACTTAATAAAATGTGTTCTTCTTCCCCTGTAGTGTTAGGAAGATGATAGAATAAGAAAACGTATGTGCAACACTGTCCTTTTCCCTTCTTTTGTTCTAGGTGCAAAAAGTTGAAGACATTTAAGCCAAATTTTTCTTCAAAAGACAAAGATTTGTGAAGTAATGAGGATATGAACTACACATTAATACTAGATCATGTGGTAATTACTAATTCAAATTATTTATTTCATAGCTGTGTAAGATTGCAGAAGAGAAAGAAGAGGGCAAGATATAAGTCAGATAAAAAATATGGATCCATGGGCCTTCTATCAGTATACAGATGGCTTTTGAAAAATTCTAGAAATCTTTCTGTGTCTATGCCATACTAGGAACAATTAATATAATACAGATATACCCCGATAAGATAAAAATTCCAACCATGTAACAAAATGCAGTTGACAACTTGTATATTATGCAATTATGACTGTCATTTTATTACTGTTATTAATTTATTAGTATAATTGCAATTTTTTTCAATGTCATAATGTGATAATAAAGGACTTGTCATTACTAAGTTAACCTCCGAACATCTCTGACCTCAGGGGAGGTAGCTGCACGCTTTCAGACCAAAATGAGCTGTCAGTTACCACAACGACATTTTGATGACTACATTATCTTGTAATTAAATGTCTCAACAAACTTCTGCTTTTGATTGACAAGTAGTTAAGGCTATCATTGACCACAGGGCAGTTTCTTTATGTTTCAAGAATAATTTTTAGTACTGAAGCAGAAAGACAAGGTTTTAAAAATTAAAATGCTTTCAACAATATATTTATTAATCTATATTTTCCCTGGTAAAACAAAGAAAATTCTTACAAATTATGTATATTTGTTGCATAATCCACTGTGTTGTATGGAAAACTTAAAATATTTTATGATATTCTTTATTAGCATTATAGAACATAGATAATAATTCTATAACCTCTCTCTTCTGTGCCCAATTTTCCCATGACTGAACTAATTGAAAGCTACAAATAATGGATGCTTGTACATGCTTTATGATCATTATTATTCTTGCCATTCTAGAGGCCAATGAGTTACTTCAATATTCTAAATGCAGGATAGGTCACTTAAGACACATACATTGTATTCCTTCCCCTTTTTCCTTTTACATTCTTCAATAAATGGAGCACTAAAAGAATCCACTTCATACTCCATTGTTAAAAATTCATTAACATTTATACTGTTTTTGGTTTAAATGAAAACTTTTCTTATTCGGGGATAAATAAAAAAGTAGAATTTTCATGTACCATATCCTAAGATTCCTATGAATTTTAATAGTGATATTCAAGTATAAAGCCATTGAGAAGTTAAATTTAAGAATAGCCTCCTGCATTTTATTTTGGCTACTTTTATTATGATGATAAAACATTTTCTTAAAAAATAAAAAAAACCTACTACTTGTAAAAGAAACTCTTTCAAATTAAGGATCTCTTGTGATTAAAATAAAAGTAACACAAAGTAGAAAATTCTACCAGGAAAGTGTAATTTCATTAAAATAAAATATTATCACTATTAGATTAAAAATAACTTTTTCCTAAGTACAATGATGCAAGTTTCTTTCACAAAATAAATTTATTTCCTTCAAGATCCTTCATTAAGTGTTCTATCTAGGATAGTTACATATTAAAAATTACAAAGAATGATAAGCCCTAAAATATAATTTATATTTTACTGTTAGAAAATTGAGTTTTATACAAAGTTTAGTTACATGCAAACACACACACCCTTCTCAAACAAACTGACAGATGGAGGAGGCCAAAGATGGACAAATCCTACAAATAGCTCTTATTTTAAGCTGAATTCTATGTGATGCATACTGTTGGGGAGTATTTCCTTCAAATTTGAATAAGCACTAACATTTTTTCAAGTTATGGAATGACATGACTTCTCAAAAATCACCCTCCCCACCACATACTATAGATAAAACAAACTCTAGCCTAAGGAAACTGTCACAACTCTCAGTTACCCTGAATAATTCCTTAAGTAAAAATATCTCAGCACACAAATCACTACAATACAAAAAGAAATTATATGGCCAACTTGTATCTAACAAAGAAAAACTGAACATCTGCTTTGTGGTTAACACTTTCACAGACACTGGAGAATTGAACATGACTATTCTTATATGCACATGTCACTGGACATAAGCAAGCAAAAATAGAATGAAATACCCACGTTGGGGAAAGGGGGAGGTAGAGAAGAAAACTGCATCATCATGTAACATAAGAATCATAATAAAATTGTTGCTTATATGTCACAAAAGTGTTGATCCATAATAATATAATTATAAAAGAAAACCAATCTTACCTATTCCTCCTCAAAAATATATTATATATTCATAAATAATATTTGTGTTACTTACAAAAGTAAATATTAAGGCTACTAAAATATGTAGGTACAAAGTGGGAAATTTATTTTTAAAAAATTTTGACAGAATAAAGAGGAACTTTCCAAACTCAGCATATCTCAGAATCTAAAGAAATTAAATAATCCAACCTGACATTGTACACTGATGATTGCATTTCCTCTTAGTCAATGAACAGGGTGGAGTGTTCTTATCTTTCAACAGCAAAGTCTCACATTTTCAACAAAAGCATAAACTTAACTGTTTTCCTTAAAATATTATAAAAATTACATAAATCTACTTATATATTAAGAGTACAGAAAAACAGAAAACAAATATTAGCCAAGCAGTTTACAACTAAATACTTTTGTCATCATCTTACATGTTGCAAATGAACTCCTGAAACCTTTCTTTATGAAGATAATTCAGAGACACCTGGAATGATTGATCTAACTAGGCCCTTTTCAAAACTGGAAAATCTGTATTACAACATTTTAAACAGTGAACTAAAGAATTGTAGATGGATATGTTTCACCTGAAAAGAACTTGATTTGTGGTTCTATTGGAATACTACTACTACATATAGTTATTATTATCTTTCAGTTAAAACCTAAGTAAAGTGCATAAAATGCACTTCACCTGGTTTACTTTATTATAAAACTTCATAAAGATATTAATCAAACTACTCAGTCATTTGTCTAAGAGACTAAAATGAGATATCATCAGAGAAACAACAGAATCCAAAGTGTTTTTGAAGCCTCTCTTTTAAGTAAAATGTGTATGTTAGGTGTAAAGGAGAACCGTAAGGTTTAAAGAAGGAAATAACATATCATATGTTCTCTTGGATTGGAAATTAGCCTCTTAAAAATTCTAAGTAGAAGGAAATAGAAACTAGAAATAGACTAAGAAAGTCAAAACACAATTAGAAAATAAAGAATTACAGCATTTTGAACAAGAGTCAGTTTACCAGGCACTTCCATCTGTTGATGCTGCAACAGCCTGACACACATTTTGGGAGTTCAGAAGCAAAACTCATACAAACAACATTTGCTGGAACCATATTATATTCTCATGTTATGAAATGGATTTGTATATTACACGCAAATCAATTCATTTATAAAAAATGTCACTTCAGTATTCAGTAAGCAGATGACAATGAATTTCACTATTGGCCAGGTCTGATCATCTGAAAATCTATCTTAAAATTTTTGATATTCCATTCTTAAAATGGCTAGACATCCTAGTTTGCCTGAAACTTGCTTCCTGGCACATGCCTATTGTTCCAATCTAATTATTAATAGTGCCTCCTTGCACTTCCCAAATTGTTCCAGTTTGAAAAAGAAATTATATAGTGTGCCTATTAACATCCTATTGATAAATATCTACAATTATGTGTTAGAGGAAACATCTTGACTTTCTCATTTATCCAGATATTAGTTCTCCGAAAACAGTATGAGTAAAGCTTGAAATATTTTCCAAGCTCAGTAAGGTGTGACGACTGAGCCCTATCATTCACAATTCAACTACCACCAATTTTACACATTTAGCTTCTCATTCTCAGGCAATAAAGTGATTTAACAACTTCATACAGTCTGAATGACTTCCAATAAATTCTTTTTGTCACTATTCTTGTTAGAAAATTTTCATTTAGAAAATGTCACAAATGTTCTACATAAAATGAAATCATACAATCACAAGACCACCTACTCCTAGAACAACAAACCTCCTACGATGGGACGGGGTTGCTATGTGTTTTGGCATTCAAGCAGTTGTTCACAAACCATTGCTAATGATTACTTTTTTACACAAGAAAACTGAAAAGCATTTGATATCAACGTGTAATGAGAGAAGCTGTTTCAAATCTCATTTGGAACCAAATACAATCTGTGGACTTTGAACTTGGCCTTCTCTGTCCTTTGGTATTTGGAAATAACATACTAGATATGTATGAAAGGCTCTTTTTATATATTTAACCCCCTAATATACTGAAAATTGAACTATTTATCAGTCTATTATATGGTTCAGATAGTTTTTATAGAATTGCCTTAACTATTCACATTGTAATATATTTTTGTACAGGAATGTATGTTTTTGTATATTACTCTGAATTTAGAAAAGGTATATTTGCATATATGCATATGCATGTATGTTATGAAATGTGTGTATATGTCTTTCCCAATTCACCATCTTCCAACAAGATACTACCAGTCATATGTACTATCTTTTCTGGGCACTATCTACACATCCCCTATAACATGGATTCTCAAGAATGATCTACTGTAATGAGACGAAGAAACCTAATAAAATGTCATAACAACAACATTATACTTGTAATGAATTTCAACAGATCCTGTTAAGAATGATTTTAAGCAAATTGACATGTATTTGTAAATCTCAAAACTCCATTTGAAATCAGAAGGATGACATTTTTATTGGGTTTTTAGATAAGCAAAAAGACAACACACTAACATGAAAGGTCTAATAGCAAAAAGTGGAATTATATTTTGATATAAGCTTATGAAACACACTGACATTAATTCTTACATATTATGGGCAAATTCAGACATGGGATCTACAAAGAATTAAGATCAAATTTGACTTGGATAGTTGAAGTTGATAGATTTGTCATAACTATACCAAATATGTCATCTATTAATTTAATATATTTCACATATAACTTGCACAAATACTTTTTGGTAAAACAGAAGAAAGGTTACCTTGGGATGGTGATGCATACAGTGGTTAGAGCCCTGGGAACAATTCCCAGCATGAAAAATTTAGTTACCTTATTATTCCACTCAAAATGTTAATTAAATTATTCTAAATTAGTATCAAATTATAATTAAAATTTAAGTAATTAAAAGTGAAATCATTTTTGGATGGACAATATTGGAACATAGTTATGGTATTAACTTTGTGTAATCAAAAGTTTAACCTTGTTTAATTGAAAAAATTTCAAAAAAGTTTTAAGCTACACAATGAAGTTTGTACTTATAAACCCCTTATTGTATATTTCTTCATTATATGTAAGCCAAAAAATTAAGAAAAATTAAGCAGCTGTTGCAATGCAGTCTTCCTTATGCTGCCTGTTTATAGTTCTTCAATTCTGATTAACAGGGATCACATTCTTTAAAGTTTGTCAGTAGAAATGTGCAAAGACAAGTGTCTTCCATAGTTTTACAGTTTCACTCTGTCTTCTCTGTCTTGCTATGTTGTTTTCAATACTGTATACCACATGATTACCTCAAGTCTCAAATCATTTTGTATTCATTGAAAATAATTTGTATATTTTCCAACGCCCTGAACCTTATCAATCCTATATATATTAGTACCGACATACTTGAAATGTTAACATGATTTATAATGCAAAGTGGCAGTTCATTCTAAATTAATCCTAAGACAATGTTACAATTCAAGTTGGCAAAAGAAATGGTGCCCCTAAATCTTTTTAGGCAGTATATTCAGCCTGACTGGTCAGTTTTACAATCATTTCCATAAAGTTTTGGAATGAGGCCTGGATTGAAATTGTTTCCCATCTTGTTCAAAATTATGTCAGTCAGAAGACACAATACATCGGGCTGCTTCCCAGCACAATGTAGGTTTCTTCCATTTAGAAAAGTGCAGTGATTCATCAGTAATTTAACCTATATACATTTGAAGGTTGGAGAGTACCTCAAAGGGGCTGTTGACCTTCAGCAACTGAAAGAGCTGGAACTCCAGCCTCAGTCAATATATATTTATCTTTCTGTTGGGACTATTACAACTGAGAAAGTAATGCTGACCTTGAAACTTCAAGCACAAGATGCACACAAATAATGTTCCCTAAAGGAAATGCATAAAAATACCTAAATAGGATGTTCAGATCTAAAATGCACATTCTGTAAAAATCTAAACAAAATATTCTAAATGTTACCATTCATTCTAAAATGGTAAGCACATTATTTCTGTGATACTCTGCTTTGCCCTTAAATATGTGTCCAGGTATAACCCCAATAAGGTTAGAATCCTGAAATTTAGGAGTGCTAAATATTGCCGATTTTCCCAAAAGTTGCTGATATAAAGAGCCTGGTGTGTTTTCAGTAAGCTAATGTTAGTTTATTTCCCACAGTACTATAATACTATAGACCTCTCAGAAATCATCATATCCTTTATTTTAAAATTTATATCAAAACATGCATTTGTTTTTAATCTGGACAAAACTCAAATGGTGATATACTGAAAACTATTTTTAATTATTCTCCATTTTATCTGATGTAATATTTGTTGCAAATGAGACATTTTCCTCCTTATTAGCCATGGTCTGTGTTCTTGTACGTAATCTTTGAGTATAATAACTAAAGCATCACTAAATATATAACAATTTAAATGTGCTAAACAGAAGACAGAAAGAGTAAAGGAAATTTTAACTAACAGCCAACCAGTAAGTCATGGAAATACTGAGAAAATTGGTCTGGCAACCCATTCAAATAAAGTAGGATACTTCAAAACAATAACTCATTTGTTTGTAAGCATATAGAAAATTAATGTATAGTGCTAAATGAAAGTTAAAAAGAATTAATATCTTCTGGAAACATAGTATTAATAAAACTGCATAACTTTTTTTATTTCTACATTTTGTTTTTCTGAAATATACATATAGATAACTGGGGTACTATGAAAAGGTCTATGAATGGTAACAGAAACATGAATGCATAGTTTTTTTTAAAAAAAACAAATTCTCCCTATTATCAAATAATTGGTTTTTCTGTTGAGTGGCATGGGGTCATTTGAATGTCTCCTATTTGGATGTCATCTTTGTTAAAAAGGAGACAACCACTTGAGGAGGAGGGGAAGCTCTTTTGTGGGCCTGTCAGCATTAAAAATCCTAGGCTTCCCTCCCTCCAAAAAAAAAATGATTACAATTCAGTCAACAGAAACCATGAGAGCTACCCACTTGCTAATATACTGATTTAAAAAGGCATTATCCAGGCCGGGTGCACTGGCACACACCTGTAATCCCAGGGGCTTGGATTGTGGCAGGAGGATTGTGAGTTCAAAGTCAGCCTCAGCAAAATCAAGGTGCTAAGCAACTCAGTGACACTCTGCCTCTAAATAAAATGCAAAATAGGGTTAGGGATGTAGCTCAGTGGTCAAAAGCCTTGAGTTCAATCCCCGGTAACACCCTTCACCAAAAAAAGGCATTGTGCAATTGTGAGTTCTGACAGTATTCATAATGTTAGAGAAATATTTACTTTATTCAAAAAATATTTTCAACTTATGATGTAGAACCATCAAGGAAACCTTTATAGGGACATATTCTCTGATGTGCATCACCTTACTTGAGTTGAATTCTAAATTGACCCATCCATTCCAACAGCAATCTCAACCTAGTTGCTTTTCAACATTACTGTTTATGCCATTTTTACTGTGCATTGAAGAGAACCAGAGATCTCTCCATTCCTTTCATTAGGTGCCCAGCCTATTCCAATCTACAATTATTTTAGTAATGCTTACACAATGCTGTCTACCTCATGATTATTTTGTTTTGTTTTTGTTTTTTTTAATATTTTTTAGTTATCAATGGACCTTTATTTTATTTATTTATATATGTGGTGCTGAGAATCGAACCCAGTGCTTCACATATGCTAGAAGAGCACTCTACCACTGAGCCACAACTCCAGCCCCAATTGTTTTGTTTTTGATATTGATGTTGTGTTACCTCTGAGCTCAAGCTCCTTGCAAAGTGTAACCTCTACAGTAAAATACATGAGCTTCCTATCATTTACTCTTTTTTTTACTACCTTTATTTTTTATTTATTTTATTTTTATGTGGTGCTGAGGATCAAACCCAGTGTCTTACGCGTGCCAGGCAAGTGCTCTACCACTGAGCTACAGCCCCAGCTTGCTATCATTTACTCTTGAGTTCTCTCTTTATCCAAGCTACATTTTTCATCCTTGATTTTTTTTATCATTTTCTCAAAATTATTTCTTTTCTAGAAACAGTATATTTAGCATAATTGGAATTATTTTAAGGAAGACAATTAGAAATACTCTGAGCTTTTATATACAACTATTTTAACTAGGGCATTATAAAATTTAAAGTAGCATATTTCAGCTTTTTTTTGTACTGAGGATTAAAATCCAGGGTGGTTTACCACTGAGCTACATCCCCAGGCTTTATTATTATTATTATTATTATTATTATTATTATTATTATTATTTTGAGACAGGGTCTCATTAAGTTGCTAAGAATGGCTTTGCACTTGGTGATCCTCCTGCTTCAGTCTCCCCAGTTGCTGGGTTTATAGACATGCACCATAGCACCCAACAATATTTTAGCTCTTGCATTAAAATCTCGTGGTTCTGGGGAATAGAATAAAAAAATTTAAATGCATTATATTTGGATCAAAATATATATCTTAGAATACATTTTTATTCCTGCTTCTACTATTGAAAAATTCATTTGCACACTTCTGGACATGTTCCTTACTTCTTTTTCCTAACTAGTTCCTGTTCATCTTTCATGGCTCAGCTTTTTACAATTCCCATCTTTAGTAACAATTCCATTGATTAAACATTTATTGAGGTTCTGCCATGACAAAAGCAAAGCACTACAATGGGCACTAAAGGCAAATAAAATAATAGAATTATTGTGCTACAATATCTTTGCATAGAAAAGGAAAAACTCAAATATAAATGTAGTAGTATTCAAATTCCCTTTCAAATATTACAAGAGTAAGCTAGGAACATTGAAGGACCAACGTATAAAACTAGAAGAACAGAATTATCATGGTCAGCATGTCAAACAAGCTCATTATTGAAGGGTCTTGATGGGCCTATCACACATGAATCTCTTCTTTGACCTCCTATAGCAGTTGTTCTCTATGGTATATGATTTTCTACTTATTTACCATAGCGCCATCTAAATTTTTGTGTCAGACCATAAACTCTGTGTCAAAAAATCTTATATTTCTTACAAATATCCCCTAAAATACACCTATGCAACTATGTACAATAATAGGATCAACACCTCTTAGACAACCAAGATACAGTTAATTGGTAGACTGACAGATTCAAGTGGAAGATGTTATGGACATTGTCTAAATAGTAATTTAATGCATTTCATGTTTTCAAAACGTGGTAATCACTTAATTTTGCCTTAATGTGTTACTCACTCTAAGGAGTGTAAGAAGCATTGATTCCTATCCACTTTTCTGGAAAGTTTATATTTTAAATTAGTCATCCCATTAGTTTAAAATGGTTAACTTATAGATAATACTCATAAGTATATCAAATAGAACAACAGGTCCTAAATGTCTTGCAGTAATTCTTAGTTCAAAATGATAAATCTCAAAGAACTCCATCAGAGAACAAAGATAAGTTCTCTGATTCTATCCCACTCAATTATAGTTAAACAAGTTGAATCCTAATGTCATTTCCACATCATATTTGGCCTATTATATTTCCACTTTTGGTCCTTAAAATATCAAGTCTTGTTGACAGGCATTCAAAAATAACGTATCAAATCAATTATTGTGTTATTCATATGACTACTTCAGAAAAACTTCCCCTGCCCTTGCAGGATATCAGCATATTCTCTTATATGGGAAATATTTTTTTTTGATACTGGGGATTGAACTCAGCAGTACTCGACCGCTGAACCACATCCCCAGCCCTATTTTGTGTTTTTATGTAAAGACAGGGTCTCACCTGTCTTAGTGCCTCGCTGTTGCTGAGGCTAGCTTTAAACTCGCGATTCTCTTGTCTCAACCTCCGAAAGTGCTGGGATTACAGGCTTGCAACACTGCGCCTGGTTTACATGGAGAATTTGACTATTTGTATTATCAAGAAGAACTTGTGGTGTCTTTTTTTTTTTGAAAAATTGAAAAATTGTTGTCTGAGGCACTAAAAATGTGGCAGCAGATTATCCCTTTATGTGGTATGTAGGAGTTAACTACTAAAAGCTCAAGTTAAATGTAACTATAAGCCAAAGAGTTTTCACCAACTCAAACTATTCAGAAGGCAACAATATAGCACACAACACACACCTATGAAACAGCTTAACTACACTTTAAACTTTCTTCCTAGATAAAGCCTAGTCAATATTTTTGAGGAATTATCATTGTTTTGTTTTCTAAGCATATTCTAAAGAAAATGATCTCTACTATTACTGTACATTTGGCTCAGGTAGATTTGAGTAACAAGAGTGAATTCACACCTAGTAATTACCAAGGAGTACTTCTTACCACTAGTATACTATTAGGTCTTCATGTTTCATCTTTCACATCTTATATAATATGGATGCATCTAAGTTGAAAAATGGAGACAGTGACAGAACTTAGCTAAAAGTTGTTATTATGTTTAAACAGTTAATATATAAAAATCAGTTAAAAGAGTTCTGAGCACATAGTAAGCATTCGGTAAGTTTTAACAATTATTGACTGTGATCAATTTTTATTTGCCTAATAGATTTTCTCAGAAAATTTAGATTTGAGATTATTATTTTATATTTATAAAATATAAATAAAATATATTTATATAATATATATAAAATATTTTATTTTTCCATTACATGAATAAAACAATGAAGGAACTCTACTAAATTAAAATCCTTTCACATATGACATGATGAACTTATCCTGGCTTCGGTCATCCCCAAAGCTGAAATAGCTAATCTCCTAGAAAGAAAAATTTTCCTTAAGTTTTCTATTCATCTTTTTTTCTGTCATCTGTTCTCAGAAAATAAACACAGACATGGAAAACTGGCACATAGTGACTGATCTCAAAATTTTGGGTGTCAGAAATTAACTTGACAGACTGCTATATATGTCATTTATGTAACAAGTAGTTATTTTATTTTTATTAGCCACATGGCAATGTGTGATGAGATCTATGTCCAGAAAAAATCGAATTGTAACATTTAATGTCCAAAAATGGGGGTGGGGTGCACTTAATTCCCTAAGCCAGGAAGAGTTTTAAAATATTCAGACAATGAAGTATAAATAATCTTTTTGGCACATTATTGTGATAGGTTTTTTAGTATTAATAGTATAAGAATTGTAGAATTTTGTGTCTTAAAGAGATCTTGAAACCACTGATTCTAACCACATCATTTTACAAGTAATTGGGAGCTAAACAAGTTTAAATGAATCGACCAAGACATACTGGTAACTGGTGCATAAAGACTTGCAGAATCGTCCTTGAGAAGGCATTTCAATCATCAGTCTCTGTTTCATGTACTGATTTAGAAGAAAATCAAGATAAACTAAGTGAAAAATTCAAGACAATCAATAATCACAAATTTCATTGGTGAAATTTCCTAAGCTTAAAATTCCATAAACACAAATATGTATTTAAATAGTCAAGATCATATTCAGAGGCTTATTCATATCTAAATAGATTATCTTCACAGACCTTTATATGAACATATTTATTTACAGTATATGATCTTCTAATAAAACGGTTGTAGTCACTGATATCAATTTTCTACCAATAAATGGAATATTTTCTAACTTTTAGATATTAAATACTCAGATAACTGCATATATATAGATAGATATAGATAGATAGATACATGCACACACACACATATATACACACACAGAGAAATGCAAAACATATTTAAGGATTCATTTCCAGGAATGAATGAAATATTTCTTCAAATAATACAAACCAATAGTACCAAAAGTGAGTCCAGTCAGTGGTATAAACTCATTATCATCAAACAACATAATAATAATCAAACAATTATATTGACTTGACTTAAATCTTACTTAAAACATTTAGTAAATATAGCAGAAAGCAGTCTTAGATGCATCAATGTGATCATTTCGTATCACGTAAATTTTTTATCCATAGAAGATACTAAATATCAAAGGTAAACAAATCAGTTCAATATTCTATAAAATATCTGAGATAATTTTATATAATTGCCATATTAGTAACTGATAGTGATATTATACCTATTGTATGTTAAGAACAAGTTTTATGAATTTTTAATGTACAGTATATAAGTTATTCTTTATAATCCCAAAAGGCAAGAATCATACAACACATTGAAAAAACTATACTACAGAGAATGTAGATAACATGCCAAAGGTCACAGTCATAGTTATTGTCAAAGCAAGTACTCAAATTCAGGCAGATTTTTTGTGAGAACTTAGACAATTCACTATTTAGCCTCCAAATCATGCTACAAATTTACATGCAATATATTGTGTGAAACCTCACATGATGCATCATAGATAAAATTATATATTTTGATATTGTCTATTATCATCTTATATAATTTTTAGAACATCAGTTTTGTAGTAGCCTTAAAAATTATCCATGTCTAATTTCTTCATTTTACAGATAAAGAAACTAGGATTTAGTGACTTAATTGTTTGAAACAAGTTTTTTTCAACCTGATAGTAGAATAGTGATTAATAGAGATTGGAAGGTGTGGGGAAGATGAAAAAAAGGAAGATGGATTTGATCAGTGAATGCTGTATACATGTATGGAAATACCACAATGAACCTCATTAATACATACAATTAGTAGTGTTAACAAAAAATAAGCAAATAAATAAATAAAATAATTTTGTTAACTATAGTTATAGAAAACACCTTTATTTCTCACACATCAAGATTGATTATGAAAGTGAAAGTTGGAATTTGATTCTAGAACAAAGTGTGGTTCCTGGACAAACAGCAGTAGCAATACCTAGGAATCTGTTAGACATACAAATTCATATTCTCATCCCACACCTATGGAATCAGTAACTTAGAGAATGGGGCCCAGCAATCTGTGTTTTAACAAACTCTCCAAGGAATTCTCTGATGCATGATAAGGGTTGAAAAACACTAATCTAGAACTGTTTTTTTTTTCTCTCAACTCAAGTTATAATTTTGAACAAGTCCATTTTGGTACCTGAAATCCTGTCAGTTTTATATGTAGTGAGAAAGTAGTTCTTATGTGTATTCCCTGACACAAAAATCATATAGATACATATATACCCACACAAATAAATGCACATAATACAAAAACATACATAATATCTACATTATACACAAAAATAACATGATCATACTTATAAATGTAACTAATGAATAATACTATTTATATAACATGCCAATGGTTATCATCATATTATTTGTGTATTATGTAGATAGCTCTGTCAATCCCCAGCCATATTTCCATTCCAAAATCTACTCGTTTCCCTTTAAAAAAAAATCTCTTCTCCTCAAAAGATCCTCTTTAAGAGAGTGAAATCCCTCATCTATTCTTCTCACTTTAGCATCTGTGAAATACACTTTAACAGGCACAATCTCTTTTATAAAATGCAAAGTTGTTAGAACATCAGGGAGTCTAAGTGCTGACTAAAGACACAAATGCACAATTAATATTTAGTAATTTGTTCTCTGGTTTTATAGCATGTACAAATGTGCTGACTCTACATTCAAAATATTGATTCAAAGACAGAGTGTATCCATCATATAACTTTACTCATATAGTAATTCTTTTATAAGTTTTAGTTTTTAATAGTTCTATGTACTTATAGGATAAAATGTGATGTCTTGATATATATATATATATGTATATATATATGCTGTAAATTGATCAACTCAGGGTAATTAGCATATTCATCACCATTAAGTTCAGATAGGGCTTCTTAAAAAGCTAAAACACAAATGTAATTGGGGTTGTGATTTAAGGATGATTGAAAAAACTCTAATTTCAAAAGACAAAAGTTAGATAAGGTTTTCTGTTTTGAAAACCTTTATTTACCTTTTATCTGTGCTCTATAGAGCTGTTTCAATTGGCCAGCAAATGAAAAGGGAGGAAATTGGTAACAAGGCTTTTAGAATGGAAAGGGTGAAATTAGTCTACTAGAAAGTTAATATAATATGTATTATTGGAGATAAATATAGATATTTCCTTATGAAAAGGAAGTTCCTACATTCTGGGAAGTGTGGGAAAATCTGTGCTACTACTCATCTGTCCCATAGTAGCATCATATAAATAAAAATCTTGGGAAACGTTTTGCATTGTCACACAAATAGACACACAAACAATAATACACTGCTGGTTCAATTATAAGAGAACAGTTTTAACATCTTCCAGTTTTTTAAAACTCATGAGTTTGAACTACCCATTTAACCTGAACTAGGCAGAATTAGTAGAGATACCAGGGCTTTAATAGAAAAGGTTTAACATTGCATTTTCACAGATAAAATGCTGAAAGTCTTTGTACTATATAATAGAAATGAGTTTGTAAAACTTATTAAAGGTTTAAATAAACTGGGAGTTGAGTTGGTTTAACTCATCTGAGAAAACAAGATACTTAAATAATTCACACAATAAATGTATGTAAATATTAATTAGAATAGTCCGATGGCTGCCAAAAAGAGAATTTTCAAGTTACTGAATGTACATGAACTATTGTAACTTTTAAAAATGTCCTACAATTCATTTTTATCTTTAAATATATTTTAAATTGTATTGACATGTATTCATTGGACATTTAATTAAGTTCTATGTGATATTTCCATACATGCATACAGTATACATAGATCAGACTCAACCACCATTTTTCCCTAATTCATAATATCTTCTCTCACAAGTTAGGAATATGACTTTTTCTTTGTTTTATTTCTACAAATGTGCTAGTTTTGCTAAAATCTAGGCACATCCCTTGTGATGTATCCAGTTTTCAAGTTTGTAACATGTAAAAGAAAGAGAAGGGCTAGAGATGTAGCTCAGTAGTAGAAGGCTATCCTAGCAGGAGCAAGAAACTGTGTTCCATTTCCAGTACCAAACCAAAAAAAAATTAAGAATATGTTCTATATAAATTTTACTCAGAATATCATTCTATTTCCATGTGACCATACATCAAAGAAGAAGATTCCTTAGATTTTAAAAATATTCAACCATCTATGACTTCTTCATAAAATTATACTTAACTTGGCATGTAACAATCAATTGCCTCTAGAATTTTATATCCAAAAGATCTGAAAAAGATGGAAGCTTTAGGGCAATCAAGAAAGAAAACAAAACTCCCTTTATCTAGACCAAAAAAAGCTCTATCTAATTGTTTTATTTTCCCATGCCTTAAAGAGACTGCAGCTTGGGTTTCTAACCTACTTTAAGCTCATTTGATTTGTACTTAATGAGTAGGCAAGGATGAGAGTAATAAGCTAGTAGATTCACACAGAGAATGAACAGCAAAGGCAATGGCATCCTGCTAATAGCCTAGAAGGTAGCTAAAATTTTTTACTCAATGACGTCCCCAAAGTAAAGATACCATTTTTAGCAGCTAGAACTATCACAAAATGGAAGTTTCTCTTTTATTCAACTTACTTCTGATTTTTCTTTTAAAAAACCCTTAGTGTCAAATCAAACAAAAGTTAAGAAAATACATCAGCTCAGTTTTTTATAAAGGATATTCATGTATTTAATCTATTGGGTGGATCCAATGTGAATATACAAGCATGCTATATTTAATCCAAATAATTCTGAATTTAAAACAATTAAGAGAAAGCACTCGTACAATGCATTTCTTCTAACATCATTCTTTAGAGCTATTTTAGATAAGTGAGATAAATCCTGATTTAAAAGCACTGGCTACTTAGGTGTTAAACATAAGCAGCAAATTCACTTTTACAAATTGTCCCATTTATTATATTTAATCCTCCTCCTGTAATGAGGAGCACTGAAGTACACATTCATAGTTGTTTTCCTTTGACATGGTTCTTTTATTACTGCCTGTTTTCTTTACATAATGTCCTACAGCAGCTGGCCTATTATTATGATGCTTTTCTCCTGTCTTTTTCTTCAGTGATTTTGCTAGCACAAATAATTAAAATGTACTTACCTTCCATTGCTTTGGCTGTAACTAAGGGAGCTTTGGATGCATACATCTGGCAGTGAGGTGGGGGAAGTGTTAATGTGGAGGGAGCTGGTGTTGTTTGTTTCTTTTTATTTTATTTCTGAACAGTGACATATTGATGCTTCAGATAATAAATCATTCCAATTTGTTCATCCCTGTAAGCAATGGTTTTAATCTTCATTTATGACTTGCAAAGTCCGTTTTGTTAGAAGCATTTGATAAAATACTCAATTACCATTTTTTTTCACTGTAGTTCAACTGCTGTGCTGATAAAAGGCTCCAGCTCAGAAGATAAACTGCAAATAATTCCTGAAGAACAAATGTCAGAGGCAGTATACAATGAATGAGATTTTTTTTGAGCAGATTATTCTATCACCAATGTGACAGGGTGGTTCAATATTTATTTTGTTGAGAATGTCATTTAAATATTGTTTGACACCTGCTCCCTATAGTCCGCTACTCGTCACATTACAATTTCAAGGGATTTAAAAGTGAAGCTTAACTCTATGTACAGTATGAAAAAAGAAACTCATCTGTAAACCAAGATGAGAATACATTGTTGATATATGCAAATTATTTAAATAAATGAAAATGCAATTGATTTAGTTTTGTGGGTTTATATGCAAGAAGAATATCTAAGCCTCAGCACTTTCTCCTGCTCTTCGCTTTCAAGTGTTTATTTTTGAAACCATATCTGAAATCTTGCCAAGTATATCTGCCTCTTCGTTCATTAAATTGCCTTTTTCTAGGTAATCTACTGTTGAAAATGATCACTTCATTCACCCTACTTCTTCAATTTTCCTCCATGTGCAAGCTCTAGGTGGCATTACTCATTGACTGAGAAGTGCAGAAGGCTATAATAAGCTAACTTTTCTTAATGGGAAGGGGCTTATTATATTCACCTCCATTTGCTCAAGTTGAAAAGTTTCTATTAAGTGCTCAGCAAGTGGGGATAGTTATCATTTCAAGTATGGACCCCAGAATGCCATATAATCCATTAAGAATTTTCCTCCCAGGGATTCTTCTCAATCTTCCAGTCCAAGTCAATCACTTTTGACAATTTTAAATCCAGCACTTTTTTTTGCTATGAATTTTAAATAGTCAAAAGATATCTCCAGATGAAATCAAGGCTTAGTCTCTGCCTCACTCTTTGAAAAGCAAGAAGACAGTGGAAAATGGAGTAAAGAAGAAAGAGAATAAGAATCATTAGGAAAAGAGGAACTAAAAAGTTGACTTGTGAAATTTCTGTTTCCTTTAATATCAATTGTTTTGATATTATTGTGTTGCCTTATTATCCACTATATATGCCTGTGTTTTGCCACTAGATTATCTCAGGAATCCAATGCATACCATGTATTTACATATTATCTTCACTGGAAACAGAATTTCATTTCCTTTGAATGAAATCACAAGAAACCACTGCATTCAAGAAAAATGCCATGACAGTACTAAGTGAAAAATATATATATATAGAATTGTGTGAACATTTGCTTGCTAGTCATTTATCTTTGGCTCTTAAAACTTCTATGAAGTACGAGAGCCCTGAACATGAGGAATAGCGGAACTGAAACCACTGATGTAAGGCAATGCAGACAATTGAAATAATCAACATTGTTCACTATGAAAAACAGCAACAACTACTGGAATTATCAGAGACATTGGTAAAATGGTCAACATTAAATACAAATTGAACTAATATTGCCAATGGTCAAGACTGAGCACCCTGGATTAGGTCTTCCTCCATTTTTAACTATTTAAATACTTTTGGTACCTTTGCAAACACAGTAACTTCATCCCTTACTGAAATGGAAGTGAGATAGGCAAGCTAGCTCACAGTCTTATAAGGTTAACAGGCCTACCATAAAATGAGCAGTTAAAAAGTGGAGCAGTCTCCAAGGTTACGGAAATAAGATAACATAGCAGGAGATGGAAAATTGGAAAGTCAACAGCCTTTTGAGACTATGTGGTTAGCAGAAATACCAAAATGTCAGAGCCATACAAGACAAGTTCACTAAAATTAAACCCACTAGGATAGGACAATAGTATGCCCAGTTCTGAACATAATATTATGGATTTCCTCCAATGATAAGGAACAACTGCTGGTGGTGAGAGGCAAATGCATGCATAGAATAGTCACTAAAATAACTCACAGTTACCTTTACTTTATTAGCATAGTAAAACACCCACCCAGAGACAAGACTTAAGAAGGTAATTAGGCATGCATGATATAAAGAAGCAACATGAGGCAGGGTGCAGGTATAATTAAAACACATACCTCTACCTCTACAGAGACTTGGTCCCTGCCTACCCTGTAGATGCCATGAAAGTTGTACATTTTGTCCTTTCTTTGAACCTACCTGACACTTTATAGGTCAATGTTGTCTCCCTTCTGGTTCAAAGGGAACTCCCTCTACCCATCTAGAGCCTTGTTACTATTGTGCATCTGCCTGACTCTTTTCTGATAGCACAAGAACCTACAGAGCCAGTAAAGGCAGATTAAGTACATCTTTGGAGCCAGACTCATTTGGGTTCAACTCCTCATAAGTCAGCCCTGTAGCTAGCCAATTAACCATGAAGAGACTCAGATTTTTCATCTTCAAAATAACTTTAATAATACCTTATTGGAGGGTATGAAAGAAATAAGTGAGAACTTTGGAGTCTGCAAAAGTTCCTGACATAAAGTAGAAACTATATAAATGCATATTGAAAAGGTTTATTAAATTAATGGTGCCCTGGTTTTTATATTATTGTAAGCAAATAGAATTTCACTTCAAAAATTCTGGTTTGGGGACTAAATGTTACTCCTAGTGGCATGAAAAAGTTCAGGTTCCATTCAGATATCTAAAGTAGTTTACCTACTGGGAGAACTCAGCTCAGTGACCTGGGCAAGAATTCTATTCTCAGCCGGGCATGGTGGCGCGAGCCTGTAATACCAGTACTTAGGAAGGCTGAGACAGGAGAATCCCGAGTTCAAAGCCAGCCTCAGCAATGGCGAGGTGCTAAGCAATTCAGTGAGACCCTGTCTCTACATAAAACACAAAATAGGGCTGAGGATGTGGCTCAGTGGTCGAGTGGCCCTGAGTTCAATCTCCAGTACCAAAAAAAAAAAAAAAAAAGAATTCTATTCTCCTTGCAGGATATTACGAGTTTTAAATCTATGGAGAGGGTCTTGAGCATATTGAGTTTGTAGGGCATGATCTTCTTGAGAACAAAACAATGTCAACCCCAATAATACATGAAGGAATTTCCACAATAATTTTGTTTTTGGTTAAAAGGGGTAAACTGATTTTGAGGACTACAAATTGCTCCAAGAACATTAATATACCTATCATATTTTGTCTGGTTTAAAAAGATTGATCATAAGATTTGATATTGTGAAAATCAAGGTATATATAGCATTTACCTATCTTAAATAGATTATGTTAAAAGTATGTTGAAGCCGGGTGTGGTGGTGCACGCCTGTAATCCCAGCACTGTGGGAGGCTGAGGCAGGAGAATGGCGAGTTCAAAGCCAGTCTCAGCAATGGCGAGGTGCTAAGCAACTCAGTGAGACCCTGTCTCTAGATAAAACACAAAATTGGACTGGGGATGTGGCTCAGTGGTCGAGCAGCCCTGAGTTCAATCTCCAGGGATGTGGCTCAGTGGTCGAGTGGCCCTGAGTTCAATCTCCAGTACCAAAAAAAAAAAAAGTATGTTGAAGACTTTAAGTAGATCAATTTAAAGCTGACCTACATTCATTTAAAGCATAATTTTTATTATATAGTATAACCTATTGAATTCCTTCAGACATATTAATATTTCTAATAAAAATAAGGGGAAGGAAAAATCTCATTTATTGTAATCTGTATTTGACATTGCATTGACATGACCATGAACAACAAGCTGGGCATAGTGGCACATACCTGTAATCCCAGTGGCTTGGAAGGCTGAGGCAGGAAGATCATTAGTTCAAAGCCAGCCTCAGCTATTTAGTGTGGCCCTGAACAGCTTAGTGAGACCCTGTATTCAAATAAAAATATAAAAATGGCTGGGGGTGTGGCTTAGTGGTTGAGCTTCCCTAGGCTCAATCCCAAGTACCAAAAAAAAAATCTCAAATCTATATGAATGGATAAAAAGAGGACTTTGTAATTAGAGCATTATAGTTATACATAGTAGTTGGTTACATTTTGACAAAATTATACCTGCAAGAAAATTTTATTTTAATTCCCATTTCCCCCTTTCCCTCATTACCTCCCTCCCCCTATTCTACTTCCTCTACTGATTTTCCTTTTGCTCTTTAATTTATTTTTGATTGATGCTTCCTACATATACATAAAGAAATTCACTTTGGTATTTTATATGTGTATATAACATGATTTTGCTAAATTCATTCCATCTTTCCTCCCTCCCCTCATTCCTTTAGTTTATTCCACTAATCTTCCCTATATCTTTATGATGTCTGATCCCCACCACAACTTTCTTTCCCTTATTTTTTTTCTTTTTTTTAGTTGTAGATGGACACACAATATCTTTATTTATTTTTATGTGGTGCTGAGGATCGAACCCAGTGCTCACGCATGCGAGGCAAGCGCTCTAACACTGAGCCACAATCCCAGCCCTCCCTTATTTTTATTTAGCTTTTTCTGGGAGAAAACATATGAACTTTGACTTCCCGAGTCTGGATTATTTCACCCAGCATGATGTTCTTCATTTCCATTCATTCCCCAGCAAATGTGGCTGAGTAAAACTTCATTGTGTACATATACCAAATTTTCTTGATCCACTAATCTTTTGATGGGTGTCTTGGTTGACTCCATAATTTGGCTATTGTGAGTTGTGCTGCTATAAACCTGAAGGGGCTGTCTTGCTATAGTATGCTGGTTTTAGTTCTTTTGGATAAATAACAATGAGTGGGAAAGCTGGGTCATATGGTGATTCCATTACTAGATTTTTTGAGGAATCTCCATATTTCTTTCCAGAGTGGTTGTACTAACTTCAAGTCCTACCAACAATTTATCAGTGTGCCTTTTTCCCACATAAGAAGAGGAATTTTTAGGGGCTGGGGTTGTGGCTCAGTGGTGGAGCACTTGCCTCGCCCGTGTGAGGTACTGGGTTTGATCCTCAGCACCACATAAAATAAATAAATAAATATATTGTGTCTATCTACAGTTAAAATAAGTATTTTTAAAAAAGAAGAGAAATTTTTAAGTATGGGAGTGCTAGTCATGAGAAGACAAGGCCATTAGTAGAAGTCAGTTAAAACATACAGGCATGGTGGCATACTTGTAACTCTGAAGGCTGAGGCAAGACAATCACAAGTTCAAGGCTAGCTTCTGCAGTTTAGCAGGACCCTCAGCAACTTAGAGAGACCCTGTCTCAAAATAAAAAAATAAAAAAGAAAAAAGAACTGAGGTTGTAGCTCAGTGGTAAACTGCCCTTGGGTTCAATCCCCAGTACCAAAATAAATAAATAAATAAAATCCAGTTTTAAGAGTTTTGCTTAAAATTTTTGAAAATTCAAGTTTTATCCGATATTAAACATACATTATGACTCTCAAGTTCAAGTCACTTCAATTCAACAAATATTTTAGTTCATGCTATGTGCAAAGCACTGTACTAACTGGTTAACTTCTCTCCTCCCCTACTCTTAGTACTCTCACATATGATCCTTTAAAAAATCCATTATTGCTTTTCACTTGCCTTTCAGAGAGTATTAAAGATAATGAATTACTGTGTTTTCCAAACCTTTCTTATTTTTCCACTCAACTTCCTGTAGTTCAATATAGACATCATTACTTCTCTGCTAGTATAGTGATTCCTTTCGTCATGCCTGAAACAACTACAGCACCGAGATTAAATACAATCTATATTCACATAAATCATTGAATAAATGAATCATGAAATTAATATGTAAATTGTGTGTTTAACCTCTATTTATACAGCACTGTCTGTCACCATGTTGTAAATCTAAAACTAATTGCAAATTCACAACTCTGCAAAAAGAACACCATGGTAAAAGCTTGACATATTTATTAACTAAATGTTGAACTACATTTAGTAAGTAATTAACAGTCACACCAGAACAGGGAGAGAAAATTATATTTAAGCACAGATGTCACCTGTATGAAATGGCTAAAAATATTTTAGATTAGATTTTGATATTAATCAAAGAATACCGCTATTTAATTTTTGACAGATAAATCTGTTTCCATTTATGCATGATTCCATTAAGCAACTCATTTTTAAATGTTCATGTCACAATCATCCACAGAAATAAAAGTTCCCTTTAATTTGATTCCTTAAAGAAAGGAAAAAAATTTACCAAAGTTTAGATGATAGTAAACCCATTCAAAGAGTATCCAAAATCTCCTCAACTCAGCACATTAATAATATTTTATAGGTGATTGATGGACAAACTACATAAAACAATTTTCACATGTATTTTAAATATGTACTGAATAAAATTATTTAAAATTTTAATGAGTCTTGTCCTCAGCAACATAGGCAACTTCTGAAAAATCATTTTGTTCCAGAAATAAAAAGTTCTTCAAAGAATACAACTTTGAACTTAAATAAGGCATATAAATATATAACCAGGAAAATGTGAGACTTGTCCTTTCCTGCATTTAGATCACTGGTTTTAAGTCTCACTAATAGCTGCTATTCTTTTATATTTTTGGTGGGAGGGCAGTATTGGGGATTGAAACCAGGTGTGCTTTATCACAGAGCTACAAACCCATCCCTTTTTTAATTTAATTGATTAATTAATTAATTATTTTCAGACAGTATCTCTAAATTGCTTAGGGCTTCTCTAATTTGCTGAGGCTAGCCTCAAACTTGCAATCCTTCTACCTCATCCTACTGAGTCTCTGGGATTATAGGCAAGTGCCACGACATTTAGCTATAGCTGCTCTACATATAACCTGAGTTCTTATAAAGATGCTAGAATTTTAAAAGCACAATGCATAATTTAACTATAACAAATGGTATTAAATATTTACAATAGATAATCACTAAAGTAATAAAAGATAATTATTTGTTTTAATTGGTATTTCACACATAGATGAATGGTAAATATGACTGTTAGATTCTAACTGCCCTAATTAATTTAATCTGACTCTGGTTGCATTTAAAATAGGCAAAATAGAACATATACTTCCAATTTCCTCATGTATGGGTCTTTTAGAATGTGTCCAACTACTTTTTAAAATTCTAACTTGCAAAACTAGGCTTTAAAAATATGAAAAACATTCTGACAAATAATTTAAACAAATTTGTACAAAAATGAGGCAGTATTGATAATATTCTGGAAAATATTTTTGTCCAATATATAAAAATGTCATTAGTACTCAACCATTCTTAGGCCTAATGATTATAATACCCAGGTCATGCATTCTTAAGAGAGCAGACTGGAATTAATATTACATTGTATATCTGTGAAGTGGAATTTCTGTACGTTAAGGTCATCTGGCTGGTGTCTGATCTGTATCCATATCAGTGGTATTTTTAACCAAAGTTCCTAGGATAAATTCCACCATTTCAATAATTATAAATAGAAGAGCCAGAGAGAGAGAAAATTAAAATTGCTATAATATTTTATATAGATATTGTTCATTAGAATGAGTTAAAGTGCAATAGACACATTTTCCTTTTGATTCTTATATATTAAAAGCAAGAGATTCACTACTTTACATATGTTCGGTCAGCTAGATCTAATGACAGAAAAAAAAATGAAGGAATGAAGGAAAGAGAATGACCATTTCTTAGAGGACATAGCTAAAATACCAAAAGTGGGTTAAATGTGATAAGGTATGTAAAGAGTTTAGCACAGTGCCCAGAGCATAATTAGAGACCAAAATAAATTAGATATGATGAAAGGAATGATGATGATTAAAATGATAACAATAATAAAAAATACTTGGTTTCTCTCATCTCCTTCTGCATTCAATGTGATGCATTGTATTATTTTGGTTGAAACACATACAGGGAGAAAAATCTAGAGTTACATGTTTAGAAGGTAAGGGAAGAACCTGAGAACCCCTTGGAAGCATCTTAGGGACTTCTGGGGTAACTTAGAGCATAGTTTTTAGAAGTACTGCCTTAATTCAATCCATTATTTCATGAGACTTTTTATTATTTCATTATAATTCTCATCTTCAAGATTAGTGGCATCTCTCTAAGCAGTATAAAGTTATGCTCTGGTTATTTTGTTTAAAATAGAGTGCATAAATGAACACCACCTGGTTCTTTTAAGAAGTTATAATTTGGAGAAAAATAGAGAAAGTGTAATAGGAAAAAGGAGGAGAGGAGGGTACTGGAGAATGAATTGTAGCAAAATTAAGTACATTTATGAATGTCATGATGAACTCCACTCTTATGTACAATTATAATACATTAATAATAGTATACAAAGAAGTTACAATTTGGCATTTTATTGTTGATGTACATTAATTAATTAGTAGATAGTTCAACTAGAATTTTCACTGATATTCTATATGTTTCACTAAAAGAAGTACCTCAGTCTATAATACATGCTTTATTTCTACTAGTTATATTTTCTGTTATACACTTTTCTTTTTTAAAAAATTCTTATGTGAATTTATCTTGCCCAGTGTCAAATTATGTGAACCAAAGCTGGAGTGCTAGATGGAAAATGAAGATTTGCTGCTCATTTCTCCTTCTTCTGATAGTTCCTTGTGGGTTTTTAGGCAGGTTATTCAATTGATGTGTGGCTAAAATGATGACAATTAACTTGTAACCCTCACAAAATTATTAATTTACCCTAGATATTTTCTTGAAATTTTTTATAAATTAAGTGTTTCCTTTAATTTGTTTTATTAAAGTATAATCAGTTTTGGTAACTTGGTGACTTACACAGAACTTCACTAATATCATCTTGATGCAGTATATATGAATTTTCATAAATAATCAGGAAAAAAGGTGAATTTTCCCACTTCATTATTTCTAGGAAAAGGCAAATACTGACTAAATACATTAATATAGACTGGTAGGGGAAGAAAGACCAACATTTTTAAGTACTTGTTATGCATGAGGCACTCTGCTAGGTTCTCTGTACATGTCATTTAATTTGTGAAGTCATTATTATTATTCCCAGTTTACTCATCAGGAGACCTACACTCAAAGAGGATATCCTTCCAGAAATCACAATGTTACTTAAACAGAAGTGCTGGTTAGCCATATATTAAAACCTGGGCTCTACATATTTCACTATATACTATGCAGTCTTCTGATTGAATATTATTCAGTTCAACTTACGTTACATCCCAAATCCAGAATATGAATCCACTAAAAGTTTTCTGCCTCTAACATATTTTTTTAAATTTTTTTTAGTTGTTGATGGATCTTTATTTTATTCATTTATTATTTTTATATGTGGTGCTGAGGATCGAACCCAGGGCCTCACGCATGCTAGGCAAGCGCTCTACCACTGAGCTACTGCCCCAGCCCTCTAACATATTTTTGTAAAAAAAAAAAGAGCCAAGTTGTATCAAGAGAAGTAAAGAATTATCATAATCTAATTATTCTGTAGTCTAAGATGAGAAGAAATTGCTAAAAGGAGGCATTTACTTTACCTCATGTGTAAGTTGGAGATTGGCACTATACTGTCTGTTCCCAAGGAGATTTATGTTGAAGAGATAAAACTTTCTCCTACTTTTTTGTTTTCATCTATTCCTTGTCTCTGTCCAACATTTCATTCTGGAAAGGAGAAAGAGCTGCTCATCTCGGTGGCAGGAAAGAACAATCTTCGATTTATAGCATGCTAGGAACCCATCACTGTGATAGAGCAATCTTTCCCCCAGACATCTCTCCATTACTGAAGCTGATACCTCCTTGCCCTGATGCCACTTCAGTACTGATCTGTCAGTCCCAACTGCAGGGCTAATGGCACCTCCTGCCCCTATGTGCATTTTTCACCTTTATCTCAGAAAAACTTCTTGTTGAGTCCTTCTTTAAGCAAACTGTGAAAATATACTTCCCACAATTTTTGTTTTACAAACTTCTTCATACACACACACACACACACACACACACACAGGTATATATCAACTTCTTCATATATGTGTGTGTGTGTGTGTGTGTGTGTATATAAAACAACATACCACACACTTGGCAGAATACCTTTGGCTGTACTTACTTTGCCATTTCCCTTTTTTATCACTGCTTCATCAGTTCTGAGGAAGCACAACAAAAACGAAGTTAGAGAAGCTTCATTTTCAAGGTACTTCAGGAATAGTGAACCAAGAAATTATTTAATTACTACTGGGAAGTAACTGAAATAAATATAAGGCTCTTTTAATAAAGCCTCCTTGTTAGAGCTGAATTTTATTCTTATGTGTCACTTTTGAATTTGGTACAAGATGTAAGATAATTATCAAAATGAAATAACTCTTCTAATTACTTTACAAAAAATACTTAAGAGCAAACACAAAAGAGATACAGAGCATCACAGCAGAATCTCGTTTTTCTGGAAAGTTAATAAGAAAAGGAAAGAAGAAAGATTGATAAATAGAAATTGTAGGCAGCCAGCTACAATTTTGAATATTTTCCCTACTCTTAAGTAGATGGAAGAATATTAAAGTGACACCTTTACACTTAGTAGTTTGTATGATAATCTATAATACATGATCAAATTCCTTTAAACATATTACAAAGTATTAGCCTAATTGTCAAAAACTCCAAACTCCCCATGCTCTGAAACGTTGACACTATATTCAAAGTAAAACATAATTTGATGAAAGCTGATTACCTAACAGGATGCTTGCTGTCCCCCTTATACAAAAAGGTGTTTTTTTAGCTGATTCCTTTTAATTTAGCATTCTCTGATTCATAATATTCATAGCAATAATTTAAAAATCAAAAAAACTCACAAAATATGAGCATTTAATAGATTTTTCTATTAATACAGAAATTACATTGACCAGAGTGCCAAAAGTACAGATATATAATCTGCAAATATCTGTCACTTCCTTTCTGCCATCATCTTCTTAATACAACAAATATTAAGAATACAACCAGATAACTAGTTGGCTTATATGGCATTTACAGATTTAGTCTTTTTTTATCTTGTCCCTCCCTCAGCTGTCTGGTTTTTAAAAATCCATCTGGTACATAAACCAAAGACAAATGGAAATAGAGGGCAAGGTAAACAAAATGCAGACACTAGTAGCACATACATCTGGGGATGGCAAGTTTATACTAAGTATGGGCATTACAGATTTATACTAACTTCCCTTAGATTCCTGAACTAAAGCTATAAGTCTATTATTTACTGCTTCTGTCAAAAATGGTTTAAAACACTATATGCTAGTGTTATTTAGATGTGAAATTTAAATTTCCCTAGTCTTGTTGAAGGTTTTTCAGAAATACTTGGATTTGGACATCAACAAGCAAAAAGGCAATACACACTGATCAATTGAACAAACAGCAAAATAACAGAAAGGAATTTAGAAAGCAGCTTTTTTAGAGGTGATAGGGCAGAGAAAATTCCAATCAGACTGAAGTATTTCTCAACTTAATGAAACTTATAAGAAATTGGCTGCTTTTCCATCTTTGATATTTCCACAATATGGCACAAACAGATCATCTTCAAGTCTCATTTAAAGTAGTATCTATTTTTTATTGGATAACTATGCTTTACATAAGTACTTCTAATAATATATATTAATGCTCAGATCAGATGTGTATATATCATACTGCTGGAAAAACAAACTAAGCATTTGATGCCCACAGTATCTAGCAAAATTAGCAGTCAGGATTTACAGAGATATGTGCTTTATTGAAACTAAAATCCTCACATTGCAGATACAGTAAGTTATTCACCTGATTTAAAGATTGGCTGAAATTTATTTTATCTTAGAAGTAAACAAACAAAATTGAGGCTTTTATAATAAAAGTTATGATCAATGCTGTAGTCTTTAGAATCCATGCTTTATTCACTGTTAAAAGCAGATGTGATGACCAAGAAAGATCAATATTATAAGCTCTTTATGTTTTTGGTATAAAATTACTATGGATTCATTTAGATATTATATTGCATACTTTTATCAATGACATTAACTTAAAATCCAAATAAATGTTATTTGGAATGATATACCCCAATTTCCCTACTCTTAGAATTTTGTGATTACATATTAAGGCATTTTACTGTAAGAATGTATTTAACTCATACTTTATTTTTCAAAATTTGTAATGACCTCACTGATAACATTTTTAAAATTCTTTTTAGTTAAAGATGGACACATCTTTATTTTGTTTATTTATTTGTATGTGGTGCTGAGAATCAAACCCAGTACCTCACAAGTGCAACGCAAGTGCTCTGCCTCTGAGCCACAACCCCAGCCCCACTGATAACATTTTAATACAATTTTCTTTGATAATCTTTTAAATAATAAGTCATTTTATACTTTTATTTCACTTATTTATTTTTATGTGGTGCTGAGGTTTGAACCTAGTACCTCATAAATACTAGGCAAAGCACTATACCACCGAGCTACAACTGCAGCCCCTTCTTTGACAATCTTGTATCTTCTCATTAAATTTAGTTCCTTTGCCATAGATGGGAAAAATGGGTGACAGAGAATTTATAATGAATTGTTATTTGTTCAATGTCTCCTCAATTTAAGATAGCTATAATAATATATTTGCTTTATTGGTTTTATCAAAATATATTCTATGTTACCATCAGTAATAATCATAATTGTGTTCTGATAGTACTGCTTTAAATCCTATATCAGGCTATATGTTTTTGATAGTGTAATATCTTATTAAATAATTAAGACTATATAATCTACAAATAACACAATTTGATGAATACATTTTTGTGTTTAATGTTCAATTATTTCATTATTATATATGATGTGTACTCATGGGATACCAAGTTTTCTCTCTTCCTATAATAATTTTTGTGGCACTGCATCTTAGACTGGTAAATATCTTAATGGTAATGTACTACATTAATAGAATATTACAAATTTGCACAACATTTTAATACTTATGATGAACACAGAAGGTAGTCACAGTGTATATTTCTCCACATTTCACAGATGAGGAAGCTAAGATTAAGAAAAGTTCAGTGACAAAAATAACATATCACACAGAAAGCACTTGGTCCAGCCAACACAGAAACATGAATTTTCTGCTACCTAGTCCATTCTTCCTCCTGCTATCACATACCGTTTCAACCTCAATCTAATCAACTAAATTTCCTTGTTTCACTCACAAATTGGCTGTTACATATTTTTCTTGGTTTTTAATCAGTATTACAATTAGTATTAAGAAAATCAGTTGATTCAGAGATTGATTATACAATAGAAAGTCTTCTGTCCCCTCTTCAAATTCACTTTAGAAACCCAATAAACCTAGTCTGATGTAACTGATGCTCATGATTGGCTTTGGTATTTGGCTTCACGTAGGACAAAAAAACAGATAAAACTGTTTTGAGAATAAGCCTCATCTCTTAATACAAAATAATCAATTCTTAAAGTGTATTAAAATGCATCCTGACCTACAAATATTGCTTTGTGAATATAAAGGCTCATTGTGTTTCACAGATAATCAGATACTGACATGTGAAAATAAAAATATATGACTCTAAATTACCAACACAAAAAACTTTATGAAATATTAAGCTTAAATATTAACTGTATTGCTGTAAAAATTTCTACTTTCCTAATGTAAGGATGATGGGGTTAAAATGTAAATAATTTAGTGGTTTAAAATGGAAAATCTAGATTGATTCCATGATCCTGAAAACATTTCCAACTCAAATTTGATTATGGTCTGATTAAATGTTCCTTTATAAATTGTCTTCCAAACAATGAGAAGATATTTTTCATAATCTCCTTTTTCTATGCTTTGTTTATAGAATTATTATGATAAACTAAATACTATTAACCAGAGATTAAAGAGGTCACCCTTTTCTTGGAAGGAACCCTAAGTGGTGACAACAATGAAGAGTATAATCTTTGCTTCTGTATAAATCTACTTTCTCTGACTAGGCAACCTATCACATTGAGATAATCTGCTCAAAGCAGAGGAAGTAAAATCTCTCTCAAAGAAGTAATGATCAAAATGAATGGTTGACAAAGCAAATTATCTCTTCACTGTCATCTAGTTTTAGAAACAATTTGGGAAATGATAGAAATAATAAAATACTAACACTCCGATACAGCAGCAATGGTGATAAATATATTTTTGCATTACACTCAGTTGTAAAATATCTTTAGCCCCAAAACTTAAATTTGAGGATAGCCAAATTAAATATTCTGGAAAGCATTACAGACTCAGAAAATTCATAGACTATGTGTTGATATTCCACAAACAACAAAACTCTCCAGTGTGATAACTATTATTTTTTCTATCCTGAGTTGGGTTTAAGCAGGTTAATCTTTCAAGACAACTGAAGACTTCAGTTGTAGGAATCACCCTAGCTTGCAGAAAATATTTCCAATGATAATTTAAATGTAATCCATTTTTTGGAGGGTTTAGCTTTTGATTGAAATTTTTAGTGAAGTAAAAATATTAAGATGAAGTGAATGACATTAAGCCATGTAAAGTAATGACAATGAGCAGGCCACATTTTCTTCACAGTCAGGAGCCTCTATAGTCAACATTGTGTTACCATAGATTCTTGCCAAACAGAATTTTTGGTATTCAAAAATACTTATGCAGATGTATATTTCTCTCCTCTTAAAATTTTAACAGACTTGATTATACATCCAATAGAATAACTAAAGTAAAAAAAAGATACATAACTTATTCTAACTAGGATCCCATATGACATATCAAAATACACTATTATCATGTATGTCTAAAAAGTATAAATATAAAATAGAATCAGAGAAGAAATATATAATACCAAGTGTTAATGACAATGTGGAAGAACATGAACTCTCACACTCTGCTTGCTGGTGGAAGTATAAAACTATTTGGCAGCATATTCTGAAGCTTAAAATAAGACTGAGCCTATGATATAGCAATGCCATATTCAACAAAATAAGTATATATGTCCATCCACAGACATGAACACAAAGGCATGAGTTATCAAAGAAGTGGTGTCAATAATAGCCCCAAACTGGAAATGACCCAAAAGTTTATCAATAATAGAATGTTTAAAATACATTTTGATATATTCATTCATACAATGAAATATTGTTTAGCATTAAAGAGAATGGACTAGTATTACATGTAAAATCATGGATGAGTCTTATAGACATAATGGTGAAAAGAAGCCAGATACAAAAGGTGACATCCTTTGTTATTATATTTAAACTAAATTCAATAGTAAGCAAACAGACATATGATGATAAATGGCAGAAAACAAATTGTTCTTTGGCAGTGTGTTAATATCTGCAACAGTAAAAAAGGGAGGCTTCTAGGTATCCATGACATCATTGATCTGAGTGTTGACTACACAGACACAGGTGTGGTACCCTTGTGAAAAATTAACTTCTATATTCCTTTCTATGTATATTTCAACTGAAAGAAAATTTAAAAATCTGAATTAGTTATTTCAAAGCTCAGAACAAAAAACATGATTGATTTATCCTATCATTTTTACCTATAATATTACATCCACTATAATTATAAGCTAGAATGGACAAATCTGGTATTGTGACCACAGTTTTTCCTCTATTAGCAGATAATTCATTCTCTATTTACAAAAAAATGCAAATCCTTTGCTTTCCTTTTACCTTTAGTGCTTCTCAAGTTCTAGCATCAGCCTATTCATCCTCAAAAACACACACCCTCAAGCCATCCTGTTGATCTTAGCATGATTTCCATTTTCTTGTTTTATTTGAGAAATATTAACATTGTTTAAATGAAAACTCCTTTGATTGAGCTACAATATAAAATGTACTTATCCCAATAATCAATTAAATCAAAAGATGAAAGTATGTACCCAATATTGGAAACATTAAATAAACACATTTTGATTAATTTCATGGTCTTGAATTATGTACTGGTAGGGCCACACATTCATTATGCCATGCAAACTATTATTATGTCTGAATTGCTCTTTCATCCAAGTACAGATAAATTCATAAAGAAGCAGTGAGCAATATTGTTAAAGTAAACACTATCCAAGTGTTGAGTTTTCATTATATAAATACAGTACTATTGCAGTAGTTAAATAAATGGGTAATGACATTTGCTGGAATATTTAAAATATTTTTACCAACATATATATAATTCTTTTCTTTTCTTTTCTTTTCTTTTACTTGGTACTAGGAATTCAGTCAAGGATACTTAACCACTGAGCCAAATCCCCAGCGCTTTTTCATTTTTCATTGTGAGACAGAGTCTTGCTAAGTTGTTTAGAGCTTTGCTAAGTTTCTGAGGCTGGTCTCAATCTTGTGATCCTCCTGCCTCAGTTTCCCAAGTTACAGGGATTATTGCCACGCACCACCATGCCCAGCCCAACACACATATCATTTTTTTTTAAGTACTGGGGATTGAACTCAGGGGCACTCAATCACTGAGCCACATCCCCAGCCCTATTTTGTGTTTTATGTAGAGACAGGGTCTCACTGAGTTGCTTAGCGCCTCGCCGTTGCTGAGGCTGGCTTTGAACTCGCGATTCTCCTGTCTCAGCCTCCCTAAGTGCTGGGATTACAGGCTTACGCCACCGCGCCCAGCTCATACATATTATATTGAAAGTTTAAAAATAAGTTTCATAACCATGAAAAACTTCTAGTTTGGTATATGCTTCTCTGCTGTTCTTCTTATCAAGTCTTTTGGTCTCAATGGCGAAAAAGCTGACTTAAACAAATTGGTACTGAGAAGTGCAATCATTGCTGTGGGTAACCTGACCATGAAGTTCAAAAGCTTTCAGAGTTTTTGGAGTTTGTGGGAGGAATTTTGAAAATATTACAGATGCAAGTAGGAAAAGTTTTAGATTATTGTAAGCAAGGGTTAACACACAATTCTGGTGGGAGTTCAGAAGAACAAAATGTTGATAAGACTGCAGACAGTAAAGACAGGGCTCATGAGGCTCTGGAGGAGAAAGAAAACTGTAATGGAAATTGGACTAGAGGATGTTCCCGTTACATTCTGATTAAGAAGTTGTCTGCATTTTTCCTGTGTCCTGAGACTTTCTTTGAAGCTAAATTTAAAGTGATGGACTTCAGCCGGGCGCGGTGGCTCACGCTTGTAATCCCAGCACTTAGGGAGGCTGAGACAGGAGAATCGCGAGTTCAAAGCCAGCCTCAGCAATGGCGAGGCGCTAAGCAACTCAGTGAGACCCTGTCTCTACATAGAACACAAAATAGGGCTGGGGATGTGGCTCAGTGGTCGAGTGCCCCTGAGTTCAATCCCCGGTACCAAAAAAATAAAAAATAAAAAAAATAATAAAAAAATAAAGTGATGGACTTCTTAATCTAGCAGAAGAAATTTCTAAGCAGCATAGTATTCAGCCAGTGGCATGGATGTTACTGGAGGGTTTTAGCCAAGCTTATGATGATATTCAAGAGCAGGAAGCAGAGCCAAAAAGGTTTGAAAAACTTCAACTTGAAAAATGGGCTGGGGCTGTAGCTCAGTGGTAGAGCACTTGCCTAGCATGCGTGAGGCACTGGGTTCGATCTTCAGCACCATATACAAAGAATAAACAAATAAAATAAAGATCCATCAACAACTAAAAAATTATTTAAAAAAAAAGAGAAAGAAAAATGGGAGTAAAATTGGGGCTGAGAAAGTTAGAAAGTTGTTAAAAGACATTATGGCCACTAAAGAAATGCTAAAGAATTTGCCCAGAGACACTAAGAAAAATAGCCTGAGGATATCTCAGGAATTGACAAGACCACACTCATCTCAGGCTCAAGGGAATAAAAGCAAAACTTCCTTTGAGAAGAGACCACTGGGCACAGTGGCGCAAGCCTGTAATCCCAGCACTTAGGGAGGCTGAAACAGGAGAATCGAGAGTTCAAAGCCAGCCTCAGCAATGGTGAGGTGCTAAGCAACTCAGTGAGACCCTGACTCTACATAAAACACAAAATAGGGCTGGGGATGTGGCTCAGTAGTCGAGTACCCCTGAGTTCAATCCCCAGTACCAAAAAAAAAAAAAAAAAAAGAGAGAGAGAGACCACTAGGGACCCTTGCTTCCTCAGGTAGGTCAAGGAATTTTTTTCAACATGCTTAGCCAACCCAGGCACTCAGAGGCTAGTGCAGCCATGGTTCCTAGAGGCTTGGCTACTGCTCGAGATAGTGACAGACCTTAGCACCACTTGGTGCTGATTCTGCAGGAATGTGAGATGCTAGAGATAGGGGGTAATGGATATTTCCACTGAAATTTCCAAAGAAGACCTGGAAGGCCAGGCAAAATGCTACAGGTTCAGAGTCCCTGAAGGCTTCCCCAAAAGGGTGATGCAGGAAGTTAGAAGGCAGGCAAAGATGCAATGGAGACACCAGAGATTAAGAAATGCCTGTAGCATGCAAGTTCTGCCAACCAAACCTGCAGAACTTGAGCAGAGATAAGCCAACAGTGAGGCTATGTAGCCTGCAACTGGCAAGGCCATGAGGTGGAACTACAAACGCACTTTGGAGAAGTCATCACAATGCCATGTGCCCCAGCTGATGAATGTGAAGCTAAAGTACTTGTTTATCAGGCTGGATATCTGTCTTACTTTGGTTCTATCCCTTCTTTCTATGTCCCTATGTCTTCCTTTTGGAATGGAAATGTATAATCTGTGCCTCTATATATTGGATATACATAACTCGCTTTTGATGTTTACAGGGGCTCACACGGAGTTTGTCCTGACTCTCAGAGGAGACTTTGGATTTGGACTTTTGGGTAATGGTAAAACTGTTGAAGATTCTTTAAAATGGACTCAATGCATTTTGCACTGTGAGATGGGTATGAGCTTCTGGAAGTCAGGAGAAGAATATGATTTAGATATGAGTTGCTCCTCAAAAGCTTATGTGTGAAACAATTCAAGAAAATTTAGAAGTGAAATGATTGGGTTATGAAAATCTTAACATAATCAGTACTTTAATATCCTGATATAGATTAACTAGGTGGGAATTGTAGGCAAGTAGGGTGTGACTGTGGAAAGTGAACCCCTGGAGGTATGCCTTTGGTATATACATAATTTGTTCTTATGAGCAGAGCACTCTGGCTCTCTCTTAGGCTTGCACATGCGCTCTCTTTCTCTCTCTCTCTCTCTCTCTCTCTCTCTCTCTCTCTCTCTCTCTCTCTCTCTCTGTTGGTGTGATGTCCTGAACTGCTTTCCTCTGCCATACTCTATCACAATGATGTTCTACCTCACTTGGGCCCTGAGGAGTGGATCCTACTGTCTATGGACTGTTTGACTGTCTCAAACTGTGGGTGTCAAATATACTTTTCCTCCTCTAAAATTGTTCTTGTCAGGTATTATGGTTGAAGTATGAAAAAGATAACTAAAACAGCTATGAAGAAATTGACTGCTTCCTTGTAGAATTCATCATATGTGTCTACTGCCATGAAAATACTTGAAGGTCTTTAAAGAGGGAAATATAACTATATTTAAAAGTTGGTCAGCCCAGAAAAAAATTTAAATCAAGACTAATGCCACATTTTTACTCATCCTGGATTGCCAAGTCATACTATGAGTGCTCCTTATATAAGATAAACCTGATGAAATTTAGGAATGGAATCCTAGCAGATGAGGCCAGTGTGGGACATATCTTTAGAAGAAAAAAATCACTATTGTGACTATGACCTTGTTAAAAATCCATCATGTAAAATATGATAAAATATCCATAACCAGAATGATAAGAAAATGAATTATTCTTATTAAGGAAAATCTGATTACTCCAGAATTAAGCTAAAAACTGCTTTTGTTTCAAAATTTGTTCAAAATTAATATAAAATTACTAAGGATGTCACAGAACCAAAAGATCATACTTTTGTGCATCAATGACTATATCAAATATATAAAAGCAGAGGACATATGTACTGCCAAAGACACCCTATCAAAGTTATGTGCTATTGCTTTTCACCAAATATATGATTTTCCCCTTCTTAAAAGGCCTCATTATTTTTACCTCTTAATTGATGAGAATCAAAGCCTTTATCATGCTAGGCAAGCACTCTATAAGTAAGCTACATGTCCATCCCAGACCTCAATCTTAAATACATTATAAGGGAAATAATTATAAGAGCTATATAATCCATAATTTGCTAACTGTACAATTATGTTTTCAACTTCTTAGTTCTTTCACTCACTCCTTTATTCTTGTATTCACTCAATGACTATGTACTATATACTCACAATATATGAGACACTGGTGGCCAGTACAAACAAATAAGATGAAGTTCTTGTCCCAGAGCTTAAACCCACTATGAATGTCAGGCAAGTAAAAGTATCTATTAAACAGTTTAACAAAATGGATATTAACAGAAGGAATATCCCATCTAAATCTGACTGAGCAGAGAGATCCCATGAAAGGTGTCTTTCTAAACAATATGAATATATAAACGAGGTAAAGACAGGAAGGTAAGAATAAAGCACACTTCTAAAGTGATAAAAAAGCATGAAGCACATGTAATTTAATTGGTTTTCAGTACACTTCAATGACAAGAAATGATGGAGTATTATAGAAAACCTAAAACTACACCAGAGTTAAAAATTTTATCCTGAAAGGTCAGAAACCAACCATTATAAATCATGTTGATAATATGTACCTGATATAATATGATGAAAATGACATTTCACTTCTTTGGTCTTCCTCTCAATAGCCGATAACTACAAGCTTATAATGAGAAAAACATGACACAAATCCCACTGTGGGACACTCTAAAAAATTCTTTGTCCAGTATTCCTAAAACACTATTAAATTCATCAAAACCATGGCAAATCAGAGAAACTTTCACAGATAGGAGAAGCCTAAATAGACAGGACAACTAAGTGTAATGTGGTATCCAGATTCAAATATGGAACAAAAAAAGAACATTAGGTAAAACTAAGAAATTCTGAATAATATATGAATTTTAGTTAATAATAATGTTGCCATATTGGTTCATTAAGTAGAACAAATTACTATTTAATGTAAGATGGTTACAAGAGGGGAAACCAAATACAGCATATATGAGAACTCTCTATACTATCATCTCAATATTTTTGTAAAACTGTTCTAAAAATAAAATCTGTAATAAAAAAAGGAGTGGCTAAGATAAAAATTTGTAGAGGGTAGTTTGTATTTATAGGATATAAAATTTTTCAGGATAATTTATATGTAGTGTTCATGTTGTGAAGTAATGGTATCTGGAATCATAGAAAGAATCCTAATTATGGCAGGTCAGTCTGGAATCTCTTAAAGCACATTAAATTATATGCAATCCTCCTGACCAGGTCATAACTCATTTCACAAGTACATGTTACTGTCCACAATCTTCAAATGGTACAACTTGAACCATCTTTTCAAAATCATCCTCACTCAGTTTAATATCCCATTAGTTCATCTTTGTGGAAAGTACATTCCTACTGATACATGTGCTGGGATGTTTATTTACTATGCTGAATCACTAAAAAGTTCTATACTAAAGGATTGCTCACTTTTCATCATTCAATAAAGTATTTCCTCTACAAAGATCTACCCACCAGCTTATCTTAAATTGCTCCAGAGATACAGCTTTTTTATTCCTATAGGTTTATTCAGTACTATCTTCCATAGAGCAGATAAAATTTACTCTCCTCAGAACTAGGGTTTTCAAGTCTAAAATTAGAAATTGGTTTAACTGGATAGTCCAAAAATCATATTCCTGTTAACTCTGAAAAGAATTCAAAATTCCAACTCACCTCACCAAGTGATTGGTGGTAATCAGTAAACAAATGAATGAGGCAGCATTATCTTCATTAACTTTCAAGATCCTCAAATTAATTTTTCCAATGACCTGCCCTCTACTAGTCATCCAGGACCAATATGCCCAGGGTTGTTTTTAAACAATGGCACCCAATTTGGCCTACCATCAAGAATGTATCAGCATTTCAACTAATATATTAATTTTAAAAAGATATTAAGGTCAAGATCCTGGAGGGAAGGAAAGGACAAACTAATTCTAGGGATTTCAGGATTCCAGTAAAATATATGAAAAAATGTTTAACATTTTTAGCAATTAGAGAAATGCAAATTGAAACTAAGATGTCATCTCATACCAGTCAGAATGGCAATTATTAAGAATATAAGTAACAATAAATGTTGGTGAGGATGTGGAGAAAAAAGTATTCTCATACATTGCTGGTGGGACTGCAAATTAGTGCAACCAAAATGGAAAGCAGTATGGAGATTCCTCAGAAAACTTGGAATAGAATCACCACTTGATCCAGCTATCCCACTCTTTTAAGTCCCACAGTACTTAAAAGCAGCATACTACAGAGACACAGCCACATCAATGTTTATAGCACCTCAAATCACAATACCTAAACAATGGAACCAACCTAGGTGCCCTTCAACAGATGAATAAATAAAGTAAATGTGGCTCCCTGGGGCAGCCTGAGCCTCCAAGGTGTCTGGCCTATGTCCTCTTGGTCAAGTTCACAGTGGGGTAGATTTCCAGTTTCCCTGGTAAAACAGGTCATCATTTCCAGTTTCCCTGTTAGGATAGGTCATCGCTGCAATCCAGCAGGATAATAGGCTCTGGGCTCTGTGCTTCCTAAGGCCATAGATGGTCTACCCTAGCGGGGAACCTGGCTGCAGGCCTCAGTGCTGGCGCCTGGAGAGGAAGGGTGACTCGCCCATGCAGAGGTGGAGCATCAGGGCAGGAGCCGCAGGGGCCCCTTCTGTGAAGATCATTGTGAAGAACTCTGGGTACAAGAATGAACAGAATGCATGTGACAATGGCTCAGATCTTAAGATCTCACCTGATAAATGCTTCACAGATTCCTAATGGAGTGAAAATGCTTCCATATCTTGGTGTCATTAGAAATAGAATGAAATCAACCCATAAATACAATAAGATCAGAGAATATTATAGGATGCTGAGTCTGGATGAAGGATGCTCTGCAGATGATGTCAGAGAATCATTTCAGAAGCTTGCCAAGAAATACCATCCAGATAACAGCTCTAGTACTGCCAATTTTGCAACATTTATAAGAATCAAACAAACTTATAGGAAGGTACTTTGCCACATGGTAGAATAATCGCATGCCAGATAGAATAAAATTGAAGAAGTAGAAGAAAAATTCAAATATAATACACCTCAAAAAAGGCATTATTTAAGTTCTGAAGGTATTGGTTTAGGAACTCCAAGTCAGAAAGAGAAGCAATGTAGGCAATTTAGGGCAAATCTTGCAACTGAGCAAGTGATGGAATAGTGAAAGCAGAAGCTACAAAGTGAGCATTTCACTAATAGTGTAATGTCAAAGATGTAAGACAGCAAACAACAAAAATAACTCAGGCAATAGAGTGTTTAGTGGAGGACCTCGTTCAGGAATCAATGGCAAAAGGAGACTTTGACAATCTCAGTGGAAAAGGAAAACCTCTATAAAAGTTTTCTGTTCATATATTGATCCCATGACTCACAAACTGAACAAAATATTGATAGATGATGAATACCAACCATAATGGATCCTAATACAAAAGGAAATAAAAGATACTATTGAGCAACTCAGAGAGGCGATTTTAGTGTCTAGGAAAAAACTTTGAAATCCTATGACACTAGCAGAACAAAATAAGTGGAACCAAATTTGTGAGCATTTTCAAGAAAACATCAGAAAACTAAATAAGCAAGTTAATGATTTTAATTTAATAGTTCCCATCCTGACCAGGCAAAAAGTCAATTTTGATGCACAGAAAAAAATTAGCAGAACCCATAAAATATATGAGACCCTTATAAAAACAAAAGAAGATGCAGATAAAAGCCCAAATGACATTAATCAGGTAGAAGAAAAAACACATGGAGTCAAGACAGGTCTTTTAAACTGGATGAATCTGTGGAAATTTATTAAAATATGATCATTTTGCTGTTCACTATCATGATGCTGCTTCAGCTCATTTTCAGTTGCACTGACATCAAACACAGAGGTTGAGATGTATTGCTATATTGTACAAATTTGAGAATTGTGTGCTTTTGTACTTTTCACTAAACTAATCACATCCTTGGTGATGTGAGAAAACTCCAAACTGAGAAAATTGTCAACCAGCTTTGCTCTGTGGACATAACAAGAAAAGAAGAGCACTGACGTCTAAGGGAAACAATTTAACCCATTTCAGTGTTTAAATGCATCTCAGGTATAAAGGAGCTAGAACTGAAACTTAGACTTGAGAATCATTCAGGGTATTTATTCTGAAAGTCTTAGTGCAGTTTGAAGATTTAATAACTTAAAAGCTGTTACTGATTGCCATTATCAAACACGGGTACTTAATCAACAAAACCTAAGTATGCACTATCAAAACACAAAAAGATATATAATGAAATTTAACTAACCAAATCTAAAGAATTATAAATGTTTTTTTGCAAGTTTGCTGCATTTATACTTCTGAGCTTATTGAAGCTCAAAACTATTCTAAGATTTTTGTAACATCCTCTTAAATGCTAAGGTCAGGAAATTTGCTTAGTGGAGTTTTGTACTCTTCTTATTACAAAGACCTTCTCTGTGAATACTGAATGAAGAAAACACTGAACAGCCAGGCTGTACTTTTGCCTAGCTTCATGATCCATTTTGGCTGCAGAAATCAATCATATAAGATAGCTGATTTAGAAATTCTAGAAATAGTTTCCAGTTTCCACTTTCAAAGAGGTTTATTTATTTGTTTGTTTGTTTTAATTTTCAGAGGTGGTAAAAATCCTTAGGCTCAATGCAAATATAAGATTTCACTTCTAGCTTCATCTCTGATCACAGGTTGAAGTGTTAGTTTTCCATAAGTTTACCTTAAGCCACTGTGTGTCTTAAATCAGATTCCCTAGAGGCTTTTCAGTGATGTGAACATCCTAACTTATTGGCTTACGGACCCAATTTCCTGTCTTACTGACCTTTTAATAAAGATATTTAAATTTCTTGCATTTGCATCTTTGGCAAATGACAAAATATTGAAATTACTGAGGTTGTGTCAAGTCCACTTTCAGGAAATCTGACTTTTTAAAGTTTGGTTAATTGCTTTTGCCAAACAATTGGGCACCTAGAAGAAAGTAGAGGATGGTGAAAAGGAGCTGGCCTGTCCCCAGAACACTGTGGTATATATGTGATTCAGAAGCACAGCACCCAGGACTCTGATTTTGAAAGCAAGAATTATTTCGTGTATAGTATGATAGTTAAAACACAAAGAAATGTACATCTTCAAAAGGAAATATGAGGACTTTCTGCTTAGATCATGGGATATTAATTGGTATAACATGATTTTTTCCATTGAGTTATCTATTATTTGGTTTCTATGATAGTACTCTGTCACTTAAAATAAAAATTGTGAACAGTGAAAAAAAAGAAACATGGCATATATACACAATGGAATATTACTCAGCCTTAAAAAATGAAAAGACAGCATTTGCCAGTAAATGGATGGAGCTAGAGAATATCATGCTAAACAAAATAAACCAATAAACCAATAAACCCGTAAACCAAAGGCTTAATATTTTCTCTGATATGCAGTTGCTAATTCACAATCAGGGGGCTGGGGAAGAATAAATGTAGAGGAGTGAAGGGAGAGGAGGGAGCAGGTATGAAGGTTAGGAAGGATATTAGAATGAATGGGACATTATTATCCTATGTGCATATATGACTACATGAACTGTGTAATTCCACATCATGTACAATCAGAAGAATGTGAAGTTATACTCCATTTATATATGATGTGTCAAAGTGCATTCTACTGTCATGTATAAATAATTAGAACAAAAAAGAATGATATGTAATGAAGAAATTGCATATAATGACTAGTAAGATCAATAAAACAAAGTTAAGAGGTTGAGCAAACATACCAAAGGATATAAGGAAAAATCTCTTTATAAAAATAGGAAGCCGGGCGCGGTGGATCAAGCCTATAATCCCAGCACTTAGGGAGGCTGAGACAGGAGAACAGCGAGTTCAAAGCCAGCCTCAGCAATGGCGAGGAGCTAAGTAACTCAGTGAGACCCCGTTTCTACATAAAGCACAAAATAGGGCTGGGGATGTTGCTCAGTGGTTGAGTACCCCTGAGTTCAATCCCCAGTACCAAAAAAAATAAAATAAATTAAAAATAGGAAGCTAAATCCTTATAAGGCAACATGGTACTTTTCATTTATCCAGCTAGTGTGAACTATTATTAAGAAGGGCAAACATAGTCAAACACATTTATCCAGCTAGTATGTGATATATAAAACACTTGACATATAATGTCAAAAACATTGGAAAGGTAATCCTACATTATTTCATGATATAATGAATTCCATTTCATATGATTGAGTTTGTAATTTAAATGAATATTGGTATTGTACACACAGAACATGCCCAATCAATGTAAACTATTGTTTTAAATGTCCAATAATTTCATCCATTAAATTATCTGATAGTGGCATATGTTTCAAAGAATATTTATTCCCACATTTGAATGAGTGGATATAACACTTCACTATCACACTAAATAATCATAACAAAAAGACAAGGACAAATGCTCAAAAAAGCTCTTTATATATTTTTATAACAGGATTTGCATATTGCACAGTAAAAGTGCATTTTAATGCGCAATTAAATATGCCAGTGAAAAAGTATGCTGACACTACAATGGAGATTCCATTATTTGGTGTAAAAACAAGTAACCTTTTTCACACACAACATATGATGAACACAGGGGCTCATCATATGAATGTTCATGAATTCTTGACTTGGAGTACTTGACTTCTCTCTTTTTTTTCCTATTTGTCAGAATACTAAAAGATAAAAAGAAAAATCCAGAATCTAAAGCAGATTTGTGATTTTGCAAAGAAGTTTGGAGCTCTTTTTACCAGCACTCTCCTCTTGCAAAAATTGCCTTACATTAAAAATGTATAAAAGAAATGCAACTCTAAACTGAGGCTTTCATCTCCAGTCACTTTCATAAGAGAAGAATAGATCAGAGAGTATAATTTGCCCTTATCATACAGCTCATCCCCCATATTGACAAAATAAATCCTCATGTCAGGTTTTCTTAAACAAATGTGAACCCAACCTGATATGACACTTTTTCAGCTGTGTAACAACACAGGTGCTTTTTAAGCCACATTACAACAATCCATGAAACTTTTACATTGATGATTATAAGCTTCCAGACATCTAAAACTCCAATTCTGTTCATTGAAAATTCAAGTCAACTAGATGATTACTTTTTAATTAAATTATAAATCATCTATCATTTGACTGTTCATACATTCAAAAGTGTCTTTATTTTTATAGAGTTCTTCAGAAAACTTTTGAACAGTCCTGAAAGAAATACCAATTCTGACTTTTACACTACTTTGACTTATGTCCATCTTCAATAAATACATTTTTATGTCTTTCACTTCTAGCTTGATATTTCTCAGAGAGAAGGAAGAATTGTGCTTGCTCCTTTTTTCAACACTGAATATTCATCAGTTAAAACAATTTAAGAATCAGAGACTTTGGCATCCTGTTTTAGTACCTGAAAGCTGTAGATTTTTGTACCACATCTCTGGATTTATAGCCCTCATTTAGCCAGCATGGTTTTAAAATCCTGGCTTTAAATATCCAACACATAGATATGAGTAACAAAAAAGAGACAGAGTATAGCTATTGTACCTTCAAAGAAAAGCAATAAACCATTCTGCTTGCTCTCCTTCATGTTCTTTAATTCATTTCATTTCATTTTAACTACCCAGAACAATTTCACCAGCCATTAGCCTGGAATGAATCCTTACAAAGGCTGATTGTTGTTATCAAGAGGGGTCCCAACATCCCCTCCCCCTCCTTTTCATAAGTTTTGGGAAAATAGGCTACTTTATAGCTCCAGACTTGCTTCATTAAAGGAGAGATCATGTGAAATAAAGGATAAATAAATTTCATATCCACATTCAAACACTTCAAAGTAATATCTGTTGACACAAATCTTGTGTCACATTTTGTAAACTGAGACCTCTTTATGCAAAAAAGAAGTAATACAAAAATGTACTCTCATAAAATCTAAAACTTAGGCAACTCCCAGGTTCAATTTGAAATAAAAACATCAAAAACTCTAATCACCAAAGCCATGAATATTAGCTAGTTGAAGAATTTTTTTCACTAGCTTATGAATACAGTAATAGTGTAATGTATTTCACCTATTTTAACTGAAATAAAATTACAATGAAATTATACATTGGAACTTGAATCCAGAGTAATTTATATATATATATATATATATATATATATATATATATATATATATATATATATATATTTCCACTTTCTGTCAGCACTGCCATCTCTAACAAATCATTTTAGAATCTCACTGAAGATTACTACTATTGGCAGAAACTGACTCTTAGGACGAAGGAGCAGGGAGTTGCATTAGAAAAAACAAGGCAGGTTTGTTGAGTAAAGCATGTTATCTGTGATGCCAATAACAGGGAAATGTTGTGGACTTTTTTGAAGACCATGAATTTTCCTATTCTTAAGCTATATAAAATCATGGCAAACTAAATCATTTCAAGGGAATAATGAACAGAATGATTAACTAGTTGCAAATCCAGTTGTAATCAGCATTTAAGAAAATTATTTCTTCTTTATAAATGAGTTATGAAAGACATTTGCAAATTTTATCTCCCAATAACATTTAAAAAGAAAAATTTCAATTTTCAAAAAAATTGTCATGTGCTTCTTCACTTTTTATGTGATTAACAGTCATTTCAAATAGAAAAATAAGAATTATTATTAACCTTATTCTGAAATTTCTAAGTAATTTGGATCATCTAATGATATTTTTAGAATTTAGTATGGATGGTGCTGGCTTGTGATTAATAAGTCACAAAATACACATGCATTAGAATTAACTGCCAGGTGTCTGTGAAGAATGATTCTTATCTAAGAGTTATTGAATATGCCAACAAATATAGAGACAAGAATCAAATAAATTTCCCAGAATAGCACTCAAGATTTTTTTAAACAGATAACTAAAGCTTTGTCAAAAACACACATGTTGACTAAATCTTAAAATTGCACTCACTTCTAGATAAATATACATGTATCAGTCCATTTCATTTTTAACTGACAAAAACACGCCATTAATTAACTGAGAGAGTCACATTACTTCTGAATGGCAGCTTTCCTTCCTAGAGGAAAGGGCAAAGATCAGATCAATAGCCCCAAGACAAAACAGAAACAACATTACAAACATGGAGAGGATGCTGATGGAGAAAGCTATGATACTAGAATTCCAAAAAGAAATCTCTTTGATAAATGAAGAACCACCTTTTTATGTCATTAAGACATACAAGCTACACAGCAATACAACAAGGCCCTGCTTCTCAAGAGACAGCACCTGAAAATGGGAACATCAGTCCAACATTCAATGCTGTAGAATGTGTACACAATTAAAGATAAGTAACTACAACCACAACAGTTAAATGAACAACAAATGGCTATTTCTCCTTAAAGCTCACGCCTATCTTGCCATTAGGCAGGGAGACAAACTGTGATATCCGTTTTGATTTGGACCTCCCCTCGAAAACAGGAGTTGTCAGAATGATCTATGAGCTGATAGTAAGCTCCTCATTATAAAGACATTTCTCAATTCTATTTTCTGGTTATAAAAAAGGGTTTTGTTTTATCTATCACCAAATAAATGATGGAAGAGGGGGACAAACATGTTCTTTACTATATATGCACACAAAATAACATAAATCTATGTACTAATTACTTAATTATGTACATAATTAACTTTACATGTAATTATAGGTATCAAAATTCAGAATATCCTTGAGTTGAATATTAGAAGTTTCCATTTGTTGCTGCAATAACAAGCTAATGTAGGAGATTTAACAAAAAGAGTATCATGCTAAAATTTAAAAAGGCACTAAGAGAAACCAAAATCTATAAGTAAAAAGAAAACTTACCTCTTTGAGGTTTGTTGTAAAAGGAAGCATATACATGAAATACATGAAGCTCACAATGTGAAGATACTTCAATCTCTTATTATGGACCGAATAAATGGCTACAGTGCAGAGTCCTGTGATTAAATTTGTTAGGTATTATTGAGTGATTACTGCTTGCAAACCAATTAATTACTAACTTCCATGAGTTACATTATCAACAGTTATGAGTGTGCATTTTCGAATACCCTGGATTTCATAAGCAGAAGCTGTAATTATCTGGTTTGTGGTTTTTGAGATAAGTTTACATTGCATCATAACCCAATGTTTGCACTCTCTTCCCTAGGTACTACCCACACATATCACTTCTTTGTTGTATATTTTGAATTATTTTATACTGTTTCTCATTTCAACTTCGACCCTTATAAACTGAACTACTTTCATACAGGGTTGAGGTAATTCCTCTTCTTTCTTTTAGGCTACTTCCTCCCACATTTTTCCCTTCCAATTTTCTCCTGGTTAGTGGTCACTTTCCTTGATCCAGTTCTCTTGGTTAAGTACCCTGTTTTGTGCTACATTCACTAACACTGCATTCACTTCACTAGAATTTTTTTTAGGACTTTTGGGGAAAATTGAGTAATTAAGTCTGCCTTTTGAGGTTCCTAAACTACCATTTTATGACTAGTTCCCCACTCCCAGCACTGGTTCCAGTGTCTTTCTGTTATCCCTGAAGGCCTAAGCCCTCCCACCCAGTAACAATGCCATGTTCCAGAACTCTCAACATATAGTCCAAATATGTTCGCTTTGAACCCAATTCCCAAAGGAAGCTACTTACTACTATATAATACCTTTCTTGCCTCCTCCACCCTGCCTTTTGTGACTGGCCCTTAGGTTATTTGCTTATATGATTCTGTTAAGCTAGACATTACCCACTCTGTACTTCCAGAATGGTTTTATGAATATATGTACAGATTCTTTTGTGCATTTCAAGTGTTCTAGAACTAACCAATTACACTATACTTTCAAAATCAGAAGCAATGATTTTCAGAAACACAACCCATTCTGCTAAAAATTGAGAGAACTAAGAAATTCCTCTGCACATATTTTTTAATCCAATTTAATGCATTTCAATTGTTTTCAAGCACAACAAATTATATCTTAAAAGGAAACTCTGCCTAGTGCTATGAACTGAATTGTATCCTTCCAAAATTAATATGTTGAACCTCTAATCCTCAATGTGACTGTATTTTGGGATAGGTCATTTAAAATGATAATTAAATTTAAACAATGGTCACAAGGACAGTATTCTAATACATTTTGACTGACGTCTTTATAAGAAGAGAGACGAAAAGCTCTCTCTCTCAATCTGTCTTCTCTCCCAGCATGCACATACAGAGGAAAGGCTATGTGAAGATATAACAAGAAGTCATCTGCAGGCTTATGAGAGAGGCCCCAAGAGAAACTAATCATGTCTGACACCTTGGACTTGGTCTTCCAGCATCCAGAAATGTGGGAAAGTAAACTTCTGTTGTTTATGCCACCTATTTTGTAGTATTTTGATATGGCTGCTCTAAGAGACTAGCATTCTTGGCCTTATGGATATCTAATGTTCAAGTTTGTTTTTATGTTAATAAATGCAATATAAATATATGAACTCTTGGATAGCAGAGATAACAAATTTAATTTTCCCTCAGATTTAAAGTTATCTCTATCAAAATCCTAATGGCATTTATTACAGAATTAGAAAAATATCCTAAAATTGATGTGTAACCACAAAATATACCAAGTAGCCAAAGCTGAAGACCTCACACTTCCTGATTTCAAAAAAACTACAGACCTACAGTAAATAAAAATGATGTTATTGGCATGAAGACAGAGATACATAACAACCTAACAAAACAGAGAACCCAGAAATAAACCCATGTACATACAGTCAACTGTTCTTCAACAGTGGTTCCAGGAATATACAATAGGGAAAGTCCATGAAAAAATGGTCCTTGGGAAACTGGATATCCCCATGCAAAGAATGAAATTAGAACTCTATCACACATCATAAATAAAAATCAAGTCCAATCAAATGGTTTTAACATGTAAACATAAGACCTAAAACTGCACAACAACTAAATAAAAAACAAGGGGAAAGCACCATGACATTGGCAATGATTTCATGGATGTGACATCAAAAAGATCAATTAATTACATTTTTTGTGGGTATAAACAATACAATTCAATAGCCAAAAAAAAACCTCCACAAATAACCCAACTTAAAAAAATGGGAAAATAACTTGAATAGATCTTTCTCTAGAGAAGAAATAAAAATAGTGAACAGGTATATGAAAAGATACTCAACATCATTCACTAATCATCAAAAATGCACATCAAAGCCACAATGAGGCTCCAGAGTTCCTGCGGACCAGCATAAGCCACAGAGGGCTCAGATCTGCCCTCAGGAAACTCCACGGTTGTCCAGCCAAAGGGAGACCAGAGACTACTAGCCGCTAGCCACAGAGGAAAACATACCCAGGGTAAGAGTGGCCTGCAGAGATCCCAGCATGAACAGGCCCCACCCAAGTGCACTCTGGGCCCGCCTCAGTTCCGCTCCAGAGTTTCTGTGGTCAGACAAGACAGAAGGCTCAAAGCTGCCCTTAGGGAAAGCCAGGGGTGCCCAGTTGAAGGCAGACCAGAGCCTGCTAGCTTCCAGCCCCAGGGGAGCTCACAATCACTGTAAGGGTCCCACACAGACTCTCCTGCTTGTGACCCTGCCTAAGTGAGACCTGGGCCCAAGAGTCAATTCAATAAATGAATTGACTCTTCATCTCCAGTTCCTCTCCAGAGTTCCTGTTCACCAGCAGGAGTGCAAGAGAGGGACAAAACAGCCTTCAGGGGCCACCTCAGGAGCCCAGCCAAGGCTACTCCCACTGCCCTCTAGAGGTATATCCACTACCCCCGCCAACAACTTTAGTGGCAGTAGTGCCCATCTGGGGACACTGGGGGAACAGAAGTAGCTCCAAGGTGAGACACAGGTAATCTGGAGTGTCAATACAAGATTATAGGATAGAAGTTGTAATACTTCAGATTGGTATTTCAAGAACAGAAGATACACAATCAAAATGAAAAAACAAGGGAAAAAAGTGCCCCAAATAAATCTAGATACCACTGTAACAGAATCCATTGATAGCACACTTGTTGAAATGTCAGAGAAAGAATTCAGAATGTACATAATTAAAATGATCAGTGAACTAAAGAATGACATAAGTGAACAATTACAGGCAAAAATTGATCAATCCAACAAAGAAATAGGAGAGCAAATAAAGGCAACCATCGATCATTCTAACAAACAGATAAGAGAGCAATTACAAGTAGCAAAAGATTATTTTAGAAAGAGCTAGAGATTGTGAAAAAAACCAATCATAAATACTTGAAATGAAGGAAAAAACCAAATAAAAAACTCAATAGAAAGCATCACCAACAGACTAGGTCACCTGGAAGACAGAACTTTGGATAATGAAGAAAAGATATACAATCTTGAAAATAAATTTGAACATACAGTGAAGATGGTAAAATATCATGAACAGAACATACAAGAAATATGAAACATCATCAAAAGACCAAATCCAAGATTTATTGGGACAGAAGAAGGTGCAGAATTTCAAACCAAAAGAATGCACAAATTCTTCAATGAAATAATATCAGAAAATTTCCCAAATATGAAAAATGAAATGGAAAATCAAATACAAGAGGCTTACAGGACACCAAACGTACAAAATTTCAACAGATCTACACCAAGGCACATTATAATGAAAATGCCCAACATACAGAAGTAGAATAGAATTTTAAAGGCCACAAGAGAGAGGAACTACATTACATACAAGGGGAGACCAATTCCTATCTCAGCAGATTTTTCAACCCAGACCCTAAAAGCCAGGAGATCATGGAATAACATATTCCAATCCCTGAAAGACAATGCATGCCAACCAAGAATCCAATATCTAGCAAAACTGAGCTTCAGATTTGATGAAGAAATAAAAACCTTCCATGATAAAGAATGTTATCTTTATCATGATATACAATGATAAAGAATGTTATCTTCCATGGTAAAGAATGTTTAAAAAAATTACAGCAAGAAAGCCTGCACTCCACAGCATTCTTGGCAAAATATTCCACGAAAAGGAAATGATAACCATCAATGAAAATTTACAAAGAGAGGAACTACACTGAAGGAAAAACCATTTAAAAGAGAAAACAACTCAAGATAAAAACCAAAAACAATCCAAAATGACCGGAATTACAAATCATATCTCAATAATAACCCTGAATGTAAATGGCCTAAATGCACCAATTAAAAGACATAGAGTGACAGACTGGATTAAAAAAAAAAGACCCAACAATATGCTGTCTTCAAGAGACTCATCTTACAGGAAAAAACATCCACAAACTGAAAGTGAAAGGCTGGAAAAAAACATCACTCACATGGATCACACAAACAAGCAGGAGTTTCCATCCTCATATCAAATAAAGTGGACTTCAAACCAAAGATGGTGAAAAGAGATAAAGAAGGTCATTTCATACTTCTTAAGGGAATCATACATCAACAAGACATAACAATCATAAATATCTATGCCCCAAATAATGGGGCTTCTATGTATATCAAACAAATCCTTCTCAAAAACAAAAATCAAATAGACCACAACACAATAATACTTGGAGACTTTAACATAGCTCTCTCACCACTGGATAGATCTTCCAAACAAAAACTTAAAAAAGAAACCATAGACCTCAATGAAATTATCAATAATTTAGACTTAACAGACATATATAGAGTGTTCCATCCATCAACGAGCGAATACACTTTTTTCTCAGCTGCACATGGATCCTTTTCCAAAATAGATCATATGTTATGTCACAAGCCAGTCTTAGCAAATACAAAACATAGAGATTCTACCCTGCATCGTATCTGACCACAATGGAATAAAATTACAAATCAATGACAGATTAAAAGACAAACTACTCCATCACCTGGAAACAAAATAATATGCTATTGAATGATGCATGGATAACAGAAGACATCAAGGAAGAGATAAAATAATTCTTAGAGGCAAATAAAAACTCTGAGACAACATCTCAAAATCTCTGTGACACCATGAAGGCAGTGCTAAGAGGAAAGTTCATAGCACTAAACTCATTCATCAGACAAAGTAAAAGTGAACAAATAAATGAATTGACTCTTCATCTCAAAATCTTAGATATGGAAGAACAAATTAACACCCAAAGAAATAGAAGACAGGAAATAATCAAAATTAGGGCTGAAATCAATGAAATAGAAACAAAAGAAACAAATCAAAAAATTGACAAAACAAAAAGCTGGTTCTTTGAAAAAATAAACAAAATTGACAAACCCTTAGCCACCGTAAAGAAAAGGACGAGGGAGAAAACCCAAATTACTAAAATTCATGATTCAAAAGGAAATATCATGACAGACACTACTGAAATACAGAGGATAATTAGAAATTATTTTGAAAATTTATACTCCAGTAAAATAGAAAACTCTGAAGGCACCAACAAATTTCTAGAGGCATATGACCTACCCAAACTGAACCAAGAGGACAAACACAACTTAAACAGATCAATTTCAAGCAAGGAAATAGAAGATGCCATCAAGAGCCTTCCATAGGGAGGCTGAGACAGGAGAATCGCAGGTTCAAAGTAAGCCTCAGCAACAGTGAGGCGCTAAGCAACTCAGTGAGACCCTGTCTCTACATAAAACACAAAATAGGGCTGGGGATGTGGCTCAGTGGTCGAGTACCCCTGAGTTCAATCCCCAGTACCAAAAAAAAAAAAAAAAGAGCCTTCCAACCAAGAAAAGCCCAGGTTCAGATGGACTCTCAGCTGAGTTCTAAGAGACTTTCAAAAAAGAACTAATATCAATTCTCCTCAAACTATTTCATGAAATAGAAAAGGAGGGAATCCTTCAAAACTCATTCTATGAGGCAAGTATCACCCTGATTCCAAAACCAGACAGAGACACATCAAAGAAAGAAAACTTCAGACCAATATCCCTGATGAATATAGATGCAAAAATTCTCAATAAAATTCTGGAAAATCGCATACAAAAACATATCAAAAAAATAGTACACCATGATCAAGTGGGGTTCATCCCAGGGATGCAAGGTTGGTTCAACATACAGAAATCAATTAATGTAATACATCACATCAATAGACTTAAAGATAAGAATCATATGATATTGTCAATCGATGCAGAGAAAGCATTTGACAAAATGCAATACCCTTTTATGCTCAAAACACTAGAAAAACTTGGGATAGTAGAAACATTCCTCAACTTTGTAAAAGCTGTCTATGCTAAACCCAAGGC
>CM053417.1:59420607-59441653 GCA_028644305.1 Xerus rutilus
ATTCCTTAGAAAACTTGGAATGGAACCATCATTTGAGCCTGCTATCCCACTCCTCGGTCTATACCCAAAAGTCTTAAAAATAGCAAACTACAGTGCTGCAGCCATTTCAATGTTTATAGCAGCTCAATTCACAATAGCTAAACTGTGGAACCAACCTAGATGCCCTTCGATAGATGACTGGATAAAGAAACTGTGGTATATATGCACAATGGAATATTACTCAGCAATAAAAGGGAATAAAATGATGGCATTTTCAGGTAAATGGATGGAGTTGGAGAATATCATGCTAAGTGAAGTAAGCCAATCTCAGAAAACCAAATGCCAAATGTCCTCGTTGATACGTGGATGCTGATCCATAATGTGGGGAAGGTCATGGCAACAATGGTGCAAATCTTTTCACAGGGGTGTAAGGGGGGAGGAGGCATGGGGACAGTAAAGGTGGTGGAATATGATGGTCATCATAGCCCTAACTTTATGTATGACTGCATATATGCTGTGATTCTATACAACTTACAACTAGAGAATTGATATGTTATCCTCTATCTGTGTACAATGAATCGAATTGCACTCTGTTATCATGTAAGCCTAAATAGAACAAATAAATAAATTAAATATGAAAAAATATTTAAAAATTAATAAATGATTTTCTAGCCCCCCCAAAAATGAAGTATTCTTTTGTAATAGAAAGAAAATCCTTCCTATTTATTTGCATGTTCAACACATCATAATAAATCTTCTAAAAACCTAAAAAAAAACCACAATGAGATATTACCTCATACAGTGAGGATGGTTTTAATTTGAAAAAGATAAAGAGTATTACTTAGGAGCTGGAGAAACTTGAACTCTTATAAACTATTGATGGGAACGTAATATGGTACAGCCATTATGGTAAAGAGTATGAAATTTCTCAAAAGATTTAAAATAGACTTAACATATGATCCAGTACTCACCCTTCTGGATATATATCCAAAAGAACTGAAGCATTTCAAAAAGATATTTGCATTCCTATGTGCACAGCAGCATTATAATAACCAAGATATGGAAAATATCTTAATATCATCAAAGAATGAACAGATAAAAATGTATCTTATACATACAATGGATTATTATTCAACATCCAAACAGAAGGAAATCCTGTCATATATTACAACATGGATGAAACTTGAGGACAAGGACATTCTGCTAAATGAAATAAATCAGGCACAGAAAGACAAATCCTGAATGATTTCACATATATGAGGTATATAAAATAGTGAAACACCTAACTTTAAAAAAGTCATAAGTAAATAGCAGAAAGATCATCAGAGTAGAGGGAAGGGAACAATAGGAGGAGGGGAGGTAAAGGGGAAGTACTAGGGACTAAATTAGAGAAATTACATTTTATGCTTTTATATTTATGTCAAAATGAATCCAACTGTTATGTATAACTAACAATCAATTAAAAAAAGAAGTCATCTAGGAATTACTTTAGAATCCTTAATGTTCAGTGAACATAGAAAAGAGAATGAGTATGGTTAGTAATGAGAAACTCACCAGCAGTATGAATAAGTCAGAAGAGTTCGAATAGAGAGACTTAAAAGTAACATCTTTAGTTACAAGGTTTATTTTTCCCCAGAATCATAGTCTCTTAATTTTCTAGGGAATCAAACTGATCAAAATCTGTAAATCACATTGATTCATCATTCCTACCACTGAGCTAATAAGAAAATATTTTAACTAATTTCACATTAATGGATACATTCAAAATTACTTTGTTGTATTTTCCTATTTTCATACAAATAAAATTAAAGTCACTAAAAATAAAATAGTGAAACTCTTAGAAGCAGAGAGTAGAATGGTTGCTGTCAGGGCATAAAAGGGACAGGAAAATGAGTGGTTGGTATATAAATGGGCATAAAGTTTGTTATGCAACATGAATAAGTTCTAGAGACATCCTGTACAACATAGTTCCTATAATAAACAACAATGCATTGCACATGGAAAACTTTATTAAGAAGGTAGACCTCAAGTTAAGTGCTCTACACACAAAAATTAAAAAAGATTCTACCTCTAATTGTCTGAAATGCATTTTACCTAAAAATATTAATTAACTGTAAATCATACTGATTCACATACCTATAGACAAAATTAAAAGAACTAGAACTCAGTATAGTACTACAATCACATCTAACTTTTCATTGTAATGGCATTACATGTCATAATTTGTTTCACATATTTCACTGTATAAGAATTAATGTGTTAAAATAATTATTTTCATAATTCACGTTTCAACTTACCAATATTTTTATTTAAAAAGTTTATTCATAAATCCTTACCATTAAACCAACATAATATAAAAAATTATTCCATGCAGAGCAACTTAGGGGTCATAAAACCCCTTCTTGGTAATTGTTACCATGGAAATCTATTTTCTATGAAGTGCTCCCACTTAAAAACATTGTGTGAAGACAAATCTAACATTCTAAATTCATCAACCCGCATTCTGAGTTTGTGCAAGTATTTCATTAGAAAACTAACATTTAGTAGGTCGTCATAGTTTCGTTATTACTAAAATCATGTGTTAAAAGGAAAAGATACAAAACTGATCAGGCATATTATTGCTATCAGTAAGCATTTGGTGGGCATTCAAACTATTTCCTAGGATCTACCAGGATATCAAAGAAGAACTTGAAGTAGATTGGCCTGATCTTTAAATATCCAATAATTACAACAAAGGGATAAGTATTCAGGATTAGAATCGATACAGAAGTACTTCCCTTCAAGCACTAACATGGATAATTATTAATAAATCATAATTTAAGCTACATTATGTAGACTGTAAGTAATATAAGAAAAATGAACTGCTCTTATTCAAATATCAGAACTTATAAAATGTGCAAATCTTCATGGGAAATCACAAAACAAATAGAAGGAGGTGGGGGGACAGTGGAAGTTCTTAAGAATGTCAAAATTTCACAAGTACACTGCACTTTGTGAATGAAAGAATTGTGCTTTATTCTTCTTTAGATTTTATGTGATATAGTTCAGTTTTGCCACCATTTATCAAACTATTAAAAAAGATAATTGGAAAACATTAACCACACAATGGATAGTGCTAAAAAGTTACTTAAAAGTCAACTAATACAGTAGAATTTCACAATCACTAATGTCAAGAATTGCTACAGATGACCAGTTTTAGGTTAATATTTTCAATAATTATGAGGAAATTAATAGATAATTTAAGAGTTATTTTCAGGAGATCATTTAAATAGTAATCACTTAACATAATATAAAACACCAGTATATCATGGCAAATATTTAATAATGTCTCTTTATGAAATTATCAAAGAATTGTAATAAAGTAACTTTTAATATTTAAAAGTATTGATATACAATAAATTCATATATCTTTCTTGGCTTTTTTTATTTATATACTATCCTTGCAGTAAAGTACACCAAAACATACATGCTTTCCTCATACCATCTGTGAGACCTTGGACAATCACTAACTTTTGTGCAATTTTGTCATCAGTAAAATGATGTATCTAAACTAAAATGAATAAGTAGTATTAGATATAAAGATACACAGAGCAAGTATAAAAGAAGGAAAATGAGAGGAGACATCTAAACAATCCTATCTGGAAGTCCAAAATGCACTAAAGCTGCTCTGCTTAAAGTCCCTTTATAACCACTGGATCCCACCTATGGATATGGATACTAAAAGGTTTCATGGCATCATATTTTTTAACTGTATTCACTATACTTACAATTTCTAACCATTTTTGTTTTGTATGCTTTCTACATGATCTTTCCTTCTTCATCTACATGATTTATTCTATAATTTTATTAATTTTTAAATATTTTTGTTTTTCTAAACTATTGGTATTTATTTTTATCAGTTTTGCATGTACCAAGATATCAATATTTCTTCTTTTTTAACTTTAATTCTTTCTCTATCCTTTTGAAATCCAAGTTCATATTTCACTGACAGATTTGACTAGTGACTTTACTAATATATTATACATTTTGTATATGTGTTGATATGTCCCTTGAAACACTGCTATAATGTTCAAATAAATGAATCTTTCATTCTCTACTTATCACCATCTGAAGTCACAACTGTAAACATTTAGATTGATAGGTGACATTTTCTGTAGTTTTCTTATTAATAATGAATTTATAGCTTGCTCATTACTTTCCTAAAAGGCCATTTAATTAATACATTCTCTGATGCATAATTGTTTTCTTATTAGATTAAGTGCAGAAGAGTAAAATGGGGGAATTTGCAATTTAACTTATTTTTTCAAATAAAATATGTATAATAGATGGTATGATATTTTTGTTCTACATTTATTTCATTCTTACCTTTTGTGTTCTTCCTATGCCTTGTTATGCTTCTTTAATACTACATTATTCAAAGGTAATTTTTCTTATTTCAAGGCCATATTAAATAAATACCTGTATATTTTTGTCCTGTTACTTTTCAATTTTTACAACCATTGCTATTCACTTGTGCTATCTTCCTCTTTTCAACTATATTAATTTTCCAAATCCCTCCTAAAAAGTCCCCAAAACAGTATTGTTGAGTTCAAAAATCATTTCAGTCATTCCTATCACAAATAAAAACTATCAAAAAGTTAAATCCAAGGGCTGGTGTTGTGGCTCAGTGGTAGAGCACTTGCCTGGCACATGTGAAGCTCTGGGTTCAATCCTCAAAACCACATAAAACACAAATGAATAAAATAAGGCTATAAAAAAAGTTACCTCAAAAAAAGATAAATCCAAAAACAGATTTATCTCCCAGTGTTACAATCTATTGTTTGTATTTATATTTTCTAAAACCATGATTTTCTATCTCCATGACAATATTTCATGGTCACACTCTGTCCATATATGCTCAAACAAATATTGCATCAAATTTGAGATAAATAATATATTTAAAGGTGGTGTTGTAGAAAACAATAATCTTATTGCTATATAAAATTTTCATTTATTGCTGGACTAATATATTCAATGTAGAATTTCATAAGTGTATAAACATCTGCTCATACAAGAATGGAAGTCATATTCATTGGATATAGTGAAAGTTTTTGATTAACATAATGAAAGTGCATATCATCATATCTTAAGACTGATAATGTAATTATTACAGCAGCAATGCTGCTTTAATATCAGTGATGGATCATATTTAATGCTCATAAAAAAGTTTTGAAACTTTCTAACGTACGTCAACTTATTGTAGAAATTTAGGTTATAATCTGTCCTTGCCTTTATCAGTTACTATAAATAGGAGAAATTTTTTACTTAGTGTCAAGGAGATTAAGAACATAACACTTGTTCCTGTATCCTCACCAACCTCTTCTCAGGTAACACAGTTAATTGGAGACAAGTGCTTAGAACTGAAATTACACAACCTCAGGTAAATGTAATCCCAATCAAAGGAAACTGAATGGCTAGCAGACAGAGAATGATGGGAGGAGCGTTTCCTTTTTATGCTATGCATTTTGAAAAGTTTTCCCTTGCTATATGCATATATTACCTCTTCAAAAAAATATCAACTTTATAAAAAGACTGCATGTATTCTACAATATAGGATAGTACATCCTTGGCTTGTATATGATGAACTATGGTTAAAATACCTGAAAATGTATCATCTCTTGAATAGTTCTTTTTAAAGCATTACCTGTTCAACCTTACCATTTTTATTTTGTTTAGCAAACTCTTCTCAAGGAGGATACAAAAAAAATTCAGTCTATTCAAGATAATATATTGTCAAGAATTCTTAAATGGTAGAATTTCTGAGATCTAAGTGTAATTTTCCCTTCAATTCAGTATTCTAGAGATGTGCACCCAATTTGCCAACTATGTGTTTTTCAAAGAGTAACTTATTTTCCAAATATAGGGAGAGGAAAAATCTCCAATAATTAAAAAAAACTGTTAATGTAATAATTACGAGCATACTGGGAAGTCTTGTAGTCAAAGACAAAAATTAAATAGATGGGGGGCGGATATTTCATCCTTTGTACTCTATACCATAGCCAGACATCACAAATGCTCCTCCCATTATTTAATGTCAACTGTATTTTTATAGTGTTAATAAATTGAAGAAAATAAACTCAATGTTTAATACAATAAGTTTAGATTTATTTCCTTTCATGGTATGAGTGTTAAATAATTCTGTTTCTCTAAACAGCTAAATAAATGTGTCAATATGCAGTTCCACTACCAGATACTTCACTACAAACCCAAATGGTTCTAGCTATTAAAAAGATGTTATTTTCATTACTTTTAACCTTATGAACACAATAAATGAAATCCTATAAAAATTTCTGAATGAAATTGATTTTCCTATGCCACTATAAAAATTCCTCACAAATAAAATAATAAATAATTAATAATAAAAATCTACCTCCAAATATATCCCTTATTCTCTCATATGTGGAAACCAGAGAGAGGGGAAAAAAAGGAATAAAGAAAAGGAGATCTCACAAGAAGTTAGAACAACAGAGTAGAACAAGGGGATCAAGAGGGAAAGAGAAGGGAGGGGACAGATCAGTACTATAGAACAAAATCTACTAAATTATGCTGCATTCACTTACAAATACATGACAGTGAATCATATATATATACATATAAATTTATAATATACTAATTTTAAAATAATAATAGTAATAGAAGGAGAACAGTAGAGTAAAGCAAGCATATCAGGGGAGGGAGAAGAAAAGGGAAAGGGAAGGTACTGGTAAACGAGATTTATCAAATTATATTATGTGCATGTACAAATATATGAATAATGACTTATATGAACAATGAATATCACTATTATGCATAAGTATAATGCATCAATCTTTTTTAAAAAAAGTAAAAATATCCCCTGGACAAGTCAACATTTTTAAAAGGTTTCTGTATAGACCAAACTTGCAAAGGTGATAATAATGTATTTTTTATTTCAAAATTGCTAATAAGATAGATTTTTAGCATTCTTAACACATACACAAAATAAGTTAGTGATGTGATAGATATGTTAATTAGCTTTATTGAATAATTCAACAATATATCCATAGATTAAAACATCACACTGAAGCCGGGCGCGGTGGCTCACGCTTGTAATCCCAGCACTTAGGGAGGCTGAGACAGGAGAATCGCGAGTTCAAAGACAGCCTCAGCAATGGCGAGGCGCTAAGCAACTCAGTGAGACCCTGTCTCTACATAAAACACAAAATAGGGCTGGGGATGTGGCTCAGTGGTCGAGTACCCCTGAGTTCAATCCCCAGTACCAAAAAAAAAAAAAAAAATCACACTGTACCCCATAAATCTACACAATTATTATTTGCCAAATAAAAAATAAATACAAGTAACAAAACAGGTAAAGGGAAATCAAGAATACGATTTCAAGCCAGGTGCGGAGGTGCATGCCCATAATCCCAGCACTTTTGGAGGCTGAGACAGGAGAATCGTGAGTTCAAAGCCAGCCTCAGCAATGGCGAGGCACGAAGCAACTCAGTGAGACCCTGTCTCTACATAAAACACAAAATAGGGCTGGGGATGTGGCTCAGTGGTCGAGTACCCCTGAATTCAATCCATGGTACCAAAAAAAAAGAAAAAGAAAAAGAATATGATTTCAGAGAAGACCAAATAATGCTTAGAAGTCAAAAGGGATGCAACTCTGATGATAAACCCAGGAAAATTAAGAATATTTTGAGAGTTAACTTTCTTCTGTTTGTTCAAAAACAAAAAAATGTGTAAAGGATGAGGAAGAGTAGCACACTGTTTCTAGCTTGCATAAAGTGATAATTTTATAATAAACTGAGTAGAAATAAATGGGTGTCTAGAACTTGTGCCTTAAATTATTTAGATTTCAATATATTTGTGATATATATGTTCATCCACAAAAATAATGACAACTACTAAATGGTCATACAGCAAGAAACCACTTTATTTTTGACAGTATTTTAATCCCATTAACCTTTACTAAGTATCTTCTGTATGCATTATAGAGATTGCTGACTTATGCACACTTACCTGGCTAGAAGCGGAGCCAAGCAACCAGAATCATCAGTTTCTTCCACTTCTAGTACACGAAAATGAAAATATTAAATTGTGTCACATGCTCATGGGTGATAACTGAAGCTATGAGAATCAAAATTCTGAAGTTAGATTATATTTTACATATAAGAGGTAATCAGTTAAGGAAAGACTGGATTCTTAGCTGAGGATTTAAAATTTTATACTAAAGATAACTAAAATATCACTAAAGATTCACTAGAGATATTTAAGGCAACAATATGCCATGCAAATTTAAAAATGAGTATTAAACAAGCATCGTGAATAATAAACCAAAAGGGACAGAAAAATCCAGAGGACTATTGCAATGTTATGGTGGTATGATGATGCTGGCTGGAAATGGAAAATAGGGAAAGGGAAGAAAAAGGGAAAAGTTTTGAAAAAACATTGTAAAGGAGAATTTGGGAAAAACTGGGTAAAGAATTGCATATACAATAAAGAGTCAAGAAAGTGTGAATGAGAACTATAATCTTGTTCAATTAGAATCACGGAGATAAAATTATTTACAATCACAATCATGAAAATATATATAATTACTGGATTTGAAATTAATATTAAGAACTATGAAGGCTGATTTAGAGATGTGAATTATGAGTTCATAATAAAGAGAATTATGAACTCATAATAATGAGTTCAACTTTTGGGAAAGTTAAAGCAGACTAATGAAAGCAGCTGGAATAGGAAAGAAAAGAAGTTATTTTTGGAATATGTGATGTTGGATTTTTTGTTTGTTTGTTTATTTCTTTTATTTTGTTTTGTTTTTGCAGTGCTGGGGACTGAATCCATGGCCTCCTACATGCCAAACAAGCACTCTACCCCTGACTTACATTGCAGCCTTGTGGATTATTTTTTTAATTAGGACATTATAATTATGCATAGCATTTGAGTTCATTTTAACAAAATTATATATACAAGGAATTGTATTTCAATCCTCATCCCTCTCTTCTTTTCTCCCCTCTGCCCTCCTCCTTTTCTCCCTCCTCTACTGATATTCCTTTCACTCCATTATTTGTTTACTTTTGATTGGTAGTTTATGGATCATTTTTGAAGAGGTAGTAATTTAAGTTATGAGCTCTTCAAAGCAGTGACTAGATAGAGAGAAGAACAGAAAACCAGTAACAGAATTCTAGGAGACATGGAGTACACTAGACCCAACAAATTATGAAAAATAATCAAAGAGGCAAAAGAAAACTAAAAAGTTAAATTGTCACAGAAGGCAAAGAGGAGTTTCAAACTTATCAAAGGCTGAAGAAATGTCAAGGAAAATGAAACTAAAAAAGATTGAGCTCTCTAGTTTTTTTCACTACTATATATATTCTTATGATGTTAAAATGATAAATGAGCCATCATAAAGGAGAACTGCACCTCCTGAGTATATTTAGAAAACAAACCAAATAATTAGAAACTAATTCCAAAAAGGGTGATTCAAAAATATTATGACTATTATCAATACTGCTACAATAAACATAGGAGTACAGATGTCTCTTCAACATTACTGATTTAATTTCCTTTGAATATATCACCCAGTAGTGGGATTGCTGGGTCACATGGTAGTTCTATTTGTACTTTTTGAGGAACCTTCATATTGTTTTCCATAATGGCTACATTAACTTGCCTTTCTCAACAGTATGCAAAGGTTTCCCTTTATTTACATACTCACCAGGATGTATTAACATTGTTTTTTGATATTAACCATTCTTACTGGCTGAGGTGCTATCTCATTGTACTTTTGATTTGCATATCCCTGGTTGGTGATGTTGAGCATTTTTTCATATACCTGTTTGTGACTTGTATGTCTTCTTTTAGGAAATGTTTATTGCCCATTTTTATTCAGTTTTTTTTTTGATATTGAGTTTTGGAGTTCCTTATATATTCTGGATATCAAACTTTTGTCATATGTAGAGTTTGCAAATATTTTCTCCCACTGTTAAGGCTATCTCTTAACTCTGATAACCATTCAGTACTATGTATAGTTGTCTTTTTATGTATGCTAAAAATAACTTTAATTGATTTTTTTCAAAATATGAGCATAAGCAGTGTTATTGGGAAATGTTTGTATTTAAATTACTAATTTGTATAAATACTGATGTGTTTATTAAATATCTTATTATAAACATAATTCCTAAGCAAATGCTTATACCACATTTATCCCTTTGATGAGCAGAGACTCCTTTATTATACACATTATCTTGCCAGATATACTATTAAAATTATTCAAGTGTTTATTTTATTGAAAAATTAATTTATTAATTAAATTTATTTTTAACCAATATATAAAACATAAAATGTTCATATCAATGGGCTACTATGTGATATTTTAATACAAAATATATGCATGTATTGAAAAGTATTTAATTTTGTTTCCCCAGTCTCACTACAATAAATGGAATTTATGCTACTCAGTTCTATGTTCTTTGGAGATTAGTCATGAAATCTAATAGATCCTGTTAGGAGATTGCCGAAGAGTTTCAAGAATGTATGTAAAGCCATACACATAAGAATTATTCTTGTTCCTGGTAGGTTAAAGTTGTGGAATGAATGTTATAATTTTACCCATTTGATCTCTCAATTAATGTGCTTGAGTCTCCCAAAATACAGATATTATAACTATGAGAGCATTTACCTATTGCCTTAAAACACACTTGATGGTTGCTTAGTGGAACTTAACCTATCAAAACTTAATAAGATGCAAAGTGAATCTTTTAATTAATGAGACAATAGAAAAATCTATATGTAGTTTACAGTTATAAATCCTACAGAATATAGCAAGGAAAAATCGTGTTTATCCATTAAAAAACATAAGATCATAAACCAGGCCAAAAAATAAAGCAAGTAATTCCTGTTAAAATTATTACTTAATCTCTACTAAACTATAATTCTTTAAAAATTCAAATCAATCAGTTTGATACATCAAAAACCCTCATAATTTCATGAAAAAATATATTAGTATACATTATAATATTACAATTTAGGATGGCTACATCATGATTCATTCTAAAATAGTCACATTTGTCAAAAATAATTCCCCAGTCCAAATCATTCAAGATATTATTTATTAAAACAACGATATAAATAAAATATTTTCATTAGTTGTTACATGCATACAAAGACAGATATATGAATCTTATAACCATTTATATACACAATTTCTTTAACATTCTGTATTTTATAATAATTTTTCAGAAAACATTTTAATCCTCACAAAGAAAATGCAATGCCACTGCCTATTAGCTCTTCATAAAAAATTGAGAAAGAAATGCAGTAAGCTATAAGGCTTACAAAGAAAACTTAGTTGAACATTTCCCAACTGATTTGATTCCTGACTTTTGCCAAACTAGTAACCAGTTTACAGACATAAATATCATTCAATGCAATTCAAGTCTTTTCTAGGAACTTTTGAGGTTCAGATATTTTCTTGTTTTAGTGACTTTTTAAATAGCTTGTAAATAATAAACTATATATATATGTATATATATATGTAAACTGGACAAGGTCAATGTTTTTTGTCATCAACTCTAACTAGGTATACATACAGACATTACTGTGTTTGCCACAAAAGTCTGAATCACTTATGTAAACTCTAGTTGAAATAAAAAGAAAATAGACAAGTGATCCTTGGAGCTCAGATTTCTGAATTAATACTTTTGATGAAATCCTAAGAGTACCATATTATAACTGAATAAAAAATAGAGAGTTTCCATAACAATTCAACTTTGCTAAGATAAAAGTTACGCAGATATCACTACAAATACCCAAATTAGTTATTTATTAACTTGAGGCCAATCCCTAACCTTAAGAAAGGGAGTTAATAAAATGAATATAAATGATGGTTATTTTCTTGACCTTCTTTGATTTGGATTTTCTGTATCTTTACAAAAAGTAACATTGGTAACTATCAGAACTATATCAGAGCCATAAACTCCCCTCTGACTTCCAATTCATATTATACAAATTAGCCATTACTTAATGAAGGAGCAATGTTACACACCTTAAATTGTATCCATACAGTTCTGCCACAACAGTTTATACTACTGACAGAACAAAACTCATTAATCAATGTCAATGTCTAGTCACAGAATTAAGACTTGCTTAAGAAGAAAAATGTAAAATATACCTAGTAGTATGAATCAACTGTAATTTATCAGCAGCAAATAACTGGAGCAGCAAACTTTTTATGTAAGTAAGAATGCAGCTTCCACCCCAATGATGTATCTCAAATGACTTCATTGTATTCTAAGTAAAGATAAAATAATTTTGTTTGATTATTTCTTTTAAAAGCTCCTTTTTTGTAATTCATCAGAAGAGAAAAGCCCCAAGGTCATCTGTCAATAACAGAGCAAACCCTCAGTAAATCACAGTGCTTCACAAATAAATTCCTCATCAGTAATTAAAACCAGGCCTCTCTGGCCCTGTGTTATCAGCTCATCAAATTCATTGCTCATCTAGAATAACAGATCCACATCTGCAGTCATTACAGCATACCAGATAAATCAATCCTCTCAATGATGCTTTGAGCTATCTCTGCTCCCTTTTAACCAGCCTGATATTTATTTCCCCCTGACACTTCTGACATTCTATTTACTGTAGGCAAATGGAACTCATACAGCACCTTGTAATGGCTTTACCAAATCCCATTGTGGGGCATATCTTAGAAGACTGATGGTTGCAATAAACAAGGTTTTATGGTGTAAGTGTGAGCTTCCAACTTTTTTTCCCCTAGAATTTGACTTCTGTAGTTCAGGTTTATTACACTTGATTGCAGGTGGAGGACTAGTAGCCATTTAGAGTTTTGTTAACTAAAAGTCAGCAAAAAACTTTTCAGCTGATGTCAGTGTTTCTTGTCTTTCTTTTACTTTCTTTTAATTTAATTCTTTATCAAATAAATCTTTAACAAAAGTTTGCAGATCCCAAGCCTATAGATAAATAATAATAAAACTACTACTAATTCATTCCTTCGACTGTTGAGAATTTTTTAAATTAAATGATCACAAGGTTAAAAGGTTTTTAAATTATTATTCTTACACACTAACAAGCAAAAACTTATACAGATCCTAAATGCAAAAGTTCATGCATTTTAATACAAAGTAGCTTTTGTGATCATTATATAATATGCAATTCAAGAAAAAATGTAATGAGATGGACATTATTACCCTACATACATGGATGATTACACTAACGGTATGACTCTGCAGCATGTTCAGCCAGAGGAAGAAGTTGTGCTCCATTTGTGTATAATGTGTCAAAATGCTTTCTACTATTATATATAATGAATTAGAACAAATTTAAAAAGAAAAGTGTAGATAGTAATCAGAATTTTGAACAAAATGCACAGCTTAAAGACTCTTTTATGTTCACAAATGAATAAATATTGTGAAGAAAAATAAAATTAGGAATATTACGAGCTGTGTTACTCCATTTAGCCAAATTTTGGGTAGCTCAATGCAAAGCATTCTCATTGAGATGTACTACCTATCATGGCAGCAATTATGTAGGGCTTGAAAGGGATTCATATTAAATTAATGTGACAATGTTAGTGGAGCTCACCCTTAGCATATATTGAACTTGTTTCTTTATGCCACAATGATATCTGAAAGAAGCACTGTCAAGTTCTTTTCTATTCCTCTTTGTCTTTCATAAGCACAAAGCTAAAGCACACAGTAGGTTGCAAATGCTAAGATCATCCACTGAACATTGATTCAAAATGACAAGATATAGTCTTTTCCTTAATGAAAATTCTATATTTCTCACACTCTATTGTTCTTGTGTGCTGATCCTACTGGTCTCAGAGGCCAAAGTTTGTATATATTGGATTTTGAAATAATAGCCTAAAGCACTGAGTTGCTGAGCCATGATACACAAGTGGTAGGATGCCTCCCCCTGTCCCCATCCTCCTACCACTGGCTCATGAAGCAGGGAAAGAAAACACACATTCTAAGTTGAAACATTTAGGATGCCTGTGTTATCTTTGCCAGGATGGAAATTATGCATGAGTTTTCTAAGGACTCCAAGGAGTACAAACAAGAGTAAGATAAATCTGCCTATGACAGAGATACAGTAAATCACATGAAGTCCTCTTTGAAAAATCAACAAAAAAATAAGTTTCATTTCTGTCTTCACTTAGCACTGCTCATAACAGTAACTTCAAAGTCAAGTCCAGTTTGGTTTGTTCCTCAATTTAAATAAATGTAATCTAGAAAGAAATCAAACTTGGATAAAGAGTTTTTATTTGTGGTGGGCTGGGTAGAATTACCAAGCTCATCATCTCCCTTTGCACATACCATGAAAGGTGTTATTTATTCAAGGATTGATAGGAAAGACTTCATCCATCCTCTTCCGATCTTGATTATCTAATGAGGCTACTCAAAAGTAACAAAATCCTATGTTTTTATAAATGATTGTCATACCTATAGCTGGAAGACAGAAATCACAGAAACTCACAACTAAATGAGGTCTTAGAGATTACAGATGAGAAAACTGAGATACAAAGGAGCTGAGCTGATGTGCCCAAATTCTCACAGTCAGATAATGAATAAATTATGGAAACTAAGAGTGAGTGACTCAAGTTTAACTCCTATGAAATACTAGACATCATCATCAATAGCCTGAGCTGACCTGCTTTGGTGAGCCCTGTCAACATCTGGTATTTGGCACTGTACCTGAAGTTAAAGCAGAAGGATTCAGCTAAAGAAACTTGTTATCTATTTTTCTAAGCCCTTGAAAATCAGGGACAGGAACAGTACTATTTTTAAACTGTCATCACTAACCCCAATTCCTGCCAAGCAAAAGATGTTCAATAAATATTTTTATATGAGGGCTGGGGTTGTGGCTCAGTAGTAGAGCGCTTGCCTAGCATGTGTGAGGCCCTAGGTTCGATCCTCAGCACCACATAAAAATAAACAAACAAAATAAAGTCATTGTGTCCACCTACAACTAAAAAAAATTTTTAAAATTATTTGTATATGAATAATTCTTTCAACTTGAATCAGAAAGGTGCACAATCCTTCTTTAAAATCCGTAAGTGGTAAAAGGGAAGACAAGAGAAAGATACATGCAAAATTAATTAGCAACATACTAGTTAAAAGGAGACTATTTATTTATATGTGCATACTAAAACCAGCCACAATCATGCCAGTCAGAATAGAGTAGTGCTAATAATTGTTATGGTCCTTTATATGTGAGAATCTAAGAAAAAAATTTAAAAGGGAAGTTAAGCTACATAACATCCTGTATGATGTAGTTAGATACTATTACTATATTTTACAGAAGGAAAATTCAAGCACAAAAGGTGTGAAGTTGGATATTCATAGTCAAATAGGAAAATTATGACAAAATTGACAATGTAATCCATGAGCCCTGATCTTCCATTCTTTTTTTTTTAAATTTATTCATTTATATGTGATGCTGAGAATCGAACCCAGTGCCGCAGGCATGCTAGGCAAGTGCTCTACCACTGGGCTACAACTCCAGCCCCAATTTTCCATTCTTAACACACCCAATTGTGAAAATTATAATGGCCATGTGATGATAATAAAAGCTACACTTTTTAAATATATTTTCTGGCTGGAGTTTAAAGTCCTCTAAAAACACACTGCCTGCCCAGTAATTTTATAAATACAATCTACAGATGCACAAAGTTATTCTAGTACCAAAACCCCACAAAAGTACTCTAAATTTCATAAAATGTTATTATTCCTTTTGATCAGAAAACTTTGATAATATGTTCAGATCCTATATTAGGAACTGTAGTCTTCTTTATCACAAATTATATGAATTTTGAGTATCAAAATATCATTACCACATTGGAAAAGTACTATGAAGGGCATGATGAAATCCTTAACAGTATCACCAAGAAGTTGTTAGATTGATATAAAAACGGAACATACTTTAAGGATGTAGCTAAAATATTATCTTGAAGATAAAATGCTGTATGGGTGAAGAGCCTTTGTAATTGTATACAACCCAAATTAGTGAACAATATATGATGCTGTGGGGCCAATAGGCAGAATGCATGATGTTATTGTTTGGATGTGAGGTGTTCCCCAAAAGATCCTGGCACCAGTGTCAGAGCAATATAATGTGAATGAATTGTTTTTTTTTAATTTAATGCAAAGCAAATATACCAAGTTAGAGGGACTCTACCAAGTAATGAAGATGATAATTATTAAAAATTAAATAGAATGAAATTAAGTATTATGGCATAGAAAATGCTTAGTTCCAAATTTTTACCTTACAGCTACTTATCCTATAACATGAATGAGTATATTTCTTACTTTTAGGATGTACAAGTCATCCATTGCAGACACAATTATTTATTACGAAAGTATTAAGTCAAATCTGCAGCTCCAATGTCCATTAGATTTTTTATGTTAGTAAAAGCAAATCATAATCTTTCTCATTCCTTTTACAGTCACAAAACAGTTTTATTTTAAAATACAAAATTTGCTGTTGACTATATTTGATTGAATTGTACTAGGCATTGTAGTCAGCTTTTTGTGATTTTGACAAAGTATCTAAAGAAATCAAATTAAAGCAGGAAAAGGTTTATTTTGGCTCATTGTTTCAGAGGTTGCAGTCCATGCTCAGCTGGCTCCATTGTTTTGGGGCCTGTACAAGCAGCACTCATGGCAGAAGGGCATGGTAGAGAAAGGTTGTTCACCTGATGGCAGCCTGGAAGCAGAGGAATAGAGGAAAGAGGCCAGAGACAAGATATACTCTCCCAGAACATGCCTTCAGTGACCTATTTCCTCCAATTACCCCTAGCCCCTACAGTTTCCAATACCTCCTAGTAGTCTATTCAATAGGAGAGCCTTCATGAGCCAATCACTCCCCCAAAGGCCCCACCTGTAAGTATTGCTGCATTGGGACAAAGCCTTTAATGCATGAGCCTTTGGGGGATATTCCAGATCTAAATTACACTAATAGGCAATGAAGGTCTAAGAATTTTTATTATTATTATTATTATTATTATTATTATTATTTTGGTACTATGGATTTAACCCAGAGATGCTTTAAGATTGAGCTACATCCCCAGTCCTTTTAATTCTTTATTTTGAGTCAGGGTCTTGCTAAGTTGCTTAGAGCCTCACTAAATTGCTGAGGCTGGCCTTGAACTTGTGATCCTCTTGTCTCAGCCTCCCAAGTCACTGGGATAACAGGCATGTGCCACCATACCCAGCAGAATCTATTTTTAGTGTTCATATATATTTTAGCATACACACAGTCAATTCTGCAGCCATATCAGTTTTTTTAATATTCATAGAAATTTTCTTCATAATAGCCCAAAGCTGGAAACAATCTATCTGTCCATCAATAGAAGAATGCATAAATACACTGTAGCATATTCATACAACACTCCTCAGCAATAAAAATGAATAAACTGTTTATACATACAGCCACATGGATGAATCCTAAAAGTATGGTGAGCAAAATTATCTAGTCAAAAAATAGTGCATCCACATCAGATTTATTAATAAAAAATTAACAATCTGTGGATGGAATGCATCCGCTTAAAAGATCCTGGCACCAGTGTCATAGTAATATAATGTGTAGAATCACACCGACAGATTGGATTGTACAGACTATGGAACCAGATTTCAATGAATTTATGTTCTAGGAAACATGAGAATGCTACCCAATCTGTATCTTCTCTTAGCAGTAGAAATGGGCCTAGGGTATAAAAAAACAGACTCAGAAATGAGAACTCACAAGTCTTCATGTTTGAATGAAATATTTTACTTCTTTTTCTCTTGGTTTCTTAATGATTAGAGTGGAGATTGTAGGAATAATTCTCCAATAACAAACTACTGAATCTTGAATGAATCTTAATAATGTATATTATTTTAGCAAGCTCCCCTGCAGAATGCGATGCTTTCCAAAGTTAGAGAATCACTTGTTCATAAGGCTATCAAATAGCATTATCAATTTTAAAAATCATTGTAATAAATATTTAAAGGACTTACTCAAAAGTGCACCTAAGTTCCCTTCCAAATATTTCATGTTATGAAATTAAATCAACCCTTTCACGATAACGAAGTCATTTTATTGTGCAGGCAATACTCTAGGTCAGAAAACTACAATGGGGGGGAATCTCTGATTGTGAACTGTGAGGAAAATAAATTTATATTCCACAAGCCAAATAAGATGGTTTATTATTATTCCCATTTACGGATGAGGAAAGAGATTTAGTAAATGACTCTTCCATGACTACATGCTTGTACATTTGGAAGACATTACTTGAACTCAAGTCTCCTGACCCTAGTCTGACTTCTAGTGTCTATTATTTCACAATGCATTCCTCCAAAGTACAATGAATATATTTGTATTTCAATCAGCAGAAAAGACTGCAAATCATTTTATATTTTAAAAATGCTGTATGTACTTAACCAAAAATATTTATTTAGTTAGGCAATACAAGTAGTCAAAGTACTAAGCAGACTCATAAACAAGCATCATCTGGTGCCAAAGATTCTCAATAAAGTCATTCATCATTATGTGCCAACAGAACACTAACTAGGACAGGATTTCAAAGACAAGTAAGCTTAGTATGTTAGTTTGTTTGTTTTTTCTTTCCTTTTGGAACATTCCCCAGTGAAAATAACTTAAGGGTGCTGGGTATATAGCTCAGGGGCAGAGTTTTTGCCTACTATGCACCAAGCTCTGGGTTCAGTCCCCAGTATCACACACACAAAAAAAGACTTAAGAACATGCTGAATGAACAGAGTAATTTGAGTGTGGTTCATGAGCAACACATTCCTAGCAAGAGATCGTTAGGGATTGGCTTTCCACACATACAGAACAATTGCACTAGTCCTTCTATTATTTATTAGCAGTAAAATCCCAAGCAATTCATTTTCCATCCTTATAAATGAGAGAAAGATCTGCTTTACCTAACTCATAAAGTTTTATGAAGATTCAGTGAAAGAACAGTTGTAAAAAGCACTTTGTAAAGCATAAATCTATTGACTTAGAGAAGTCAGAAGGTAAAAAGTTATAACTCTATTATAAATTTTTGAACATAGAAAACAAAATCTTAGTTATCACTGGAATTCAATAATGCCTTGTTCATATGGAACATTATTTATGGCAAGCATTATATCAATTTATACATTATTTCATTCACTCAACAAACTCATTATTGAATTAAATTGTTAAAGTGAATACAATAAATACACTACAAAAGGAAAAATTATACTCTATACCCTAAGGCCAATACCTTTCAAATCATTTTCAAATGATATTTTAAGTACTCAAAGGCTAGAATATTTAGTTCTATTCTGTTTTGTTCTGTCTTGTTTGGTTTGGTGGTGCTGGTGATTGAAACCAGTGCCTTGTGAATACTAGGCAAGCACTGTACCAACCGAGCTATATCCCCAACCCCTTAGTTCTGTTTCTATAAGTAAAAAGCATAAATCATTTGTGGGTTGTCTTCCTTATAAATAAGAAGGAAATAAAAACTATGTTATGAAATATATAATTATATCCTTATGCAAAAGCCCTAATTGTTTCTTTATCAAGGTCAGCCACATCGGTCCTCCTTTCAAATATGGAATAGACAGTTGTTTAAGTAGTGCAATTTGAGAGGCACTTAGGATGCCCCTCTTGCCACTCAAATACTTCACTCAGCTTCTTGTTTTTAAAAAAATCCTTATATTAAGACAATTTTAGTTTAGACCTTAAAGATTTCTATAATAAGTTTAAAATAACTCAAGAAGTTATACCTTGAATTACCATGACTCTTTCGACTTTGATAGTTCTGTGAGTTCAAGGCCCTAAAAGAGATTTTCCCAAAATAACTTAGGAGACGCACCAATTTCAGGAAAAGCTCTGTGAAAAGAAAATCATTGTAAACTAGAAAAGTTTAGAAAACACTAACTACTGTAATATACACATATATACTACCATTTAAAAAACCTACTAAACTCATTCTTTTCCAGACTCATTTTAAAATAAAATTTTCTGCATTTGAGAGAAAAATCTTTTAAAATTTCTGTCATTTGGGATGGAAAGCTTTTAAAACTTTCAAAACTCATTTTCTGTAGGATATTCTTAGAAAAATATACTTCATAGTAGTGGAACACAACACTTACCCACTATGTAGTCCTGGATAAGTTGCTTATTTTCTTTAGGCTCAGTTCCCTTACCTATAAAATGGGCACTATTTTAAGAATCTCATGAAAATAAGGCATGTGATCTTTATTTTAAAATATAAATTACTAAAAAATTAAGTATAAATTACTTTTCATTTCTAATTAATTTTAATTCATGCTTTTATTATGTGACTTGTGCTAGGCAGCAAATAATTTCCTCTAAATGTATTCTCATGTATTATTTTAATTCTAATCAGAAAAGTGTTTCTGAATTAAGTTTTGTTGCTTTTAAGTACTATATTGGGCTGGGGACATAGGTTTGTGGTAGACTGCACGCATAGCATGTGTGAGGCCCTGGATTCAATCCCCAACACCAAAAATAATAATAAAATAAAGTTAACTATAAATTAAACATTGGAAAGTATAAATGTATCAGCTAATGTCACAGTAACTCTCTGAATATCCATTTACCACTTTTTTATACTGCAAATTAATTGAAACACATCATTCTAAATATAGTACCCTTAGGTTAGTCCATGAAAGCATACTTAGTGAACAGTGTACCTGGAAAAATTGTTTAATTTCAAAAAGAACCAACTACTAATGAAATCAGACCTTTCCAAATAGTACTCAGCCCCATTATGGGAAGTACTAGCAAAAGTCATATGGATAGCAATACATCCCAAACAGCTATTAATTTTATGTTGGATAATTTAGACTCCTGATATCTCAATTATGATAACAGCATCATTTCTTAACAACAAAAGTTAGATTATTTTTAATATTCACACACAAATTATTCATATTTATGTGGTGCCATGTAATGTCTCAATACGTATATACATTTTATGATGTTCAAATCAGGGTAGGCATAGCTACCTTTTCACACATTTATCATTTCTTTATGGTAAAAGAAC
>CM053417.1:59441753-59509194 GCA_028644305.1 Xerus rutilus
GTGCATATAAAGATGTTTAATATGAAGAATGTAATCTGCTTATAATTTTGTGCAAAGTTAGAAAAATTATGATTGTAACAATTTTTTTCTATTTGCCTCAACAAATGTTTTCAGTGAATAGTGTGTACAGCTTCTGATAATTTGTTTTTTTCTGTTATGTTTGATAACATGTATTAAAATGCAACTTTTGGGAAAAAAAATAAAATAATTAAAAAAAATAATAATAAAAAAAAAAGAATTCAAAATTAGTATGTCAAAGAGATATCTGAATTCCCATATTTACTGTTGAATTAGTCACTATTATGATATAGAAATGAAGTATCCCTCAAAAGCTCATGTGTGTGACAATGCAAGAATTTTCAGAGGTGAAATGGTTAGACTATGAAACATGTAACTTAATCAATTAATTAATACACTGATATGTATTAACTGGTTGGTAACTATAGGCAAGTAGGGTGTGGCTGATGGAAGTAGTCACAAAGTGCATGCCTTTGGGGTTTATATTTTGTATCTGATAAGTGGGGCCTTTCTCTGTGCTTTCTGGTTTCCATGTTCTGAGCTGCTTTCTGCCACCACAACATTCATTTTCTTATTTTTTTGAAATTTAAAAAAAAATTAGTTATAGATGGACACTATATCTTTATCTCTTTTTATATATGTGGTACTGAGGATAAAACCCAGTGTATGTTTCTCTTTCTCTCTCTCTCTCTCTCTCTCTCTCTCTCTCTCTCTCTCTCTCTCTCTCGGTACCAGGGATTGAACTCAGGGGCACTTGACCACTGAGCCATATCCCCACCCCTATTTTTTTAAATATATTTTTTAGTATCAATGGACCTCTATTTTATTTATTTATACGTGGTGCTGAGAATTGAACCCAGTGCCTCATGCATGCTAGGCAAGCACTCTACCACTGAAACACACCCCAGCCCCTCCCCAGCCCTATTTTGTGTTTTACTTAGAGACAGGGTCTCACTGAGTCATTAGTGTCTCACCATTGCTTAGGCTGGATTTGAATTTGTGATTCTCCTGTCTCAGCCTCCCAAAGTGCTGGGATTACAGGCATGTACCAACACAGCTAGAAAAACTCAGTAACTCATATGTGCTAAGCAAGCATCCTACCACCGAGCTATGACTCCAGCCCTCTACCACACTCTTCTGCGGTAATGTTCTACCTCACCACTGGCCCAGAGCAATGAAGCAGGCCAACCATGGACTGAACCTCTGAAATCATGAAGCAAAATAAACTTTCCCACCTCTCCATCATTTTTGTCAGGTATATAGTTAAGAAATAGAAACAACATAAGTGTCTACCAACTGATGAATAAATAACAGAAATGTGGTACATATACACAATGAAATCCTATTCATTCTCAACAAAAAGGAGATCCTGCCTGTTATGGTTTGTATTTTGATTTATTTGGATGTCTCACAAATAGCTCATATGTTAGACAATGTAGCAATGTTTAGAGATGAAATTAGATTCTGAGAGCTGCAACATTATTGATGGATTAATCCACTTGATGGATTAATAATCTGAATGGACTACTAGGTGGTATGTGTAGGCAGGTGGGGTGTGGTTGAACAAAGTAAGTCATTGGAGGCATGCCACTGGACCATATCTGGTCCTGGCCCTTCATGTTACACTTTTTCTCTGCTTCCCAGCTGCCATGAACTGAGCAGCTTTCCTCTGTCACACCCTTCCACCATGATATTTTGTCTCACCACAGGCCTAGAATAATGGAGTTGGCTGATTAGAGACTGAACCTCTGAAACTGATAGTCCAAAATAAACTGTTCCTCCTCTAAATTGTTCTTGTCAGGTACTCTGGTCCCAGAGACTAAAAGTTATACATTGTCATTTGCAACAACATGGATGACACTGGAGGACATTATGTTAAGTGAAATAAGCCAGTAACAAGTACAAGACTAGTACTGCATGATATCACTCATGTGGAATCTAAAAACAGTTCATTTCATAGAAGTTGAGAGTAAAACTGGGCACAGTGGTGCACACCCATAATCCTTGTGGCTTGGGAGGATGAGGAAGGAGGATTGTGAGTTCAGAGCCAGCCTCAGCTACTTAGTGAGGCCCTAAGCAACTCAGTGAGACCCAGTCTTTAAATAAAATATTAAAAAGGGCTGAGAGTGTGGCTCAGTGCTTAAGTGCCCCTGGGTTCAATCCTCAGTGCTGAAGAAGAAGGGGGAGGGGAAGGAGAGGGGGTAGGGAAAGGGAAAACGGAAGGGGAAGGGAAAACGGAAGGGGAAGAAGAGTAAAATAATGGTTACAAGAAGCTGGAGACAGTAGAAGGGAGGGAAGAATGGGGAAACACTGATCAAAAAGCACTGTTAGAGTTCAATTGGAGAAACTATTTCTTTTGTGATACTGCACAATAGGGTAACTAGAGATAATATGTACTGTGCATTTCACAAAAGCTATAGCAATGGTTTAAATGAGGAACACATTTTTCATAGGAATTATTTTTGAGTACCTTATCTGTTGCAGACATGGTCCTGGGGATAGAACAATGAACCCATAACACAAAGATCTCGCCTTCTTGGAGCTTATATTTTGCTGCAAGGTATACATTTTGACTTTTACCCAGGAAACTATAAACACATCTTCACTGTAAGGTCCTTGTAAAGGGGAGCTGATACTTTCATACTTAAATTTGCTCTGCTTTTGCTTAACACAACAACTCCTTAAACTAACAATTACAACAACAACAAAAGCAGCAACAACAGCAACAATCACTATGATAACAACCTCTGCATCATGTTTCTGAACCTGGGAATTAGTAGCTTATAAGTTTGATTTTATCTCCACCTTTCTAGACTCTACCCATCCTCCTCCACAATCCTATTACAACCACTTAGACTTCTATTTTAGATAACCCCTCTCTCCCACTCCAATCTCATTTCCCACTTCCAGTATGGATTGCAAATGTAATGATTCTCAGGTGTTTTCTGCTTAAGAGAAACTTGAGGAGCTTGTAGAATACACAAACTCCTGAGTGTCACTCAGTAATTGAAATCAGAAGATGAGAGCAATTCCTGACAGTAAGATTTACTAGCTATGATCCTCAGGGAAGTAATTTCACTTTTTCAAACATCAGTCTCCTCAGCTATCTTATGGGCATAATAATATATTTTCTGTCAATTTCAAGGGGCTTTTTTGAAAATTACTTAAGATAGCTAAAATTTTTGCAACATAATCTTTTAACTAAGAATACTACTAACTGAGCACAGTGGCATATGCCTGTTATCCAAGCTACCTGGGAAGCTGAGGCAAGAGGATTGTATAGTTTGAGGCTAGCTTCAGCAACTTAGCAAGAACTTCTCTCAAAAAATAAAAGGGACTAGGGATGTAGCTTGATAGAACACCCCTGGGTTCAATCTCTAGTACCAAAAAATACTACAAATATCATTTACGAGTATGTCAAAAAAACCCTCACTCTTATGTAAAACTATAATGTACTAATAAAAACATTTTAAAAGAATACCATAAATATGTCTAGCAAACCATTTCATCAGATATAATGAAAAGGTAACTTTAACTTCATTTATTCAAATGATAGCAAATAGAAAGTTTTTGAAGAGCTCAACCTATTCTTCCTTGTACTCAATAACAAGGAAGCTAATCTATAAACTATTTATGCTTTTACTTGACAAACAGAATTATTTGCTTGAACTTACAGACCTTAAAAAACACTTAATAGTGAATTTAATACTCCTAAAATTTACTGAAATGGCTGTCCTGGAAACAAGAAAATAAATCCTTATCTTTATGATAATAGTATCAATACCCTTTGCTAACAAAGAGCTTTAATTAATCCAATTACACAACATTATAATGGCTTCCTACTATGTGCGAACAATGTGCATACTAAAAGTTTTGGTTTCCTGTAGCTCTCTCTTATTCATTCATTCACCAAATCTTATCAATGTTACTTCAGCAGTGGCTCTGAAATGATTCCCTTCTTCATTCCCACCACCACCACCAAGTTCTCAAAGTTTCTTTCGCAAAGCACCTCAGCAGCTTTCTAGCTCATTCCCCAGCCTCTATGCTCCTTTACCTACATCTAATGTTGTTTCTCACAATATTTTCTCCAAGGTTTTGAAAACTTAATTATAGCCAACTTCTGCAGGGATGCATCTCAATAACACCAAGCTACCCAGTCTCTCCATAACATGCAAAGTATTTCCACACATCTGTACTTTCTCCAGGTTCTTCCTTCTGCTTAGAATTTTTTCTCTTTTTTTAACTTTATCTGAAACAAAAATCCTACCCATGTTTCAAGAACCAATTTTAAAGTCATCTCCTCTCAGAAACTGATTCTCCTAAGTCTGGATCAATAACGTCCCCATTTTCATTCCCATGTCACCTTCTGTATTTTTCACATCCCTATATTACATAGCTTTCTAGCACTGTAATTGATTGAATATGTCTCTACTGCTCTCATATAATGCCCTCCTATTTTCCTCCATATAAGAAGTATGTGCACTTTGAGCATAAGGACCACATTTTATTAATCTTTTTTTTTTTTTTTTGGTACTGGGGATTGAACTCAGGGGTACTCGACCACTGAGCCACATCCCCAGCCCTATTTTGTGTTTTATGTAGAGACAGGGTCTCACTGAGTTGCTTAGTGCCTCGCTATTGCTGAGGCTGGCTTTGAACTCGCGATTCTCCTGTTTCAGCCTCCCTAAGTGCTGGGATTACAAGCGTGAGCCACCGCGCCCGGCTTATTAATCTTTTTGTTTCAATTAGCTAGAATAAAGTTTAGCATGTCATCAGTACTTAGCAAATGAAAATTAGGATAATAACACATAGTTTCTGTTCCTGAGAGGTTTATAATCTAATGAAGGGAGAGTTAAAACTAAGAAAATAAATATTTATGCTTTGCAAACATACTTTCATACATTTAGTTCAATTTTACAACTACTCAGGGAGCAGTAGTAAAGTACTTGCAATGCTTCTTTTACAGATAAACAGGGTTGAGGAAAGATAAGTGACTTGCCCCATGTCACACAGAAAGGTTAAGAGAAAGGGACAAAGTAAAACATAGGTGCATTACTCTTAGAGTAAATTTAGTTCTAGTGTGAAGAAAGTAAAATCATAGCAAGCACTTGCCCAAATTATACAACATTAGAATGAATTTAATAGGGATTATGATCAATTATTTTCTTAACCTACCCAAATATGTTAATCTAGTAAAATAAAATATTACTAAATAAGTTACACAACAGTCTATAATTTTTCATTTTCATTCCATATTTTTTTCTTGATGAACATTTAACACTTGCACTGTTGAAAAGTAGTTTAAGAGATTGCAATAACAGATTTGGTATTTTAGGATGAACATCAAATTGAAATGTCTAATTTTAACTGAATCCATAAAATGACATTTGTCAAGTTTCCATCTAATCTTAAAATAAGAATACATTTTAGTAAGTATGTAAGTTTCTTCATGAAAATATGTGGGAGTTTTCCCAAGGTAACTAAATTCCCCAACATAAGATGTATATTCATTTTGACCAGGTTTTACATGCCTTTGATATCTTTGCAAAAAACAGCTCAATGTCAATTGTACTCTCTCAGTCAAATAAGCTCAATTGGGGTAGCCTGCTTTCTTTCTATGTCACCCAAAATTCTAAACAATTCCATCAATCTGTCAGTTCAGAAGGAAGTTTCAAGTGATATGCATAAAAGTTATTAGTGGGGCAAGAAGATCACATCACAATGATGTGAACAGACAGCAAAGTTGACTTACGAATAATTAGCAGAATTCACAATATAGTTTCTTAGGCCTATGTTGACTTAAAAACACACAAAAATATGGACTGGGTTTGTGGCTCAGTGGTGGAGTGCTCGCTTAGTACATGTGAGGCACTGGGTTTGATTATCAGCACCACATAAAAACAAATAAACAAATAAAGGTATTGTGTCCATCTATAACTAAAAATATGTTTTAAAAACATACAAAAATATATGAATGTGATTTTAAGTGCCATAATCAGGTCTTGAAAATACAATCATTCATGAATGGTAGATGGAACCTGCAGTTAGTTACATTGTGACTAACCATACATCTGTTTTCGTATATAAAATGTCTGAAAGAGTTCTTGGTCCCTGGAATTTAAAAACTCATAAGAAGCTGGGTATGGTGTTCTGTAGCTGTAGTCCCAGATACTCAAGAGGAAGAGGTAGGAGAATCACTCGTACCCAGAGGTTTGAGACTAGCCTGAAACATAGCAAGACCTCCTCTTTCAAAAAACTGGTAAGGACAGTTACTGATCTTTCAAAATTCACCTCTTTTGATTTAGTGAAGTGTGGTTTGACTCCTTGAGAAAAGTCAAGAATTGTGCCAAAGTCATAAATACGTATGCTCAAAAATCTTCACCATCAGCATAACACACAAAATATTCTTAAAGTATATTTAACACAGCTATTTGTCCTGACTAGCTATAATGTTACAGAACATTTTTACACAAACTAGCTTTGAGTGTATCCAAAAAAGAAAGCAGACTCTATTTCATTATGCAAGTATATTATAAACAAATATTTAAGGTAATTCATGGCTTAACCAAGGGAGAAAATTAATGCATTCTATATTGGTATTCGATATTTGAGCCTACAGATCAATTGTTTTACATATAGAATAATACTATCCTTGACTTCGTTTTCATTAAATATCAGTATAACCTCTTTATCTTTAAAAATGCAAAAGTAGTAAATTTCAACCCTATGAATAAATGCATAGAATTTAATCTACTCACATAGGAGGGTAATTGAAGAAAGAAGACAGATCACATTTTGTTATACTGAGTAAAGTAAACCTACATGGGCTTAAGTTACAATCATTTTAAATTTTAAATTAAAAACTATATTGTCATCTTTCTTTCATTTAATATGTCATTATTTTGTGGAAACTAACAGACAAATCAAATCTATTTTCCAGTAGATATTGATGAAATGATAACCTCACAAAAAAAATGAGAAAAATAGAATTCTTATGTTGGAATGAACATTCACCAGAGGGCACTATACTGCACAAAAAAAGTGTAATTCCTAGAGTTTATATAGTTTAAATATGTAAGTATAAAGAAGCTGTGATTTTTCACACCATCCAAGATAAAAGAAAAGCAGAATATTTTTAATTAATCAAGAATCAATCCTTTCATTTCTAAACTTCTACAGAACTTAAAAATCTACATCACAAGTTTAAGAATTATATTCTTTTGTTGTTTCACATGCACCTACTTTGTTTACTCAATAGGATTCCTTGAAGATAGGAAACAGTAATAGGCAAGAAAGGGAGTCTACCTTTCTTGTCCTAGTGTTAATTATAATCTCAGAAGTGAATATTACTTGCTAAATTTATTTTGGAAGGTTGCATAGATTTAACTAAGACAAAATTTATATCATCTCACTAAATCTCTATTTCATCACCAATAAAGGAAGACTGGATCATTTACAAATATTAATATTGCTACTTACCATTAAATGGACATTCAGTGTGTGACAGGTACTGTGCTGGGCTCTACACACACACACACACACACACACATTTTATATAAAGTACTGTATTTTTCACCGTATCACATGATTCAGGGCAATATTTTTCATTGTTAATGTGAAGCTGGTTACAAACATTAGATAGTAAGCATTGATGTGCATAATTTATATTAATTATAATGTTTCAATTAAGCTCAACACTTAATTAGCATTTATGATGTATTTGTAAGGCACTGTTTTGTGAAAGGAACATAACACAAGACTTGTGCTTTTTGAAATTTGTTATGTGAAATTTTCCCATGTTTAAATCTTGAAATTACATTAAAACATACTAAACAGATACTACACACATTTGGAACATTAACAGAGATGAGATGAATATAACTAGCTACCAACAACAGTGCCAGAGAGAGTATAGTCAAACATTACCTCACCTATAAAGCACAAGTCAAGAAGTCAGTAATTGTTAGCAACCACAGTAAGAGTAAAGAGGAATCAAGGTTGGATAAGTAATCAAGAGAAAAAAAAAATTGTTTTGTAAGAGTAAGAGACAAGCAGTAGTAGTAAACAACAGGGAGGATTTTCCATGAAAGAACATATTTCGAGTCAGGAGAAATGAGGCAGATTAAGATGAAGAAAAGAAACGGTCTCAGAGACACTGAGAAGAAAGAATTATTTGGGCCAGACGTGGTGGCGCACACCTGTAACCTCAGTGGCTTGGGAGGCTGAGGCAGGAGTATCCGGAGTTCAAAGCCACTCTCAGCGACTGCGAGGCTGCTAAGCAATTCAGTGAGACCCTGTCTCTAAACAAATACAAAATAGGACTAGGGGTGTGGCTCAGTGGTTGAGTGCCCCTAAGTTCAATCCCTGGTAGAAAGTAGAGAAGGTAGGAATAATTAGTAGGATCTGGTAATTTAAATTTGAAAAACAAAGGAAATGAAAAATTTTCAAAACTACTATGATCAAAAGTCTATAGAATTGGGTGACATTATCATCAAGATGGAAGAAAGTGAGTGACCACTGGGTGATGCAAAAATAACAAATTTCATTTTTAAAATATTTCAGTTCCATGAAGACATTATAAGCGCTTTCTAGCTTAGTATTTTGCTTATTACTAATCATCTCTAACCTATATGTTTATATTGAGAATTTTGGTGCTATACCCTAAGAAAACTCTTACTTATAGTCTCATGATTACTAATGTACCACTCTGAGGACTGTCAGACTAAACTAATTAATACACTATGTAACTCATTCCAAGGCTGTCATGGAGTCATACAGGTTAGAATTATCTTAAACATGCCTATTTGTACTTTCTCGTTTCCATGATTCAAACTTATCAATATCATAGAGTCTTTTTTTAAAAAATATTTTGTTTAGTTGTAGATGAACACAATATCTTTATTTATTTTATGTGGTGCTGATGATCGAACCCAGTGCCTCACGTATGCGAGGTAAGCGCTCAACCGCTGAGCCAGAGCCCCAGCCCCTATCATAGAGTCTTAATATGCAATTAAATGGCATCTGTTCACTAACATGGTTCATGAAAGTGAATGCAACCAAATACCACCAAACACCCCAAGTTATCTTTCTTTCTAATTAAAATAATTAGATTTTAATTCCCATGATACAAATAATAACATAGATGACCTATTGCACTAAGACATGTTTACTAGAGGATAGCATACAACATTAAATTTTCTAAAGACTACTAACTTTATTACTTTTTAAATACTTGTGCATTGATATGGTAATATTTAGTGTTTTGCATAGAATTTACCTACACTGGTCCTTAATCTCCTTAAAGCAAATTAAATAATTTACAGAAAATTTGGAAATCTCTCAAATCCTTTTCAACAACCATCCATTGGTTATTTAAACTTCTCAGAATCACACCTAGTTAATCTTTTCCTAGCTTTTGTGATATAGTGGTCAACCAATAAATGTTAGTTTTTTAACCATGTGTTCAGTCATGTACTGATGCAATGGAAAGACACTGGAACTTAAGGCATGTATTAGTTTCCTGTTGCTGCTATAATAAATTATCAGAAATTTAGTGGCTTAAAATAACACCCAATTGTTCTCTTACAGTTCTGGAGAGCAAAAGTCTGAACACAAGAGGTCAACAAAGGTGATTTCTTCAAGGTAGAATGTTTCCTTGCCTTTTTCAGTTTTTAAAAGATGACAGCATCTCTTGACTCATGGTCCTTTCATCCCATCACTTTAACCTCTTATTTCCATCATCATATCTCCTACTAGAGATGCTGCTCCTCCTACATTGGTCTTAAAAGGACCCTTATAATTATATTAGATAGACACAGATAATCCAGGATAATCTCCCCATTTTAATGTCCTTAATTTTAATCACATCAGCAAAATCTCCATTGCCATTTATGGTTATATTCACAAATTCTGGGGATTAGGATGTGGACATCTGTATGGAGGCATTATTCAGCCAACCACAGGGCAAAAGACATTAAAAAGATAGAAACTGGTGTCATTACTCCATCTGATAAAATCAGTGGTATAACCACAGGTTAATACTCCATCATAAGCACCATAAAAGAACAGATTTTTATCTGTATCTGAAAATTAAGAACAAAGGGCATAAAAGAATAAAGAGTAATATAATACAGGATATGGTAGCATACTTTAGTAGTCCCAGCTATTTAGGAGGCTGAGCAAGATCACTTGAGCCCACGAGTTCATGATCAGCCTGAAGAACATAGTGAGATCCTTTCTCAAAAAATAAAAATAAAAATAAAACAATAATAACAACAAAGGATGCATAGGGCAATATAACTTTCCTCAACTCCTGATCCATTCTGAGTTTCAGTCACTATCTCTCTTATCTTCTGTATGTCTTGATTTATAGTGATAATAGTGGAAACTAGAAAAAGAGTGGACTTAAAGACTTTCACACGTTACATCCTCATCAGAGACTGGCATATCTGGAAGTGCAATTTGGTGTCCCTTTCTTTAATCAATAATACAGATAAAAATAGCAAAAAATGTGCCATATCGCATGAAATTTTACAAACTTAGTTTCTTTGGGGTTAAATAGGCTATCTAATTGATAAAATCATTTCTTTCATTACTGTCATAGAATTTCCTGATCAGCAGTCTGGGATTTGGGGCTAGTAGTTATGTCCCAACTATTATAGTAGTATATGACAATAACTCAAGTCTAGGTTTCCACTGTTACTACCTTTATCTCATGTTCTTAGTATGTTTCCTCTAACTTTATCCTATCTTTTTGAAATTTTATGTAGTAAAAGTTTCCTCCTTTCTCAAAGTGTAATCTCAGACTTATATATATCATGGTGCCTTCATAGTCTCATACTGGAAGAAATTTTTGTAATTTTTTCCCAAAATTCCACCTAAATTAGATGTAATCTATCTTTTTAGTTAGTAATAAGAATTATACATTAACTAAAACCTCTTTCAGCTTCTCCTTTATATGATAATATTTGCAAAGAAGAATCCTATCTAAACGTTTTCTGCATACTCCAAAGGCAATTTATGCCAGGCCAAAAATTCTGGAGAAATCTTCTTCTGATGCCATCAATTATAACTTCCAGGCAGCTGATACCTTTGACCATGTATCCACAATTTCCAGTTCGACATCTCATTTTGCTCATGCAATACCATTCATGAAATGCTATTGTCATTTTATATAATACTTCATTAACTAGCTTATAAGGTACTTCATGATACAAATTGAATTATATGAAAATGAACTGATATTATAAGAAACAGTATCCAGTGACTAGAGGACTCAAAGAAATACATTCCCTTTTCTTTCCCACCATTGCCAGTTTGCCTTTGATCAGACATAATCTTTCTGATACTAGGTACCTCCATTTTCACATAAGTTATTTCTAAGTTGACAAAGGCGTCATGCAAAAGTTATATATATGAACAAGAAAATCCACATGTGCCCTACAATTTAGACTGCCAGTATCATTATAAAATTGATAATGGACTTAGATATTCTATATCTTTGCCTAGGGTCTGGCCCCCAATTTGTATGGATTCTCATTATTCCTTTCCCAAATATGCATCCCTTGCAATATTATGTGAAATCTGGTCTCCTGTTCTCCTTAAAGTCACAGCAAATTGCATAATTAAATCCTGTGCAACAGAGATGTAAGACTTTTCCCAGTTTATAGCTCCCTATAAACATCCTACTTAACATTCAACAGCCTGAAATATTTTTTAGAGGATAGTTACTACCTTTCTTCAAAACACCATTTTATCTTTTAAAGTCAATAGACAAGATAAATAGAACAATGGTAGGTTCAATAATCCTACTCCCCCCTGAAATTTATACTTCATTTTTGGAGTTTTTATTGGTAAGTTCAATGAATAAGTGACTTGTCAAAATAAATAGATATTCATTATACAAGATGACAATTCCTATCCCATTTTATAATCAGAACTTGATAGAAATAGATTTGAAAAAATGTAGCATTTGCCAATGTTACCACCTCTCTGAAATGCAATCATTTATATCAGTGTTTAAGACATGTTATGTATTTTCAAAACCCAAAAAAAGATAACTGCAGTTTTGTGTTCTTATTTCAAATATCCTCCCTTCAAGCCTGATCAAGTGATGCTATAATTTACAATTTTTATTTAAAGTATTGTTTTGGTTAGTATAGAATTTTATAATATTAAAAGATTCCTAGCTCTACATTGACTGACTGTTATTATCAGCAATTTATCTAATTTCCCTGAGGTTTGATTCTCTTCACTGTAAAAAGAGACTAGCAATAGCTAACTTGTAAGGTCATTGTGATGATTAAATTGGATAATGAAGAGGAAGTCCCAAGCATATTGCCTGGCACATAGATGACATTCAATAAATGCACACTATTACTATAATATCAACCCTACAAAAATAAGGCAAAAAGAAATTAATTATTACCAGAAAACTGGTATTATAACTAAGGGCAAGATTCTAGAGAACTGATCATGGCAAAAGGTAAAGCATGTACTAGGTGAAGAATCAGGCCCTTTAGTAAACTTTAAAAAAACTGTTCTTCCCCTTCCTCTTGAACTAATTACCTAGAAATTACAGCCTAGGGTTAGACTCTGTCCTATCTCATTAAGAGTCCCTACCACCATACAGAATAAATAAAGGATTGAAGCTTGTTTTATGCATCCCTTATTTTTAGCTTTGAATAAATAAAAAATAACACTGGAATTTTAGATTCAAATTGTTTTCAAACTTTCTGAATGTTAGTCATAAAGCACTTAATTGTTCCATACTGTGTTTTAAAATCTGTTTCTCATAACCCTAAGACTCTGCAGAGGTGCCTTTAAGAGTTTAAGAGGAGTACATAGCACTGGATGGCATGACTTAGACAAAATCTCATAACTATCCCAACCAACTAAAGCAGATTTTTAAAATATTTGTGTAAATAATAAAAAAACATTTATTTTACTATAATAAGATAATACAAATGAGTTTGACTATCATTGTTGTATGGCCATGTACAAATGGCATTTTTGGAAAACTTATTAGTTTTTTTGGAAAACTTATTAGGGACTATAAAATCAATTATTACTACTTGCAAATATTCAAACCATTTTTCTTTGGTTCCTTCAAATCCAAAGAAATGTCTGTTTAACTTGCTTAGACTTACTGGAAAACCACACCAATGACTCTGAGAATTAATCTCAAAAGAAATGTGTTAACAGGGGCACAGTCACTTTGGGGGGCATTTTTTGCATCATGTGGTAATGCACCACTTTTGTCTGGGAAAATGTAACAATCATGTTAGTTTTCAAATGGAATGTAATGGAATAAGTCTTAAAGGATTCACCCTCATTTACACAGGCTAAATTGGTGCTCTCTTCACCATAAAAATATATAAAAGGCTGTCTATCTTCCACAGGAATGGTTATGCCTAATCTCTCAAATAAAGTTTTCAAGAAAGTCAACTTTGGAAAGTTCAATAAGTGAAACTTGTTGGGTGTGGTTTTGTACACCTGTAAACCCAATGACTCAGGAGGCTGAGGCAGGAGGATCACAAGTTTACAGGCAGCCTTAGCAACTCAGAGACACCTTGCCTCAAAATAAAAATATAAAGGACTGGGGATGTAGCTCAGTGATGAGATACCTCTGAGTTCCATCCTCAGTACTCACACACAAAAATAAATAAATAAATAGATAAATAAATAAATATTTTAAAAGACTCATTTGCTTCAAGTGTCCAAATAAGTTCCAAACTTTTTTCCAGTAAAACAAATATAGTTTGATGCCACTCTTAATAAGCAAAAATGCTAAATAAATGACTAAACCTGTTGGCATCGATATAGTAAGGATCCATCACACTTAAATAAAGAATAGAGGCTGGTAGGGATCAGTGGATATAGTCTTAGTGAGCTGCACCAGCAATACACAAGAAGCTAAAGTAGAAATAATAACAGAATAACAGCATTGATTGCAAGAGCTTGAAAAAAATTACCTTGTCCCATCCACAAAGTTTTGCTTGTGTTCTATTTAGTATATATTTACTGAGAGTTTGTTCTCAAATGCTTGGGGAAATAGTTTACATTATATAAAGAAAATACCCTAGAGCTGACTGAAACAACTGAAACACAGAATTCAAATCAATGAAAGAAGTTACTGAAAGAACATAAACATTATTATTTCTGACTCCCACAAATGTACCTATACAAAATGTTTTTAGGAGCTTCTAAAATATCCACAGTAAGCTTAATTTTAATTCTGTGGTCTTAAGTATTATTATTTATTTGCATTATTATAAGAATCACACTCATGTATAAAGTTTGATATAGTTACTAAGGAAAATTTAAAATATCATTTATTGATGTTATTATGATCAGTAATTATTAATATAATTGTTATTACTGATAAATGTCTATGTTTCATGGAATAATTATGTCCACAACTAAATAGGATGATTATGTTAAAGACACTTTACAATCATGTCTGGAGGTAGATGCACAAATTTCATGTAAGATCTTGTAGCCACCTATTTGGAATGCTGTGGAATTGAATGTTGAGTTACACATTCATAGGCCTAAATTTGTTCTAGGTTTGCATTTCCTGACCTTGTTTAATTTTTCAGGAAAAGGAAGGACTGTTTTTGTTTAAGGTGTAGACTGAAAAGCTTTGTGTATTGTCGTGATCAATGTACAATCCCATTACTTCGCTATAGGTTATCCTGCATGGAATAAAAGAGCAAGCCAACTCTTCATTGGGTATAATATTAAAACACCTGGTTTTGTGGGCTGAGGAGTGGTAGAGTGCTTGGTTCAACCCCCAGCACAACCTAGAAAACAAAAAACAAAACAAAACAAAAAACCTAGTTTTCTTGAGTTCAAGAATACTGGAAACTTAACATTAAGAGTTGTCTTACTACTAATTTGAAATAAATATAAAAAAAGATTCAATGCCATTGTCGGTAGGAAACTTTATTTCCTGCCAACAAATGACACATAGCAGGTCTATATCTAGTATATACTAGCCTCATTTCTTTTTGTACCAAATACATAGATTCATGTACTACCTATTACTATACCTCCAGTGGTTCCATTGTCAGCTCCCATTTTCTGCTTCCTGCATTTGTCCCTCTTCTGATTCAAAACCATCCCTTTAACACATCATTCCTAATTAGATGATTAGTGCTTGGAAGGGCAGGAGATAAGTCATTTGCATAATTTAATCATAAAAAGAAGTTAAAGATACAGATTTTGCTGTTCGTTTGTACAATTATCTTCTTCAGCCTGGGGGGCTGAGATATTAATGTGATTAAACAGTATTTCTGCAAACAGGCAACTGTGTGTCCTCTATTAAAGCAAGGCTGGAGGCAAATGAAAAATTAATTTTAGAAGACAATCAATTTTATTCTACATGACCGTAATAAATAACAGCCCATCTGCAGACAACTCATTAAGCCTTGGGAGGGTACATGTGTCACAAACTCTAAATGACACACAAGGCTGAATTTTCCACCAAAATAGAACTAGTAATAAATGGCCTACCAGCTGCCATATCAGCCTAGAAAGTCAACATACAAGAATTTCTTAGAAAATGAAGTGCATACACTGTCACTCATAGTCAACCAGTTAATTTAGTCCTGGTTGCAAAAATTTCTGTGAACTGGTTCATTTTATTCTGAAATTTGTTCTGTATCTGGTGTTTAGATTGTGTGTATACATATGTGTACACATTTTTACTGTGAGCACCACTTTCAGTAATGTAACATTTACAATGTTCTTAGTATGTGCCAAGCATTTTATATACACAGTCTCAATCTTAAAAATTCCATATGTGGGCCTGGGGCTGTGGCTCAGTAATGGAGCGCTTGCCTAGCATTTGAGAGGCACTGGGTTTGATCCTCAGCATCACATAAAAGTAAACAAATAAAATAAAGGTATGCTGTCCATCTACAACCACAAAAAAGTTTTTTTTTAAAACTCCATATGTAACCAGTATTACCCTCATTTTTAGATGAAAAGAATTAAGGCTTAGACAGTCATACATTGAGAAAGGGTTGAAATTAGGATAACTGTATCTATCTGAGACAAAATAGTGATTACCTAAGCTTCTATTGTTCAAGAATGGCTGTCAATCCAAATTCCAATAACATACAAGTTAAGCATAGCAATAAATTTCCTTAAAATACGAACATGACCCAAAGTAAATACATTTCATTGTAATAAATCATAGTTTTACTCTCAATCAAACAAACTGAAAAATATTTGACTACTTATTATCCATGTACTATGTTTGGCAACTGGGAGTGATAAAATGATAAATCAAACTGTTCTGAGGTTTAGGAACTTACAAGCTAGTTTGGAGGGGGAGAGAAAACATAAACATTTTATAACTTCACAATTTGTGCCCCCACTCAAAGAAGAGGGCGGGAGAGGGAGAGAAAGATTGTCTATAGATAAAAATTCAGAGAAGCAAGAAGTCACTGCATCATGAGGGAAGTCCCCTTAGATTTAAGACTTCAGCTAGATTTTTAAGGATAGTTGTTTTCAGTGAGACCTTGAGTGGGGCAATTATTCTTAGAAAGGAATCTCAACATTACCATTTTCTGATATCAGTTTCCTCAGGCAGTTTACATCAGTGCACTTCCATTCAGTTTTCGCAAACCTGTCAATGATCCATGCTTAAATAAAATATTTATTTGAAGTTCTAATCTTATCAGTTTTGAAGATGAGTAATCACTTGTTTCTTTTCTTTGCTTTTCTGTAGTAGAGATCAGTGCATAGTGCTTAAAAATCTTTCTACAACACTTTGGATATCTGATCCTGACTGAGATAACCCAGAGCATGAATATGTTTCTTTTCAGTGCTATATAAAGAAGAGAAAAAAAAAAGATTTGTTTAATCAACCCAATAGAGCTAAAAACAAATTCTAGCAATGGAATTGCCTACCCCACAAACAAGAGTCTTAATAGCAGATGCTACTACATCTGGCTTCCCTTGTTATTCTCCAGCTGCAAAAATTAAAACTCACTTAGAATCAGTGACAGGATCTAATGGGAGTTTGAAAATGCTGACCAACCCTTCTTCCCTACTACTCTATTACGATGCCAGGGGAAAGACTGGGCAAGCCCCACCAGAGTAAATTCATTTCCTAGGTAATTAGCAAGGAATTAATACTGAGATCACCAACTTTTGGTTTGCTCTGTAATGATTTCACATGAGAACCTGATTTAAAGCTTAACTCTTTATCACCAAACCTCCAATGTCACAGAAATCCCAAGAGTAAGTCAAAGAGTAGCTATGAGAAGCGGTGACTACAGCAAGAGCTGTTTGAGTAGCTTCCATGTGAGGTTAATAATGTGAGGCTCAACACATTTCAGCCTCTCACTTTGTTATACCACTTAGTAATAAGAAAACAGCAGGTGTTTAAAATATATATTGATTTGGTTTCTGCCACTTTGAATGCATTTTGAACCATCTATAGGTAAAGAACCATGACTATTTCTTAGTACTACACTCTTTTGAACAGATTTGTAGTACTCTGTTTATAGAATAGTGATGTGCTGAAATGAAAGTAAGAACATAATTTACTGTTCATGAACATATGACATACTAATGACATCAACAAATACATGATGGAATCAATAATGCCCCTGGTATAAAATCAGTTTTTAATAAAATTAATTACAATTTCCATTATAAAATAATATTAACACTAGATGAAATAAATCAAACATTTCAATTATTTAGAAAATATTGTATTTTTACCTTATTCATCAGTTTAGCTAAAGCCCAGCATGCACATGACAAATCAGAGATTGTACAAATATTCAAAGCTACACAATGTAGTGAATATGGATAATTTTAAAAACATTTTAGTCAAGTTGAGTTTCTAAGAGTTCTGAATTCCAACAATTTTAATTTGAAAATTTAGAAATTAATTGCAGAATAGCTTTTTTAAAAATCAAACTCAATATCACTACTATATGCAGGAAAAAATTTTTTAAAGTGCATTAGGAACCCCTTTTAATCATTACCATTTCAATAAAAACGTACACATAGATGATACAATGCAACATTCTGGCATTTCAGTTTCTTAACTTCTCCAAATTCTTGTCCTCTTCAGTCATTCAAGTTCACAGTCATATACTAAACTTTATAATAAACAATAATGCATCTCTTCCATATTGCTAATTTGGTGCCTCCTACTCTCTGCCCACCACTATTACTTTGTAGGCTACTGCTTCTGGTACTCCAACCCTGAAAGTACTTTCATCCTTTCTTGTAACCTCCAGTTCATTGAAAATACTCACCTCCTTGATCCCCTTTCTACATAAACCATTCAAAATGCATTCGTATTCATTACAATAACTTTCTGTTAAATCCTCAACACTTTTCAGCCTCTCACTTTGTTATACCACTTAGTAAAACCACAATTCTCATTAAGCCCAATTATTTACCTACTTTGTACCAGTACAGATGCAGCTCTGCATGATGAAATTAAAACAACCACTCTATTTTGAAATATAGAAATTTATGACCACTAAACTCAAAGGACATCTGATGTTGCAGGCAATCATACTAAATTTATTTTAATAGTTTGCTTTTCTACTTACCCAGATGGCTATTTCACTATCTTTCTCCTTTAACTCTCCTTTTCAACACCTCCTTTCCAATGCTCACTCCCAAATGAATGACCTATTTCCACTTCATAGAGGGAACAATCAGAAGAGACCTTCCATGGATCCACAATACCATAACTAGAATCTTCATACACACATGTAGACTTCCACCTGTTTATGTCAATGTGCTAATCTTACTCCTAACTAAAGCTGATGCCTCTACTTGTGCACTGGATCCTATTTACTATCTCCTATTCAAGAATATCACTTCAGTAATACTCCTCTCTTTTTCCTATAGTACCAATTTGTTTTATTTCTACTAGATATTCATTCTTTTTTATATTAATAAAAATATAACTTCTTCACTTTCTGTCCCCATGCTCATGATTCTCAAGCTAATTACATATCAAGTTGTTCGCTATCATTGAAGAAAATTCCTGGGAAGAGTTATTTATATTGTCTCCAATTTCTCTCCTCCTATTCTCTCTTAAGCAAATGCCACTCATACTTTTCATTCCCACCTCTATACTAAAACTACTTTTATCAAAGTCATCAATATTTCCATTGTTTCATGTAGTGGTGAATTCTCAGGACTTACATTATCAGCATCTGACACAGTTAACCATTCCCTCTTGTTGATAAATTTTCTTTGCTTAGTTTTCAGAACAAAATTCCCTCTTGGTTTTCCTCCTGCCTCACTGGATATGATAACCTTTCTCAGGATAAATTAGTGATTCTTCCTTTTATTCCTGATCACTTTATGCTGGTGTGACACAGGACTCAGTCCTTGAAGCTCTCCTCTTGTCTGCTTATAGTCACTCCTGTCCTAAATATATTATTTCCTGTTCAGATCTATCTCTCAAACACCAGACTTTTATATTGAATATCTACATTTCTTCTTAAAAAGCTAAAAGATACTGTAAAACTGACATGTATAAAATTATAATTTTGAATTCCTTCCCCAAAACCTATTCCAACTACAGCCTTCCCTCTCTCAAATGGTGGAAACTTCATCCTCCCAATTGCACATACCCAAACCCTGCAGTTCTCCATGACCATTTTCTTTCTCTCATATCCAGTGTCTAATTCATCATGACGTCCTACTGGCTCTAGCCTCCAAATCTGTCCGGAATCTGACCAATTCTTACCAGAACTATTCTACCATTGTAGTCTAAAGTTTTTTTTCTCTTTCTCCCTCCCACACTCCACAGCAACAGCATGATAACTTCTACTCTTGCCTCACTTCAAGCTTATTCTTACATTCTTAACCTAGCAGCTAGAGTGACTCTTTCAAATTCTAAGTCACATCCTCTTATATCCTTGCTTAAAATGCTGCAATGATTCACCATTTCATTCAGGGTAAAAGACAAAATTGTAAAATGACCTAAAAGGCCTAATATGAACACCCACCCAACATTATCTACTTCTTACTACTCTCCCCTCACTCACTTCACTGCACCCATACTCACCTTTTTAATATTCCTCAAATTTCTAGGCATGCTCTTGATTCAAGGATTCTGATCAAACCATTCCCAAGAAAAGACACTCTGTCCGCAGACTGGTTAATTTCCCTCCAATTAAAGTCTGTGACTAAATCTCACATTCTCAGTAAGGCTTACAAAGTCCATGCTATTTAAACTACAATGATCTTCAATCTCCCATACCCGTAACTCGCTCTACTTGCTCTGTTTTTTCCATAGCGCTTGCCATCTCCTAATATATAATATAATCTCTTAAGTATGCACATTGTTGATTGATTTTCTCTACTTATAATACCATACTCTAGAATCCAACCTCCTTTTCAAAGGCAGGAATGTTTACCTAGATATTTATCGGTTGTGTCCAAAGCATCTAGAAGAGTGTTTAACACAGAGTAGACGCTGAGTAGCTATTTCATGAATGAATGAATGAATAATGGTAATTTTTATGTGTACATGCATTATCTCTATGAAAAGATTTAAAACTCTCTGAAGGCATACACAGATTCTAGCATAGTATTTTGGACACAAAAATGAATTAATTTTCTTTTAGTACCGTGGTTCCACTTTCATAAATTATTCCATTATTGTGCTTTAAGGAATTGTCATCTCTATACACTTTGTTGAATTATTATTTCTTTCACTTTTCCATTTGGAATATTTCCCAAAACTTTTTTGTACCTGCTCATGGAATTGTCTCTCCAAGAGAATTTTGTTAATATATTTCTGAAGATAACAACAATAAATGGCAGTATTTACAATAAGGACATGAAGCTCCTGAATACTGATTCTCTTTCCTTCTAGTTTGTTTCTAATTCTCACAAATAGATTTCCCACAGTACCTTTTCTACCTGGAACAATGCACTTCCTAATTAAACTCATTTTCTCGAATCATTCAAACAGCATAGAGATCTGAGCAGAGAAAGCAAAATAGACGGCTTAATTCAAGAATTAGCTCTGTCTATACTAGACTGAAGGGCCTTAAATAATTTGTTTTACTTGCCTATATTTTCATTTTCTTACCTAAATTTAAGATCGGATGACCGTCCTCAAGGAATTGCTGTGAGAATAAATGCAGACAGCATGTGAAAAAGCTTTGCAGTCTGTGAACTTCTGCACAAACATAAGACACTATTATTCCCAAGAAGCACTGCAAGCTTCAATATAACTATGGATGATACTGATTTAGCACTGAGGGAAAAAAAAGTCTAAGTGAGATTAAGTGACCCCCAGTACTACAATGTTATAAAGTGATCAGCCATCTGTTAATAAAGATTTAGCAATTTCACAACAAAATTTTTAAAACAGACTATTCTAAGGATCAGATAAAATGGATCAGTGAAAATAAAGGCACTATATAAAATATAAACCAGTATGTACATGTAAAGGTTTTACTATTACATCTTGCTAATAATTTTAAGCCTTCATATATGCTTTCAGACTAAAGACATGTACAAAATACATAAACTATATTAAATCCAAAAATGACAAAAATGCCACTTTGGCATTATTTAATTCAAATTTTAATGTTAATTAAATACTTGAATTCAGTGGTTTAAATTAATCCCTAACATGCAAATTCACTTACTATTGAATGCAATAAAAACTACATACACATACCCCAAGGCAAAATTAACCCTTTTTTTTCAGCTTTATTATTTATTTATTTATTTATTTATTTATTTATTTATTTATTTATTTATTCTATTTAGGTTTACATGATAGCAGAGTGGTCTATACCCAGAAGACTTAAAAAACAGCATACTACAGCGACACAGCCACTTCAATGTTTATAGCAGCTCAATTCACAATAGCTAAACTGCAGAACCAACCTAGATGCCCTTCTACCAATGAATGGATAAAGAAACTGTGGTATATATACACAATTGAATACTACTCAGCAATAAGAGAGAATAAAATTATGGCATTTGCAGGTAAATGGATGGAGTTGGAGAATATCATGCTAAGCAAAGTAAGCCAATCTCAGAAAATTTAACCCTTTTTAAAAAATTCATTTACAACCTATGTTTCAAAGATATGCTGTGGCAAGTTAGAATCAAGCTAACAGATCTGGAATAGTAAGGAAATTTCCCAAAGATATGTAAATGGATACCTTATAATTTTTAAAATTAATGTTAACAATAATATTAAAGGAATATTATCTTAATGACAATATGTATACAAATGTCCCATTATGATTTCTCGGTTACCAGTTGACCTTAAAATGAATAACATTTCCACATCTTATCACTACTACATTAATTTTTATTCAGGGTTAATATTTTATGCTTTATGTTTCTGTACATAAATCTGCTTAGGCTGACCACTGAAATAAAATGGCAATTAAAAGAGACATTCAGGAACTGATGGTGTAGTTCAGTGGTGGAGCACTTGCCTAGCATGCACTAGACCCTGCATTCAAAACTCAACACCAGAGAAAGAGAGAGAGAGAAAAATTCATTCAAGAACTCTATGGAAAGGCCATAATCAGTAAGCTCTATATTGCCCACCTCCATATATTGTTTGCTAGTCCATTCTCTATTTCCATGAGAAATATTTTCTTAAGTTTTCTCCATCATTATTTAGCTTCATTCCTTTTTTCATATGCAAATACAACTACATCAATGCTAACATGACTGAAAATATAGTCCTCCTGTTTAGAATCAAGAGGCTTCCTAGTTGGACAGAAAATTAAATTATGGAGCTCCATTGTCCCTTCTGGGATGGTACATGGGTACATATGAGATAAACATTTTTACATTTTTCTCATTAATATGGAAAAGGACCTAAAAAGAGCAATTATTTTATTGTATTTACATTGTTAGTCCTCTAGAATGACAAGGACCAGTCCAAAACAACTGCAAATTTAAGAAATTGGGTATGTCAAATTTACTTATACATATTAAGCTCTGAAACAGTTACTACATTCTTCAGACATCACAATGCTCAAAATGTACCCATCATCAAAATGACTGCTCTTGCCAGGACATGTTCAGCATCAAGGCCATAATGTTCCTTTTCTTAATTGTAAGTTGAAAATCAATTAATTATTCCCTTCACGTAACAGAAACATTTCACAAAAATCTCATTTACAACTATACACAACAATGTGATTTAACCCAAAAGCCATGATTCCTCTGGTGTCCACAAAAGTTTATTTAACTTATAGAAGATGGCTATTAAGGGATCCTAAGCACAGGAAAGTGTGTTAAAGTGAACAACTGGCCTCATGCAATTTGCCAGGTTTTGATCTGCTAACAGCCTATAATGAGTATTGTATCCATTAAGTACATAAATCTCTCCACAGACAACATAAGAGCAATTTCAAGCAAAATATACTAATTTAGTAATCACTGAACAACATTATCCAGTACACTATTGTTCGCTGTGATATATATGCTGTATGCCTGATTATATTCACTCACTTCAGACATTTTTACACAAATAATTTAATTTCACATCTAATTCAACTTTCACATGTTTCTGGGCTATCTTCCCTTCCCCCAGTGAATGCTCATAAATTGGAAATAAAATTTAATGTTGGAATATGCAAACTATAATTAGAAGCATATTCTGAAATTTTATAATGTACTGCAAAACCTAATTAATGTTTTTAATTGTTTTTAATTGTATACATCATTTAATGTTACTTACAATAATATAGTTTAGCTAAGAGTTAACCATGTAATAATAAAACTCTAGTACTCAGTAATCTATAAATGAGAAAACAAGAATACAGATAATTCTTAGAAACAGAAGTAGCTTACTAAATATTTGTTGAAATGACAAGCTAATTAAATTGGAAAATGTCATATATTATGGATATATGTTATGTGTTCACACTGAATGTTCTAATTGGCTTATAAAGTGAAAACCAAACCTTATATGTTATGCATGAAATGTACTATGCAGCAAATTCTTTTCTATGAATGAACTCCCCTTTTGTCTTCTTCAATTAAAAACCAAGGGGGTGCTCATAAATTTTTATACAAAATAAATTTAGAAGTTTAGCAGATTATAGGCTATTTCAATGCAGCAATCTTAACATTAAAAGTTTAATGATACATGTTTGCAAATAATCTAGTTATCCAATGTTGTTTACACTTAAATATACTTCATTTAAGGACCAATGTATTGTGAAAAAATAAAAACAAATGACTCTCATCTATCAGTTTTAATTTTTAATGTATAATATTGTACAAAGCCAAAGCCAATGAAACCCTAAACTTGATGATCTAAATAGTTTAAAACTCTTCACACAAATGAAAGTAAGCTTTTTAACATTAAAAAAAATCTTTTAAATCCAAAGATGCACATTTAATAACTATTTTTAACTTAACATTTCTGGTATAATTCTAAAGACTGAAATGGCTTCTAGTGCTCATATGACACATAAAACAGATATGGGAAAGGACATTCAATGATTATTCAGTAACAGACATGGCAAAAATATGTAATTACAAGGCTTCTAATTTAATAAGTATAATTGGGGGATAATATGGTTGATACATCATAAGATAGATATTTATTCATTTAAACCCCAATAATTGGATAGATAGAAATGAATATTCCAGAATCCACAAATTAAAAAGAATATAGCAAAATAGATATTTACTGGGCTCTAACTGATGTCCTCAAAACTGTTTGAGGTGAAGTCAACTTGAGTTTTTACAATTAAATTCCCTTGGACTGAACTCAAGAGGGAAACAAATCATAAGACATTCCACCCTATCATTAGTAGTATTATATAGAACTAGTGTTCAGTGTATGTTTATTATACTTCCAGAAGCATCAAGGCCTAAAATACATATGTAATACCATTTTATGGATGGTCATATTAAAGCTTTTATATAGTTTCTTTGAATTTATTATTTTTTCACATGTCATTAAATTCTGGATTCTTAAAATAGGTACTGTATAAATTGTATCTATGTACTGTACTACCAGAAGCCAATAAGAGCAAATATGGTCTTATATGATAATTATAATTTTAAAATGTTTTTCATTTACTACAACAGACTAGCATATAATTGATATATAATGTAAATAATTTATTTGTAAAAATAAATAAATTTTTCCAAATATATTTTGTGATGGTAGTACTGTTTTCTGGACAAACATGTGATAGACAGACTTCTTCCAAAATAACTGAAAGCTCAGAAACTAACGTATTGCTGTAAGCTATTATGGTTATAACTGTTAATCCAATACACCTTTTATACAAACCCATAAACACATGAGTGGAAAAATAGCACAGATGTTCATCTCTAATGCAATTTCCATTCAATTTCCTAAGTGCGGTCCCTGTGTGCAAACTAGCTTAACATTATGTTTAGCTTGCAAATTCTTTTAATAAATAATGAATGCAATAAAACTAGGAGATCAATGGCAAGCTGAGAAATCATAAAAAAGGCTTTTGTATTCAGGCTGTTGCCCATTTCAAACTTTAATCCGGAGACAAATCAATATTACTTTTTTTTTTAACCCATCACATAAATAGCAGATAGACTAAATGTAGCCTAAATGCTGTTACCAGCTAGCAGTTGCTAGCAACCTGATAAGATCATTGGATACAATTGCAATTAGATGTTTTATGCTTTAACATATATACTACATTATACACTATTAAGCAGTCAACTTGTTTAAAAATAAAAAGCTTATACAACAATAAAAACACCATGGCTCATTATTTTTTAAGCTTTCCTCTACTATATATTTTCCAGTAGTGTAATTGCAAAGTTTTCACTACTATTTGCTCTAATGAAACTAATCATAATGGATCAAAATAGTACAAAGATAGAAGTAGTTTGAACCTCAGGGGTCGGAGATGAAAGGAAATTTTGCTCTTCAAAATTAACTACAGCTGAAAGAACTAAGTTATTCCTTTACTAGGATGGTGGGAGAATAGATACTTCATGCAAGTTTGAGTTTCAATTGGATTGGGTCTTCAGACTACTCGGGAAAAAATGTCACTTTTCTTAATAATGTTTTTCCATTCTCAGGATCTAAAAAGAAGGCAGGAAAACTGTCTTCTTACCAGCTCCTTTTGAAGCAAGTTTGAAAACAGGATCACAAGTCAACCACCACTACAAGGGTGAGTGCTGATATGAAGTGGTATAAATACAAATCACTGAGAATCATTTTATGGTATTAGGTTTATTTTATTTATCAATTCTTGCCTATTTATAATATTTGAACATCTTCCCTGGGTTTTCAATAAAAGGAAATAATCAAGAAGTTATACTTTCTATGATGATATATTTCATTTCAAATATTCTAATTACATGTATCAGATTTTGATACCTTTATATGTGTATTTGTGAAAAGTTTATGGAATGATACAAATGGTTTTACACTGGAGTTAAGATTCAGGATTATTTCTTTCTAATAACTATACTTTATAACTACTTGCTTAGCTTCTTTTTAAGGAAAAGCAATTAGTACAAAGAATTATAATCAAAAGAATGAATGTGCATGTGTGTTTATGTGTGTGACTATATTCATTCAGCAAATGTGAATTGGGTGTCTAATGTACACAATATTTGGCTTAATGTATAATGGCTTCATTGTAAACAATGAATAATAATTAAGATAAAATGACCTCTCAGAAATTATTATTACAACTCCATGATTTTGTTTTATGTAACAATATCAGTTCTTTTTTAATGGTAGGTACTTATAAAGATATCAATCTAAACCAGGCATGGTGGTGCACACCTATAATTCCAGTGACACAAGTGACTGAGGCAGGAGGATCACAAGTTCAAAGCCAGCACCAGTAACTTAGTAAGACCCTATCTAAAATTTAATTAAAAAATAAAAAGGGCTGAGGATATGGCTCAGTGGTTAAGAATCCTAGGTCCAATCCCCAGTACAAAAACAAAATTATATATACATATACATATATATATAATATATTATAGACAGTTTCACATTAAACAATTTGATTTATATCTTGTGTTCACATTATAGTATAGTAATTTCAGAAATTATAACATATAAATTTAGCATTAAAGAAGGATGTGAGATCCCACCATAAACAAAATTTGAAAAAGAAAGCCAACTATTGTTCAAAACTTTATAGAAGTTCATTATAAACTTGTCTTTAAACTCTACTATACATCTATGATGCATGTATCCTAAGCTCCAAAGATTATCCTAACACCAGAGATAAAATTTTTCCTGCAGAATTTTAAAACTAAACAGTATCATTACATATGTTCTCTATTGTCCTATTCTAATGAAAGTGACAGTTAAATAATGATTGAAGAGTATCATAAGAGCTTATAAAGAGGATATATTTCCAAAACCTGAATTTTAAAAAATATTCCTCAAAATGTTGAACCTCCTTTCAAAATTTGCAATTTCAGGGGCTGGGGCCGTAGCTCAGTGGTAGAACACTTGCCTCGCAAGTGTGAGGCACTGGGTTCGATCCTCAGCACCACGTAAAAAAAATAAAAGCTATTGTGTCCATCTACAACTAAAAATATATATATTAAAAAAATTTGCAATTTCAAATATCAGACATTAAATAAAATTTTATATCGCCGACAACACTAAATTCAAAACATTTCACATCAATTGACAGCATTCTTTCTCTCCCAAAACTAAGGTAATAAAGTGAGGTTTGTCAGGGCTAATAAATGTATATAAAAATAAAAGAAAGTATGATAGTTATATTTAATGAAGGTAGGTAATTTCACTAGTTACATAAAAATTTCTTTAAGTGCATATATGCTCTTTTTTAGTCTAAGGAATTAAATTACAAAAATAGCATTTATTGTTACAGAATGTTTTGATTTACAAATCATTACTCAGAATATAAATAACTGATATATACTAAAGTGAAATAAACACTTTTAAGATTTTCAGCATCACAAAATGAGGAAATGATGAATATACAATGGACTGGCTGTCTCCTTCCCACCAAAAAATATTAAATACTGAAGTAGTTCTATAAATCCCTTGGTAAAAGTATATTGAAGCTGCATTAAGCCAACAAAAAGATTATTACTAAGGATTTAAAAACCAACACCCTTCCATAATCAATTTGGATATAGTATTATTCTATTTATAGTGACACTTTTAATGTGTCCCAATCATATATTACTAATTCTCATTTTCCTCCTATGATTAAATATTAATGTGGAGGCACTATTATGTAGCTATACTATATTTAGTTTTTATACTATATTGATTTGCACCATTTTGGAATAGCTAAAAATATACCATGAATATTAAGAAGCTTTTTCATGAAGAATCTTAAGATTGCTTTGATATTTTTCTCTGATTCCTAAGTAAAATAATATAAATTTAGTTGTTCTAGCAGAAAATGGAAAAAGGGATGCCGCCACTTTAAAAGCTTCAATCTCTTTGACATTGCTGGCAGTGTATGGGAACATTAATGCATCTGTCATGATAACAAGCTAAGAATAACATCTAGACATCAAACCGAGCAGAGAATCCATCTGAAGTGATTCATTCAGATCTGTCTCATTGATTTATTAAACACAGGGCAACATCTGCAGCCTCACAGAGCCGCTTGGTGAAATTAATGCAAGATCAATTCAAATGGAAAAAAGTGTAAAAGAGATAAATCAAAACACAATTTGCATGCAGTTCCACAATCAGGCTTATTGGGTGCAAATGCTCAATTTCCCTTCCAAACCAAATGTGTTTAAATGTTGTTTCGTCTTTGTAGAATTGTGTGATCTGAAGTGACAGTGAAGAGTTTTGCAGGTTTCGATGGTGAAAGGGGAAAAAAAAAGAAGAAAATAAGCTACCAAAGACCTTTTGAATATGCAATAAGAATATCATTAATACTAGATTGTTTTGCTTTGGGGGAAGAGGTTGATTTGATTTTTTCTCTAAAAACATAATATTTTCACTTTTGGATCAATTAGGGTAGTTTTAATACATATTTGAAATGTGTACAGTGGATAAATTTAAATCATATGTATCTTTTCATGAACAAGACAGTGCCACTGGGTGTCTAGACTGCCAACTGAAATATAATATATTGTGACTAGGACTTCTCACAATTGTATTTGCCTAAAAGAAGCATTTTAAAAACAACTAGGTATTTCATTAAGATAAAATAATGTTACTTAACAAAGCATAAAATAATTCAAGTTTGATATTTTCTATAAGTATTAGAGATTTACTATATGAAACCACATAAAACAATATTGTCTGAAGACCATCATATCCTAATTATTTATTGGTGTTCATGTACTAGACATTGAGGGTAATATACATAAAAATCCAAAGATGTACTCTATCATGTCATGGATCATTTCTTTAATGTAGTATCCATCACCCAATAAATGAGTGTTTAAGGCAAATATGACTGCAAGTTAAAGTATTCACATAAATACAAAAATTCTGGGTTATGCAGAAGTATAGATTTAAAATGAATATACACACAAAAGTTCTATACTTTAGCATATGAATAGATTACTTTAATTGTAATTCTGATACCATTCTTCTTGTAAAAAACGCAGCATTGTTGACTATGTAACTGCTTGTAATGGACAATATGACTATCTCATCATCATCCTTTGAAATAAAATGTCTGTATTAACTGCCTGGATTCATTTCTAGAAACTTTCTTATCATTTCTGAAAATATATATCAGCCCAGAAAAGTGATACAAGTTCTTTGAAAATTGGAGTTTGCTTAACTTACTGTAAATGCAAAATATCAGTTTTCAAACTAAATTACATTATTCTGTATGGATCATGAACTATAAAGTATTCATCAAGTGTGAATACAAAGCCAAACTCACCAAGTGCTTACAATAATCATATTTCCAGTATTGGAAAGTAGTTTTGAAATGTTGTAAACATCATTATCCTTCTCATAAAGTTATTCTAATATCAATCCACATTTATGTTCTGTTTACACATTGCAAAATAAACTATAATTGAATTATTTTGAATTTTAATGTTAAAAGTGAATTTTATACATTTGGAAGTATGTGGAATCACATCTCCAAATACATTATTAAAGTCTCTTCTTAATTATACATTCTTGTTTCTTCAAGCATCCATTTAACTCTAAGTGACTGAATAACATTCAATCAGTTGCTCCTCAAATGAAATTAAATGCCAATCATGAAATCCAACAATGTTACTTTCATGTAGATAGGTAGATTAAACAAAGCACTAAAATGTCATGGATGATTCCCAATTTAGTGAAACCAATTTTTAATTTCATATTTTACTGCTACTAAACTTAGGACAAGCTAGTAGTAAAATTCACTGAATAGGAATGAGAATTTTAGGCATTTGCTTTCTGAATCTGCCTCTTTTATCTGGTATTGAAAAACTCCAAGTTTTCTTATACAAAAATAAAGTGAAAACCACAGTGCTTTATCTGTAAAAACAAAATCTAAAACCATATAATAATTTTTCCTTTCGTTTTGGACCCGTTAGTCACCATTTTCTTAATAATCCTCAAAATAATTTCCCTATAATTAATATGTTGAAGTTAAAGGACAAGAAGAGAGAATACTGCATAGTCCTTTGAAATTCCAGTGATGTAAAGCTTGTCTTACCTAATAGAACAATGTCTGGTCAAGAGTCTCAGTCTTACAATTCCCTAGTTTTTGAAGCAGATATTATTTCCCAACTTCTTTTTGAGAAAAAAAAATCTTTAAATATTATCAGTAACTGACTAAAACAAAATAGTTAATATAAGGTACTGTTTGAGTCCCTGTTGTGACTTTAGCACTATCAAAAATGATGTGTATTTATTCATTTATCTTCAGAGCATACTGATAAAATGTGCACTGAACCAAATCAAGATGCCTCTTAGTGGCAATATGTTAAAGTCTCTGAAAAGGACAAATTTGAAAATAGTCCATTCTATGTGTCCTGGGAGAGCATAGAAACCATTCCAAATTAAAATTCCCTAAGTCAGGACATGTACTCTTCCCCACACATTTGACAGATGGGGAATACTGTTTATTATGTAGGAAAAGAATATTGCCAATGACACCAGTACAAATAGTCCTTCCACTCAACAATATATTATGAAAATTTATACACTGGAGATGAAAATGAATCTTTTCTTTCAAAATAAGAATAGTATGTGAGAGTTTCCACTCAACCTAATACATAATTTGTCCTTGTACTTCTCTCCTCTTCACCCTTAGCTAGAAGCTATAAGAAGTCATGAGTCCTGAAGGACAATCCTCTGTAGCCAGGTTTCCATTAGCACATCATTCATTTTCCTTAGGCAACTCTATAAGGTCTTCTCCATCTTTCTCTCCTTCTCATAGCATAATTCTGCTCTTTTCCTACATTTCTTCTCTCTTATTGGCCTTGTGTCTTATCTGCCCTGTGTTGTCTCTCTTGGACCTCCTTCCCATTTAGATCCCCCACTTTTCACTGAATTAAAATTCATAGAAATAATGTTGATCTAAATATCAATTTCAAATTTAATTTTAAAATTCAGATTTATGAATAATTTAATGTACGTGTTCTGTAAATGTTACTGAAATTCATAAAGCATCTTTCACAAACATCATTATATTTTGTAGTTTTAACAACAAGATTATGAGGGTATTTGCATAAGCAAACTTAGGTAATGTTATATTACCATTCGATTTTTCTAGAAATTGGGGTTTTTCCTACCTAAAAATTACAATGTAGGTGTGCATCTAGTAGTTTTCCTCATCTTCATTTATGGATTGCATACATAGAATATATTTCACAATTTTTATAATTCCGTATTGCAATACTTGTAACAGTTATAGAAAATGCATCTAATAATTTAAAAAACTATAAAGGAAAGAAAATGCAATAGAAAGCACACTCATATCACAAATATATTTCTTCCTCCATATTTAATATTTCTCTGTCACCTTTATACCCATGCATACACAAAAGCAATTCAAGAAAAAAAGTTAGATATTCAAATGCTGTGGTAAGAATTAAATAAAATTTATTTGTATTAAAATAATAACAAAAACATATTATAACATGGTACAAAGATAGGATAAGACTACCTGTCTCTAGATATATAGAAATTTATCATTTTCCCCTTTAGCAAGAAGCTAATGAAAATTAAAGAGAAGTTTCTATTTACAAAGGGAAGTATCAAAATCACAATAAAACACTAACCTATTTACATTTAAAATGAAATACACAGTTTTGTTCAAGAATGTATAAATTAATTATTAGGGAAGGAAGAATTTCCTATATGTAATAATTGCTCACTTTAAGAATGGGTGTTCATAAGAGGGACAGAGAGGAAAGGACAGGAAAGTAGAGAGGTGAGGGAGAGAGGTAAGAGGATAGGTTTGAATGTCTGCAATTATTTAAATATAAATGTTTTTGAATGGTAATACATGAATTAGATGGCCCCCATAAGAAGTTCCTTGTAATCTTTTGAGTTTATATATTAGTAAAATGCTTTGTAGTCAAAACAAAGATTTTTTTCTACTCTTAAATCCATAATTGCTTGCTTTAATGGAGGAACCCTTTATCCTTTGTGTTTTAAGGCCATCTATCTTCCTTAAGAAAAGCTGGCCTAATAAACCAGGTTTGTAAGCCCTAAATATGTATTATGTAGGAGTTCTCATATGAACAAGTTTCTGTTCAATTGCTTGAATCCAGAAGAACACTTCTCAAAGGAAAAAGAAAAAGAAAATGTTCCCTTGTAAGTTCTGTGGCATTATCTTATTTTAACAGTAAGCAACAGTTTGTCTACAAGTTGTCAGTACACTTCCAACTAAACATAGTAATTTGCATTTTACAACAGATTTGGTAACTGAGTTACAGTTTTAGATCATAGACCCAGAGATCTGATCATATAAATTTGCACTGTGAGACAGTGTACTTCTGAAGTTCTTTGCAAAATAATGAACAGTAGTGGTGTTTTGCAACAAAACCCTTTGCTCCTGTTAATCTGGTGATGGTAGTTTCTTACTTTGTATGGCAATCTCAAATGCCAAATATATACTTTTGTAGATATTAATAGACTGTATCTCAAATAAACTAAATAAAGGCTAATTCACAGGTATTTAAAAAGTCAAATAATATTGAATATAGTTTCTTTTCCTTTTTACTCAAAACATTGAACATAATTTGCTTCTGATGTACAAATGGACATTTATACTTCAATGTACTTCTGAACTGTGATATGAAGGAGGTACACTTACAACCAGGGAAGCTGGTCATCATCATTTAAGGAATCCTCTCTTTGAGGGAATGGGATCCTTCCAACTGTTTGCCTGGTGGGGGGGGTGGGAAGAGCTGAGAGCATCTTCTCTAGAAAACCTACCAATTTCTATACCAACCCCCAACCCAGACCCAGCCCCAGCATTTCATGCCCCACATTACCTTCTGCAGATAACCCAAAAGGGACGATCCCAGGAAAGTGACATCTGCCGTCGTCTTTTTTTAAAAAACAAAACAAAACAAAAACAAGACTAATCTACTTTCCTGTATCGTGTACCAAGGAGCTTTGCGCGGCAGGCATGAGCACTCTTCCTTACATACACTTGCGCGCACACACAAACACCACCAACAACAAACAGCAGTACGTATTCCACACTCTCACAACAAACTCACAGGATGGGGATTGAATCACCCTCTGGGATGGATTCTAGCCTTCCAGCTCCCTGCAATCCCCAAATGCTGTTTTCTGGGTTGCCAGCTTGGTAGCCTGGTTTACAGCTCAGCCAGCCCCCAGAGAAAGCCCCTGGTGTCGGTGTTCCGAAGAAAAACTATCCGACCCGTAAGGCCACAAAAGAGCAGGAAAGAAAACCAAATAGAGAAATTAACAAATAAACACAAGCAGCCAAAAAGCCATGCAAGATATGGGCGAAAGGCTGGAAAGTTTCAGTAGAGGACTACAAACTGAAGTTTGTGCGGGACATTTTTTTAGACCCCAGCCCTACTACTGAGCACGGACTATAAGGGACCCGCAATTAATGAGTCCTTCTAGTCCTCTTTCCCCACCGATTTAAAGTATGAAGAGGCAAGCTGGTTAAGACTCACTCTCTACAAAGTTGGATGAGGGTGATGAGACATGCAAAAGAGGGCAAGGGGGCAAGAGCAGCATGTGAGTCAAGAAATGAGTGTCTCACCTGGCATTGGTGCAATCGGTGAACAAAGTTTCGAAGTCTTTCCTGGTGATGAGTTTGCAGCGGTTCACCCCGGGCTGGATGGCCCCCAGTCCGCGGAGGATCCGGACCTGCTCAACAGTACACACCACTGGGGATATGTCCAGTCTCTTCAGCTTGGTGTACACCGTATGCAACCCACCCACCAGGTGCTTGAGGAAAAGATCAAAGACTTGCGGCAGACAAATCAGTTCCTGGCCATCCATCAGGAATGAAGCTACCTTCACCCCGTGCATGTCGACCATCCGGCACTCGTTGGTGTTGGTGTTGCAGCTGCCAACGCTGCCACTAACCATCCCGCCACTCCCGGCGCTACCGCTGTGGTTATTGGCCATAAAACTGTTGATCATATTAGGGGTGAGACGAGGGGGCTCTCCCGGAGTCGAGTATAGAGGTTCTGCCCGAAATAAAGCCCCTGGGACGCCGGCACCACTGGAAGTCGCAGAGATCACCGGAGGTGCGGAGACAGACATGCTCACACTGTCTCTATCTTGGCTCCTCTGGCCCTCGCTTTCTCTCCCTGACTCCAGAGGTCCCCTCACACTCCCTCACTCTTGCTCGCGCGTTCTCTCTCTCTCTCTCTTTCTCTCTCTCTCTCTCTCTCTCTCTCTCTCTCTCTCTCTCTCTCTCTCTCTCTCTCTGGCGGAGCTTGCTCGTTCTGAACTGTTCTCAAGTCTCCAGCAGCCCCGCTCAAGCTCAAACTCACCCACTACCCAGCAAACAGTGAGCAGTTGGACCCGCGGAGGCCTGAGACCCCACCCCCACCACACCCCCTCCGGAGAGTGGCTGCGCCCCCCAGCCAATGGGCCCCACCCCCTCGGCGCCTGAGCGCGTCGAATGGCTGCCGCTAGCGTGGAGGTGGAGACTCCCTGGCCGGCCTCAGACTACCTGAGGCGATTCTGGGCTCGCGAGTGAACAGAGATGGACCCCATAAAGGGGGCGGTGTGGTGCCTCTGCTTCTTGCCTCAAAATCTAAAGAGAAAACGTCCAATTGTCATGCAGAGTCCTCAAACTGTGGTACGCACGTAGTACGCAATGTACCCATCTTCTCTGCGCCCCAGGAGCATAGGGTTGAGAAACACAAAGCAGGACTCTTGAAGGCATCTTCTAATCACCCTCCCGCCACCTCGCACCCGCTTTCGTTCGAGGAAAGTGAGATGGCAGCGACAATTCCACTTGGACATTGCTCCCAGATTCTGTGAGTGGTAATAGGTGGCTTCGCCCAGTTTCCCAGGGAAAGACTCCGGTGAGTTCAGAAGTAAACAACTCAGCCATTCTTCGGTACCCCTAGTGCACTTGGGGTAAATTATCCCTTACCCAGCTCACAGAGAAACCGGCCTCTGGATCACACTCAGATCAGAGTTGCTGGGTCGCCAACTAGCTCATATACACTGATAATCAGGAAGCGCAGTGAGCCCGTGAACACTTTAGGAAAAAGACAGTCTGTGAGTGGCAGATAGACACCTCTTTTTACAGCACTTCCGCCACAGTCCTGGAATAGTCTAGGCTTTCTCTGTCCACATCCTTTAGTCTCAGGATTGCCCTTCACTACCTCTGCTTTTTTAATGCCTCAAAACAGTCATTATAGTATAGGAGAGAAGGGCAACGGTTTGCACTCTTGAATGTGGCATTTCCCTCCTCTGCGTATGAGCTTTGAAGGTTCAGTGATCAGTGTTTCAAGTCCTTAAAGGTAGCTCAAGATTCCTCCTCTCCCATTTATCAAATGCCCCAAACTTACTGCAAGAGCTCATAATCAACAATACGTCTTAATAGCATACATTCCAAGGGAAAAGCATATTCTTCCACACAGCATATGGTGGTTAGGTCAAAGTTGTTTCAAGACTTCTTGTCAACGTATTGATTCTTTGATGGAAAGGTATTTCCTTTCCTGTGCTCCTTTCCTCTAGAGTTAGTGGTTATTCAAGAAAGTGAAATCCAGGCTTAATTTCTTTACAAAACATTACCAATTGCATAGCTCATACAACAACTGCGATATTCTTTCGAAGTTGAACTTAGCAATGTCAAAGAAGGATGGCGAGTTCTTTTTGCTCCCTTAATAAGTCGTAAATGTCCTAAATTAGATGTCTCCGCCTCTTTCTATAACATATTTTCTTTTGTCATTTCATCAACCAAGCATAAGAACTGCCCTTTGAATCTCTTCATACTGTTTTAATTTTAAATTATATGACATCGAAATGCTAAGAAGTTGTGATGACAGTTGCTTTTGGAATACAGCAATAAGAATCTCTAACACAATAGTTTGGAACTTATGCAGCCACAAAATATTTTTAAAAGATATCAAATTGTTTTGTCTTTACTGGTAGAGTTGTGGGAAGAAAATAAGGAGCAAAACGAACAATTTTGAAGAGAAAGCAGAAGCAGAAAGTACTGCTTCTCAAAAAAAATTGAACAGCACTGACAAGTTTTACAACTTGTAAAAACATTTACAAGTTTTTTTAAAGAAAAATTGTTCAACAAGTGTTTTGACAGAAATGGTTATTAAACAATGTGTTGAAATAACTTGTCTTTGTTAACTTACTGTGATTAAAATTTCTAGTGAACAGATCTGCTGTTAAGAAAAGTTCTGTTTGAAACAGCTCTAATTACATTAAAAATCCTACATTATCATCAAGGCCTGTTTGTTCAGAGAATGATTTGGAGTTTTCAGAAATGTGACACTACATAGATGTTTTATTGTTTTATATTTAAGAAGTTCTACAATATAAAAAGGAAAGATTAAACATCCACTTAGACTCTAATCATTATTCGTGATATTGAAAAACAAACATACTTGATAACTTAGGATAACTTTGATAACTTTAGAAAAGATAAGAATTAAATTTTAATTATTACAAGAGTTTAAGGTTCAAATTCTAGTAGAAATACTAGAGACTCAAATTGGCCAGTGATCACTGAAGTGTTAAAGTCTCTTAGAAGCTTTAAATACACAAAAGACTCATGGTTTCATTATTTGAATTCCTTCTCATTGCAGTTCCCTAAAAAATAAACTTGGTAATTTTCTTAAGTGATATTTGTAATTTAAAGATTTACTCATCTAGATCCAAGACTGCAGATGTTGTGTCCTTAGGTTTTCTTGATCTTTTGATTACTTGGTTTTATTGCTGCTATTTCTATTATTATTATCTATGCTTTGAGACTGAGACAATCAGATTCCACACAGTGTTTGTTTTTATCCCTTTCTGACTTTAATGTCTTGCATAAGCCAAACATATTTCTAAATAAGTCTGGATTTCTACAAGACAAGAGGAAGCCTTGCATGTCAACACCCTGTAAGTTTGGAATTGTATGAAGCAATATAAAATCATAAATGCTGCAGTAAACAGAGTACCCTTGGGAGATAAGAGGCACTGCATTAAAACTAAGAAATATTCCAGGTTTGTCAATTAATACCAGACAGGATCCAAACGCCACAGCAAATATGAATAAAACTGGTACAAGTAGATGCCATATCTCATCAGAACAAGAAGTTCTAGATGCCTCTAATTCCAGTGGAATGATTTGAGTCCTAAGTGTAGCTTCTCATACACTGAAATGCTATAAAATTCCTAGTCTTAATTAGCAATTTACATTCTCTCCTAATTTATGCTCAGTTTGGAGGGGAGCGTGCTCAAATGTGAATTTAGGTCAAACATTCCACTTCGTTTCACATTGTCAGTGACATGAACATACCATTTTAATTAAATATATATATGTGTGTGTGTGTGTATGTATGTGTATGTGTGTGTGTATGGGTGTGTATGTGTGTACACAAACTTATGCAGGACTGCAAAATATCCAAATATTTGCAGGGGATGGTTTTCAGAACAGGCATTCAAGCAAATCCCAAGGTAATAAATGAAATTATTTTAAACACTCAAGCCATCTGAATTTATGGCCCCTACTATGGCCTCTAATCAGAACTTCCCAAGAGCCCTCTAAGATTCATTTTTAGGCAAACAAGGAAAGGAAATTGATTGAGCAAGGCAATAAATGTGAAACAAAAACATTCATATAACTGAGGAGTTAATTGGCTAAAACCTGAATATATATCCTACTCAATGTTTTCATAGGAAACTGGCTATGAAATGATCATCTAAAATGTGTTTTATTTATTTTAATTTTTTGTGGTGGTGAGGATCCCAGAGCCCCATGCATGCTAGGTAAACACACTACCACTGAGCCATATCCCCAGCCCTACAATGTATTTTTTTTTCTCTTTTACTTACAATGTTAAATTGAAGATGATTCCCAGGGGAGGCAAAGGTGGGAGATCACTTGAACAAAATAATTCGTCAAAACCTGAGGAGTAAAACAAAATCAGATGCTTAAAGGAAAAATGAACATTTTCTGGCTGATATAGAAAAAAATAATTCTCAAAGTACTCATAAAGTGTAAGTATTTACCTATTTTTAACATAAGATACCCCATACTGCCCTCTACGAGGGGGAGCAGATAGGTCCTCTTTAAGTTCTATCCATGTATCTCAACTGTATTGTTTCCTTTCAAATCTTAGGCTATTCAAATTCAAGCTATTCTAACTTCAGCTGAATTCCCACTGCTACTAGATAGCCTTTTATTCATTTTGTTGACTTCCTTTTGAATTCCCAGTAGCTGACATCTGGACTCTTTTCTGCTTTTTTGCAAGTAACCCTCCCCTTAATTCTCATCAGCTTTTGCCTTCAACTTCTCCATGATTTTATCACATAGTGATTCCATAGAAGTTCCCCCAACCTCCTTCTCTCCCCATAAGACGTCCCTTTTATCTTCTCTCTTATATGCTCCTACTTTCCTCATTCCTCAGAAAATAAGAAGCTTCCTCCACTGCCTTCATTTAAGTTCTTAATTCATTTTACATCCTTCAGGTCATGACTCTATTAATCTTATTCTCACTACTCTCGCATCTCCTTTCTCTCCATCTCTATTTTCACTTTCCTTTTTTATTATAGAAAATGTTCAAGGGTATGAATCCAGACAAATAAATAAAAGCTCTCCTCAATCCTCATCAGTCATTCTCAAAGTGTGGTCTCTGAACTACCCACAGTAACATATCTGGGTACTTGATAGATATATAAACTCTTTGGCCCTACCCAAGACTACCTGAATCAGAAATTCTGGGGGTGAGATTCAGCAATCTGTGTTTTAAAACAAGAACCGTGATACAGATTTGAGATCCTTTTGCCCTGAATTTACTGTCTTTTCATAAACTTTTATTTAAAAAAATCTAAAACTGTTTTCCTTCATTATTACTAGTACTCTCCTGGGCCTTAAAACTTTTGCAATTTGATTTCTGCTTAACACTTAGCTGAAACTGATCTACCAGAGGTGACCTTTGACCTCCTAAATGCCAAATCCGAAATCGTTTTCTAAATCCTTATCCTTTGATATTCTGCAGCATTTTAAACTATCAATATCCTTCTTGAGCTCCTACCTCTTGACTTTCTGACTTCCCAACAATCCAATTCTCCTCTTCCCTACACCTTTTTCCTTTTTATGTGCTTGCTCTTGACACTGAAATTTTACAGCTCCTAATGTCTACACCCTTATTTGTGGCAATTTCATCAACTCTCTATAGCTTCAAAAACTTTTAAATTACAGATTACCCTGAATCTTATCCCTAGCATTCTTTAAACTCTCCTATAGAATTATATATCTCCACTTGGATATCCTATGGTCCCCTCAAATTCAGCATGACAAAACTGAATTATATTTCTTCCTCCCTTCAAATCTGGCCTTTTATTTCATTTCTGGTATTTTCTTGATATTTTCTCCACGTGGCTAGTCACCAGAAGGAGATACTTGGGAGACTCTTGATTTCTCTCTACCCACTATATCCTCATTCAACTAGTCCCTAAGTTTTGTGAATTCACACTCAGCAATATCAGTTCCTTCCATTCTTTTTCATTCTCAATGCTTATTTTTATTAGTTTTGTTCATTATGGTTTTGTTTGTTTTGTTGTTTTGTTTTGGGGATTGATGTGGGGGTTTTCTTTAGTTTGGTGCTGGAAATTGAACCTGGGGCCTCATACATGGTAAGAAAGCACTCTACTACTTAGGTATATCCCCTCCCCTTTTTATTCTTTGTTTTGAAACAGGATGTTATTCAGTTGCTAAGGCTATACTCAAACTTTTGATATACCTGCCTCAGTCTCCTGTGCAGCTGAGATTACAGGCATGTGCCACCACTCCAGGCACAATACCTCTTAATAGCCCTACTTTCAAGTATTTGCTCTTCCAATCTAGTTAGTTTTCCAGGTTATTTCTAAAGTTTCCTCTACCCTTTAGAAAATTCATTACTACCCTTCTGGGTACCGCACAAACTTCAGACCTTTTAGATGGACATTTAACTCTTTGATTTACCTTTTTACCCTTTCCTTCAATACTCCCCAACATGTTGCCAGTACACAAATAAATGAGTATTACTTTCCACTACTCATCACCTCTTTTATCTTCCTACCCTGGTGCTAATGCTTATGTTATTTTTTATACATGGCATATGTTGTTGCACATCTTATCTCCACTCACCCAAATCCAAACCACTCTTTAAAACTAAAGTCCAATTCTCCTCCATGAAGAATTTTCTCATTTCTTTTCTTCCCAGACAGAAATGGGCTTTCCCTCTTCTGAACTCTCAAAGTACTCTGTGCCTCAATTAAGGCAGTTAAAACATGCTTCTGATATCCTTTGTAGCTTAGTCTTAGGTACTCCGCTAGAATAAGGTTGTCAGAGGAGGGAGCACATGTACCTTAATGTGATATTTCAAGTGCAAACCACTGTGCCTGGCTCATAATGGGTATCCATACATGTTTATTAAATGAATGAATACATAGATGTGGTATCTTGCTATATTTGACTTTGGCTTGCTGTATATTTTTTACATATTGAAAGTTTGAGGCAAGCCTGAATGGAGAAAGTCTATTAACACCATTTTTTTCAACAGCATATGCTTACTGTGTCTTTTTTAAAAATATTTTTGGTTGTAGATGGAAACAGTACCTTTATTTTATTTATTTATATGGTGCTGAGTATCAAACCCAGTGCGTCACGCATGCAAGGCAAGCACTCTACCACAGAGCTACAATCTTAGCCCCTTACTGTGTCTTTTTAAGCATTTTTAATTAAGATATGTACATTTTAGATGTAATGCTGATTACACACTTAAGAGACTACATTATAGTGTAAATTTAACTTTGTATGTACTGGGAAAGCAAAAAATTATCTTAGTCTTTATTCCAATATTTCCTTCATTGTGACAATCTGACCTCAAACCGGCAATAACTCCAAGGTAGGCCTGTATACCTTGTTAAGTTATACGAATGTTTGTTATCACCTATTCTGAAGCAGAGACAAAGAGATTGGTGTGTTTTCATTTTTTTTTCTTAGAAGAATGACAATTTTGCTTCTTGGTAGATGGAACATTTTCATTATGACTGGCTTCTCAGATTACTTAAGAAATATATTAATTGGTATTTATCTAAACATTAAATCTTTCATGTATTCTTCATTTAAGTATGATATATTTATACAGAACTGCTGCCCTTATCCAATTTCATGTTCCACATTCAGTTACCCATAAAATCCAAAAAATGTTATATGAACAATTCCAGAGATAGAAAATACATAAATTTTAAATTGCACTGAGTAGAATAATGCAGTTTCATGTTGTCCTGCTCCATCTTACCCCATCCTGCCCATGATGTTGAATCATCCCTTTGAGTCTATCCAAGTTGTACACTACACTATCTGCCCATTAGTCATTTAGTAGTCATCTTGGTTATGGTATTGACTGTCCTGGAGTTATCACAGAACTTGAGTTCAAGTACAACCTATTTTGCTTAATTAATGGCCCCAGAAGCTCAAGAGTAATGATTTTGGCAATCTGAATATGCCAAAGAGTAGTTATACAGTGCTTTCTTTAAGTAAAATGTAAAAATTCCTGACTTAACAAAGAAAAAAATTGTATACTGATGTAGCCAAGATGTATAATACCATGTGATAGTTTGAGAGAAACACATAATTTCCATAACTTTTATTACAGTATATTGTTGTAATTATTCTGTTTTTTATTATTGTTGTTCCTAATTTCTTACTATGCCTAAATTATAAATTAAATTTATCAAAGGTATGGTTGCATATCATATTATGATATTTGGCACTATCCAGGGTTTCACACATCCACTAGGACTCTTAGAACATATCCTCCATGAATAAAGGGGGACTACTAGATTGTGTTATGTTTGTTTCTATAAAACCTAAGAAATTATTTGGTATACATCTGTAATAAATGTATTAGAAACTTATAAAGAATTTTTTACTTTCTCCAAGCAAAATTATTTATTTGTTTTAATGGAAAATATTTAAATCTCTGTTTGAATCTTATTCATTTTTTATTCTACATGTTTTATGTAAGAGTATCTTAACTGAGGAAGTATGTCACTGATATAACTATTTCTAATTATTGCTGGAAAATGATAAAATGGCACAGGGTTAAGGCATAAATTTATTATTATTTGTAAAATAACCATCTCTGACTTCAAGATAAAAAGGAGAAATTGTATCACTTTTTTATGAATAGAAGGGAAATAGGTGCTTTTCTATGGGAAAATATAAACGTGAGGGTATGTATATCCTCAATAGTAGCAGAGTGCTATGAAATTATTTCCTTTGTTTTTGTTTTATTTTATTTTATTCTGCAAAAGATGGATACAGAAAGCAAGTAAGGTGTTTTATTGAAAATGTAGCTAAAGTCTGACTGCCTGCATCCAAAGTCTGCTTCCCCAGTTTACTAACTAGGTAATCATTTTTCCCCACATTTTTTAATTGGTGCATTATAGTTGTGCCTAATGATGGGATTTATTGTTACCTATTCATACATGCACACAATATAAGAATATAATTTTGCCAATATTTCTCCCCAGCACCTTCCCCCATTCCTTCCCTCCTCCCGCCTCTTGGTCCCTTTCCTCTATTTGATCTCTCTTTGACTTTCATAATATTCCCTTCACCTTTATTTTCCTCCTACCTCTCTAGCTTCCACATATGAGAGGAAACATACATCCCTTGACCTTCTTAGTTTTACTTAATTTGCTTAATATAATGTTCTCAAGTTCTATCCTTTTGCCTACAAGTGACATAATCTCATTTTTCTTTATGACTGAATAAAACTCCATTTTGTATATATACCACATTTTTTTCATCCACTCATCAACTGATGGACACTTAGGCAAGTTCCATAGTTTGGCTATTGTGAATTGTGCTGCTATAAACATAGGTGTGCATATATCACTGTAGTAATATTACTTTAATTCTCCATGATAAATACCGAGGAGTGGTATAACTGGGTCATAAAGTGGTTCCACTCCTAGTCTTTTGAGGACCCTCCATACTGATTTCCATAATGGCTATACCAATATACAAGCCTACCAACAGTGTAAACATGTTTCTTTTTCTCCACATCCTTACCAGCATTTATTATTGTGTGTACTCTTGAAGACTGCCACTCTGACTGATATGAAATAGAATCTGAGTGTAATTTTGATTACTTCATATATTTGTTGACCATTTGTAGCTCTTCTTTTGAGAAATATTTGCTTGATTCATTTGCCCATTTATAAAATGGGTCATTTGATTTTTTGGTGTATTTTTTTTAGTTCTTTATATGTTCTAGATATTAACCCTCTGTCAGAAGAGTAGCTTGCAAAGATTTTCTCCATTCTTTAGGTTCTCTATTCCATTCCCAGTTGATTCCTTTGACTAGCTGGGTAATCTTGAGCAAAATACTTAGCCACTCTTTGCCTCAGTTTCCTGATGGATAAAATAGTAATAATAATAATAATAAATTCTTCACATGGTTCTGTGAAATTGCAAAAGTTAATGTTTACAACACACCATTTATAAATTGCTTAGAATAATTCCTGTCACAGGATAAGTACATTAACTATTAACTGCTTTCATATTTCTTTGATTTTTTTTCAAGTTTTAGTTTCAATATATAAAAATGTAACTCCTCCAGTTAGGAATAATTAGAAAATTGTAGGAAGGGTGATGCTGACAAGTGGTAATAGAAAAGGGAATTGAAGAGGAAACAAAGTCAGAATATACATTAGGATATTCAAGATGGAGACAGGGGCTCTAAAAGCAGAGGGAAAGTAGCCCAAGCTTTTGATTGATTTCAGGACTCTAGAAGGAGAAAGGGATAAGAAATGAATACAAGCCGGGCGCAGTGGCTCACACCTGTAATCCCAGTACTTAGCGAGGCTGAGACAGGAGAATCGCAAGTTCAAAGCCAGCCTCAGCAATGGCGAGGCGCTAAGCAACTCAGTGAGACCCTGTCTCTACATAAAAAACACAAAATAGGGCTGGGGATGTGGCTCAGTGGTTGAGTGCCCCTGAGTTCAATCCCCAGTACTGAAAAAAAAAAAGAAATGAAGACAAGAGGATCTGACTGTATGTTTTAAACTCAGTTAACTGGCTTGCATTTCAAAGATTAGCACATTTTTTTTTCATCTCTAACTTCCAGGGTCCTATGCTTCTCTTAGACCTTTGGCTTAAGAAAATTACTCTGTTATAACACTTAAAAGGACTTGAGCATTTGAAGAGTGGACTAAACACAGAGGAGCACTGTTACCACCTACTAATGTACAAATGACCAGGATTAAAGTAAAACAAGATGATAACCCTCTCCTTGAAACCACAAGAGGAGAGGGGAAGGAGATGGAAATCCTGAGCAGTTTCTTATGAACAAAGTATGACAAATGAACAATGATTGCACTGTCCTCAGTATTAGTCATTTATCATGGATGAAAAAAAGAAAAGCCATGGTAAATCTGACTCTTAATATGCCAGAGTCATCACCTCTGTTTAGAGTATCTAAAATCTTTGTAGGTGCACTCATGGATTTGATCATTTCAAATTTGGATGCCTAAAGGTTTAAGTTCCTAAAACATGATTTCTCCTATTAGAGAGACTTTTAGGAACTTTGCCTTCATGATTAGAAATGGACCCATTTACTTCACTTCTTACTTATTTCAACTGCCTATTAATGATTTCCAGTGATGTCAGAAGATAAAATGGAAACATTGCAAATGCACTCAGAAGAAAGCACCTGTTTGTTGAATTTTAATTTTTGATAAAGAATTTTAAAAATCATGAGTCACCAATAACGTCATATTATCAAAGTGAGGGCTGGTCTAGATACTTCATCTGAACACTTGGATATCAAATGGGTCTCATCTTGTCCATTTATCCTTCATCTACTTAGTGTTTATTTTTTCTTTTCCTTCAGAGCTGGGGCTGGAACTCAGGGTGTCCCACATGCCAGGCAATTTGGAGAACAGAGATGGGGAAAGGAAATTAAGGCTCTGCCCTAAATAGCACCCAGCTGGCCATTACACCAGTCAGGGATCACCTTCTTGAAGTCAGACAGCTCTCTGTGAATCTGGAGAAAAAGGATACAGTCTATGTTGAAAATTGTTACAGGCACACTAAGATGGTGAGAAACTGCATTAACTACCCAAATATACAATACAGGATAAGGGATATTCCCAGGTTAAATATAAAAATTCTCCCTGGAAGAGACACCAGACCATTTCCTTTCTTGAAGGTGATCTGCTCCATGTTGAGGCACTAATAAACAATTTATGTATTTTCTAACTGTGTCTCTTGATTGAAATCTTTCCTTTCAAAAGACAAAAACCAAGGAAATCCTCCACCTGGTAATTCTACCACTGAGTAACATACCCAGATCAAACATTTCGTTTCAATTTGATCTATGTACAAAAATAAACAGGAAGCCTTAGCTGGTACTGTACTCCTTCATGCTGTCTGGATTCCAGAATAGTATAGATTGTATAAACATAACAAAAAGAAGTTCCACCTAAACATTAGTTTTCACCAGTTCCTATCCACTATTTCTTTTCACAGACATACTTAACCCAAGAGCTAACTTCAGACCCCTCCAGATGCAGGCATCAGAGTTAGCAGACATATTTGTCACAGACAGCTTTTATCTAAAATTCTGCCTCCTGTCATCTCCATCAAGTGTATAAATCCATTTGTAGAAATAAACAAAGCCATACATATGCCTGGTCCATAAAAGAACTCAATTCTCAGTTTATATCCAAGTTAAACATAGCACATGAAATATTGTTTAATGTCTTAACTGCCCAGGCACTGAAATAGAACTGTTATTATTGACAATGGACTAGAAAGCTGAAAAGTTTCTGCTGTATATAAATTATATATTTTACTATAATTTTCTATAAATGCACGCATAATCCATGTTTCTCTGGATTGTAAGTTGTAATGGGTTATAAGAGACACAGAAAACTAACAGAAAATATGCTTCTAGAAAGAATGTTGTTTAAATAATAGAAACATGATCACTACATCTTTAGAGTTAGGTGAGAATTATACCTACAAAAACAAATGGAGAAAAAGATAGCCAAGTGAGGGTGTAATTCTCCCCCTCCCACCTTACCAATTAGAATGTTGATTTCTTCTTTGCTTACACTTAGAGCCTATCTAATGTCTGTTTCTAAAAGCAATTATGGAAATAATATCCTCTCAGAAGTTAAAAAAAAGAAACCATAGTTTGTGGTGTGATATTGGAAGCAGTTGGGATTTTGGCTGTAGTAATATTATTGAAATCAAAGCCAGGTTAATGGAAGCCTTCAAGATAGAAGAAACAGTCTTACATTGTAAGAAAGAAACTCTTTGCTGCATGTAATTACCTACACTGAATAGATTTTTTTTAGTTTATTGGTTCTTTTTAGTTATACATGACATTAGAATCCACTTTGATATAATTATACAAGTATGGAGTATGTTTTTTTCTAGTTACAACCCCATTCTTTAAAAATTTATTCATATATACAATACATACTAAGTGAAACCATACTAAGTTGTGGCCCGTAGGAAGGTAGGAAAAAACCTTATTATCTAGTATAGTGATGCTAATAGATTATTTTATCCTTTCTGAACTCCCTTCTTCTAGACATTCTTCTCATTCCAGTCTGTACCCCAGCCAGGCTTCAATGAATCATTAGGCTTCTTTTCATCATTCTGCTACAAATCCCCTCTGCTGCAGACAGTCATACATGATATGCTCTAAAGCTACATTTCCAAACCACTGTGAATGCTGTTCCTCTGCCTAGTAGAGTACACTTTGTCAAAAATTCTCTCTTAGAAACAGGTAACTTTTACACTGTTAGTGAGATAGTAAATTTTAGTGAGATAGAAATATATATATTCCTCACAATATCTATATTTTCCATAAACACAATCACTTATGGAAATCAGTATGGAGGTTTCTTAAAAGACTAGGAATGGAAACACCATATGACCCAGCTATCTTACTACTCAGTATATGTCTAAAATAACTCAAATCAGCATATTATAGTGATTCGGGCATACCTATGTTTATAGCAGGACAATTCACAATAGCCAAATTATGCCACCTACCTAGGTGTTTATCAGTAGATGAATGGAAAAAGAAAATATGGTATATATACACAATCAATTTTATTTGGCAATGAAGAAAAATGAAACTGTAATTTTACTGGTAAATGGATGGAACTTGAGGACACTATGTTAAGTGAAATAAAACAAATTCAAAAGGTCAAGGGTCATATGTTTTCTCTCATATGTGAACAATAAAGAGGAAAAAAGGAAAAGAAGGGTGGAGGGTTATGAAAATCAAAGGGAGATCAGTAGAATAAAGAGAAAAGACAAGGGGGAGAGAAGAGGGAAAGGAAAGGGGAAATACTGAAGAATTATATTGGTCAAATTAATACTGTTATATTGTGTACATTTATAACTATGTAACAACAAATCCCTCCACTATGTACAATTAAAATGTACCAATAAAAATGTGGAAAATTCTCTTTGCTTATTAAAAGCTATCCTGCAAAATTTTTTTTTTTTTTATTTAGGCTTACATGTTAACAGTGTAAATGATTCATTGTGCATAGATAGAGGATAACATATCAATTCTCTAGTTGTGAGTTGCATAGAATCCCAACATATATGCAGTCATACATAAAGTTAGGGCTATGATGTCCATCATATTAGCATGCCTTAAAGTTTTGCTCATTGATAAAGGTAGATGTGAAACTACGTTCTCCAGATACCTAGAAAACACATTTTCATCATAAAATTATGTTCTTTTTTCTTCAAGATCAACATTTAGCACATATTTGTTACATTTGTACTATGAACTATATTTTTTTAGACATTGTGCAGGTTGTGCTATTAAGTTCTTAAAGCTTCACAATTCTAGGAAACAAAGAATCACTGGCCATCTCAGAGACATATAATTAAATAGCATATTTAAATAAATAAATATTGATCTAATGTTTTATATCTTGGGCATTCTCTTAAAGGAGACTTCTAATCAGTCTGATACTAATATATCCCAAGCACATTCTATTTCAGTTTGGATCAACACTTATTCCCCAAGTATAATTTTCTGTTTTTAAATAAAACTGATGAATTCAAATGTCTGCAAATCAACAGAAAAACGATCCCCTCTTCTACATAATTAAGTGTATAGTATTAATGTGTGCATAATACAAAATCAATAATTACCACTGATTGTAATTGAATGTTTTCATAATTTTATTGTCAGCCATGATAAATAATTAGTACATTTATACTGCACTTAATTAATTAGTGTGTCATTTCTATTACATACATCAGCAGTGAAATAATGCAGTGTCATCTGTTTTTAATGTTTGAAACATATGATATCCCTTATTAAGTAAAAGCAGGATTCACTAGTGATATTTTCAGTGATTAGCAATCATAGTGGTATCCTGAAGGAGACCTAATAAAAGCATATATATTTCTCACAATAACTACATTTAATTCACTGCTAATGAAAAATAATGTTATTCAGGCATGAATCCTTTCTTTCTCTGGAAATAATTTGAGGAACTCTATTGTTACATTGCTGTATCATGGCGAATGCTTATTGGTTAGCAATGAAAAGTTATTCCTCTTCCACATTTACAAGAAGAAGAGAGTAAAAATGTAAACATAGTGTTATGAGCCCATAAAAGGACAATGTAAAATTTGGGGTTGAAAGCCAATTTGTATTAATCTAACTATATGTTGTAATCAGTCATTTCATAAAAGCCATACTCATTTCTTTTTCTTTTCTTTGTTTCTTAATACTGAGGATTGAACCCAGAGTCTCTTTACCACTGAGGTAATCTGCAGCCCTTTTTATTTTTTGTTTTCAGACAGTCTTGCTAAGTTGCTAAGGGTGTCACTAACTTGCTGAAACTTTCCTCAAACTTGTGGTTCTTCTGTCTCAACCTCACCAGCTGTGGGGATTACAAGTGTGTGCCACCCTGTCTGACACCATACTCATTTCTTCAATACACAAAATAAGCAAAGATGAATACATTCTCTAATGGAATTATTTGATGTGATCCATGAAACACTACATTTTGGAAGATACTAAAAAGCTCAAAACTAAGATATTGTTGCCAGATTTAGCAAGTAAATATCCACAACCCAATATTTGAGACATACTTATAAAAATGTTCATTGCTGATCTGAAATTCCAATTTAACTGGGCTTCTTGTATCTTTACTTGTTACATCTAGTAACCCTAGCATAGCAGGTATCAGGGACAGCTTCTCAAGAGATATGACACTTGAGCTACCATGAAGGATCAGTTGAAATTAGCTAGGTGAAAGTCAGGGGAGGGTTGGGGCAAGGATGGCCTTTGAGGCCGAAGCATGAAGTAAATGTGGCTGGTGGATAGGATGTGAAAGAGTTATTAGAAATACAGGTAAGCCTTTCAGTTTTTTCTAAATTAACTTCCTGATAATAAGTACAGATAGAAGAGATGTGGCTTTACTTGAACCTCCAACCCTTCTAAGTTCAGGGAGAAGTCTAGCTAGTGTAAAGAACAGCATCAGTTGTGCAAAACCATTGCTTAGAAGGGCACACAGCTCTACCTTTCCAAATTCTCTTCTTTCAGAACCTCCAACAGGTTTTACCTTACTTTGTGAGAGCTGATAGGCCTTTGATTTTCTCCCCTATGAAATCTGATTACTTCAATTTTCTTCAAACATGTCACATTCGTCATTATATACAACTATTTCAACCCATCAGGATGTCAGGTCTCAATGTAATTTTGTGTTAGAGTAGGAAATCTATTACACCAAGAAATTTGTCACTAATAACTGATGGTTGATGAACAATGAAATGATCTTTAATGTAATGTGGTTGTTTGTTGTTTGGATGCTGACTTGTGAAAAGTTTTGTTCTAAGCATAAATTATTCATCATGCTACTCACTAAAATTTCTCATTATGTGGCCTTTTCTACAGCAACTCACACTTATCTCTATTGCCCTGGGTGGGTTTTCCATACAATGCATAATTTCCATTGATATCTCGTATTATCATTAAATATTCTCAAGAATTCATTTCAAACTCAATAAAAATATGTTTATTCAAAAACTTATCCAACCTGTTTACTTAAAATATGGAGTCAAATAATGAATTTTGTGTTCAAAATAGCTGAACAGAAAGAAAACATCAAGTGGAAGTTGTGACCTGCTCTTATATTGAAATTATGTGTCCAAGAAAAGGTGCTGTGATCATCATAAACAATGATTCTCAAATCATTCTTTTTGAAATACAAATACCAAATGTCTTCAAATAAGGGCTATATGTGAAATGAAAATGTTCTATGCTCCATCACATGGAATATTTACCTTTGTCTACTTCTTAATTTGGGTTTTTAAGTTTATTTCAGTTCTCTTATAAGCAACTGACCATGTCCTCAACACAAATTTACAAATTCACAAACACATACAGTCGCACACCCATTCTTCCATCTTACCTTCCGCCACCATCCCCAAAACACACTAATTATACTACCACCAAACACTAAAATCTCAATCAAGGTTACTACATACCTTTATCTTTGGTGCAAAAACAATACATAAAAAAATCTCCATTTTACTGCTTTTCTACATAAGACCCACCCTGGAGTTACTGCCATCTAGTGACAGGTAAGAGTACTTAATCCTTTTATTTTTTAAACCTCGATTGCCTAAAATTTTGAAAATGAAAAATGTGGAATGAAGAATAGGAATATTAAAAAATTAAATCAGTCAACAATATATATTACATGCAGGTATTTAATGTTTTCAAATAAATTTCCTTCCAAGATTCCAGCATGTTAATGTTTTACTTTGTAGTGAATATATAAACTGTATAGATTATATATTGCTTTGCGTCTTAAACATATTGAGAATTCCATTCTGAAATAATATTTTTATTGACTTACCAGTTGTTTTCAATAGTAATAATTTGCTATTTTTATATAATATGCTTACATCTGCAGTTTTTATTTTGAGAATTTTCTGTGTGTGCAGGTTCCTGAGATGTTGTCACAAATGATTTCCTTGCATTCATAACTCATAAATATTGCCTTGAAGGAAAAAATGTTAACATTTGGTCAAAATATTTTATAATTCTTTTGGAAATAGTTTATTAAATAAGTTATAACAAATATATCTGTATAAACCAGTTGTGTAGAAGTTAGAACCTTTTCTTTTTGAACATTGCCCTACTATAGTCTTTCAGGGTCACACACACATAATAACCTCAGTCTGGAAAGTGACCTTTTGCTTAAACTAGGAAACACAGAAATATTGCAGAATTTCAGTTCAGTCTTCTCAAGAATCAACTACAGTTTTGTTGACCACAAATAAGAAAATCCATGTAAATATCCAAATATTACAAAGACTATTATTTAGTGTCAAATAGAACATATTTAAAAATTGTTTGTTCTTTTAAAAATACAATGAATTTCATATAATACTTTGAATTCACTTTTCCCTTAAAAGCAGGGTAAATATATACCTACCATGAACATTGAACACTCCAAACAGGCAACTTAATCACTTCATCCAGTTGAAGAAAGCCTGGGTGCTTATGTCAATTCTTTTGTCTCTGCCAGTAAGGGAAACCCTTACATATGAATGGGTAGGTTCTGGTTCCCTAGGTTAGCAACCACTTTTCATTTCCCAGAGTCACTGGAACCTAATCTCATTAATCTGTGTCTTGTAAAATGTTATAGAGGTCACATTAAAATGTGTGCTACACAACAGTTTCTCCATCTGGACTAGAAAGGAAAACACATGTAAGAGATCTTTTGTTTAGATCTTTCATAACTTAAAATCAGAATAGAAATCAAAGGTGTCACAGTGATATTACTGAGTCATATTAATAAAAATATGATTAAATGTAGCTGAATCCTTTCAAATTGATGTGTATTAATTGATTGGAATGTTTGATCTGTGGTTGGAGTGTTTAAAATAGTTTCTAATTAAATACACATACTGCTGATGCAATTATGTTGTTATTGAAGAATTATAAAGGCAATCTATTTGTACTATGAAAGATATTCAAAGTAATTTAAATTAGTTTTTGCTCCTGATTGTATTTCTCTATCCTCTTATTCATGATATTACCCAAGAAGTAAAATCTCATTTGAAAAAATAGTTCATGAGTGCTCACAGTGTACAACAGATATGATACTAATTTAATGTATGCAAATAAATAATGTGAAAATAATTACATAATTGTCTCAAAATAAGAAACTGCAAAATTATGTTTAATGAGAAAATAAAGGGAGCATTAAAATGATTAATTCAAGCAAAGATACCTCAAACATCAGAAGTACATTACCTCAGCTTGATTTCTTGTGTAACATTCCTTCATCTGAATTATGGAATCTTACCTTTAAAAAACAGTGCAGGGCTAGGGCTGTAGCTCCATGGTAGTGCACTTGCCTCGAATGCGTGAGGCACTAGATTGGAACCTCAGCACCACATAAAAATAAACAAATAAAGATATTGTATCCATCTACAACTAAGAAAATATTTTTAAAATTTAAAGAAATAAAAATAAAAAACAGTACAATTTTCGGCTGGGCTTAGCAGTAGTGGTACAAGGCCTGCCTAGCATACATGAGGCCTTAGCTTTGATCCCCAACACAACACACATGCACACGCGTGCGTGCACACACACACACACACACAGTAAAATTTACTAACAAAAGAAGACACAAATATAGCTAAAGTATTCATTAGAAGTAGCATTTTGTTTTTGTTAAATTTCTTTTTGAGTGTTTAATAATCATCAATGAGAATTTTATAATGAACATTTAAAGAATATTCATTAAATAAAATATTTATTTCTCCAAATACTCAGTTTAGGTTTTTGAATTCTTAGCTGGGTATTTGGCTTTAATTTAAAATGCATGTTTTGGATTCATTCAGCATTCTTATTTAAAATCAGCAGGGTTAGGCTACATTAATCCATCAGAGGGAAACCTCCTTGTGTGAATTCTGCAGTGGAAGATTTTGTTGTGATGTCCTAAAGAAACAGTGAAACCGTATGTAATTCTGATCTGTAACATCATAAGGGAAGAATTAAACTGAGAGGTAATTCTTAAATTTAAGATAAGAAAGACATTTAAAATCAAGTAACTTGGGGCTGGGGCAGTGGCTCAGTGGTGGAGCGCTTGCCTTGCATGCATGAGTCGCTGGGTTCGATCCTCAGCACCACATAAAAATAAATAAATAAAGATATTGTGTCCATCTACAACTAAAAAAATATTTAAAAAAAAATTATAAAAAAAAAAATCAAGTAACTTCTGATTGTTTAAATAACATGAGGCAATTAAGTTCAGAGAAAGTTTTATGGACCCATGGACTGAGATCCTGAGAAACTATATTAAAATGTTTGAAAATTCTCAAAAATGGAATTATCACTATAAAACTAAAAATAATCTCTAGGTAAAAGAAAAAGATAATAGATCTAAAGATAATGTGACTTTATAGAGAGTTCTCAGATGAGCTTAATTCATACAAGGAGACAGGCACATGGCAGATTGAAAAATAAACACCTGTTTATATATATATATATATATATATATATATATATATATATATATATATATATATATATAAACACACATACTATCAAGAAAATTGAGGCCAAGGGAGGAATGAAGACTGTGAAAGTAGAAGAAAAACTTAAAACCACTAAATGTTCCTTTGAAAATTTATACTTGGAACAAGTATGTGAAAAGGGCTATAGTGATGTTGATCAAAGTTGAGATGTTTATTTAAAATATAGATTGTAAAGCAAGCACAGTGGAGCCAACCTGTAATCCCAGCAGCTTGGGAGGCTGATACAGGAGGATCACAAGTTCAAAGCCAGCCTCAGCAAATTAGCAAGGCCCTAAGCAACATAGTGAGGCCTTGTCTAAATATAAAATAATAAAAAGGGCTGGGAATGTGACTCACTGGTAAAGTGTCCCTGAGTTAGATTCCCCAGTACCTAAATAAACAAATAAATATAAAATAAAATATAGATTCTTTCCACAAAACAAAATAAACAGAAATTTTCTATGATGTGCCAATGACTATGAATTTTAATGCCCCGAATGAATTTGTTCAATTTTCGTTTAAGTGAATATAGTTTAGAAAGCAAAATGTTAAAATACATACAGTAAATTATGGATCCCTTGGCCACTAGACACCCAAATCAAAAAAAAAACATTTCTTAAAGTAAACTACTCTGAAATATTTTGGTTATGTCTGTAGAGTTTATCTGCACATTGGTAAATAGTATGCTACCATTGGTTTTTGTTTGTTTGTTCTTTTTTTGTAACAAGGATGGAACCCAGAGGCACTTAATCACTGAGCCACATCCCAAACCCTTCTATTTTTATTTTTATTTTTATTTTATTTTGAGACAGGGTCTTGGTAAGTTACTATGACTTTGCTAAGTTGCTGGGGCTGGCTTTGAACTTGAGCCCTACTACCTAAGCCTCCCAAACTCCTGGGATTACAGGAGTGTGCCACCATGCTCAGCACATTACTATTTCTTGATTAATCCTTTTAAAATATTACCTGCTGATGTCCTGTTTGTAGTACATGAGTATTTCGGTCTCTTATACATTCAATCCCAACACTTCCTATCCAATACACACTCTCAATATGGTCATATCATGAATTAGGGAAAATCAGCATTCATCTTATTCATATTTGAGCCAATTAATATACTGTGATTACATTTCCCTTTCTCTTATAGTTTCTTATTTTTCCAGATGTTAACAATCGCTTTATTATTCTATATGCTAACATTTTATGTACCTATTTGCTAATTCTAGTTAGACACATACTCCATCATTGTCTTAATACTATTTGCTACATAAACAAACACATGTAATTCTTCATTTCTATTTACCCAGAAGTCTTTCATCCTGGAGTCCTTTACTTTCCTTGTTCTGCTTTCTATTAACTTCTCTCCAGGTCTGTTGCATGCCTATTGTTCAGGAAATTCTCTTTAGATTACCCTGTTTGGAATTCCTTATACTTTTTAAAATCTTTTTAATTTCTAGATATACATGACAGTAGGGTGTATTTTGATATATTATACATATATGGGGTGCAACTCATTCCAATTTTGATCTCATTCTTTTGGTTGAACATAATGTGGAATTATGCTGGTCATGTATTCATTTATGAACACAGGAAAATTATGTCTGATTCATTCTACTGTCTTTGCTATTCCCATTCCCCCTTCCCTTCAAGCCCTTTTGTCTAATCCAATTAATTTCTGTACCCTCCCTTGTTATGGGTTAGCATTCACATATCAGGGAGAAGATTTGACCTTTGGATTTTTTGGACTGGCTTATTTCACTTAACATGATATTCTCCAGTTTCATCCATTTGTTGGCAAATATCATAATTTCAGTCTTCTTTATAGGTGAGTAATATTCCATTGTGTATATGTACCACATTTTCTTTATCCATTCATATCTTGAAGGGCACCTATGTTGGTTCCATAGCTTGTATATTGTGAATTGACCTGCTATAAACATTAATGTGTCTATAGTATGCTGATTTTAAGTCCTTTGGGTATATGCTGAGGAGTGGGATAACTGGGTCAAATGGTGGATTCATTCCAAGTTTTCTAAGGAATCTCCATACTGCTTTCTGGAGTGGTTGTACCAGTTTGCAGTCTCACCAGCAATGTATGAGCAAAACTTTTCCCCTACGTCCTGACCAATATTTATGGTTACTCTTAACTTGATAATTGCCATTCTGACTGGAGTGAGGTAGAATCTCAGTGTAGTTACAATTTACATTTTTCTAGTTGCTAGTAATGTTGAACATTTTTTTCATATACTTTTTGACCATTGGTAGTTCTACTGTGAAGTGCCTGTTCAGTTCCTTTGCCCGTTTGTTGATTGGATTATTGATTGATTGATTGATTGATTGATTGATTGGTGTATGGTTTTTTGAGTTCTTTGTATATCCTGGAGATTAATGCTGTATCTGAGGTGCAGGTGGTAAAGATTTTCTCCCATTCTATAGGCTCTCCGCTCATGTTCTTGATTGTTTCCTTTGCTGTGAAGAGCTTTTTATTTTAAGGCCATTACATTTATTGATTTTGATTTTACTTCTTGTGCTTTAGAAGTCTTATTTTAGTGGTGTTGGGGATTGAACCAGAGGCCTCACACATGATAAGCAAATGCACTACCATTGAGCAATATCTCCAGCCATCCTCTATTCCCTTAACTTTCTTTTTTCCTGATTTACTCCCTTATTTTGGCATACCATATCCTCCACTCACTTTCTGGGTGCAGCATGGAAGACATTTTATTTTATTAGTTCCTTTTAGTTATATACGGTATTAGGGTTCTTTTTGACATAAAGAAGGCAATTTTTGAGTTTCAACAGGTCTGTAAAAAGAACTCTTTACAGCTACAAATAAGTTTAGCCATGTCTCTCTTTTTTTAATGAATGGGAAGCCAAATATCACCATATATTCGAGGAAGGTACCTGATATAAAAAAAGACAGGTAAAAATAAATGGAAGACTTTGTGACACATACCTGTAATCCCAGCTATTTGAGTGACTGAGGCAGGAGGATCAAAAGTTCAAAGCCAGCCTCAGCAACTTATCAAGGCCCTAAGCAACTCAGTAAGACCATGTCTCTAAATAAAATACAAAAAATGGCTGGGGATGTGGCTCACTGGTTAGTTGCTCCTTTGTTCAATCCCTATTACCAAAAAAAAAAAAGCCACAGCTCAAAATCAAATGAATATTTGAATATAAAAAACAATATGCTCAGACAAATAATAAATTTGCATCTGTGAAACAAGAACAAGATACCATAAAAATAACCATCAGACTAAAAGATAGATTCAGGGATTTTAAATATAACATGAAAGAGAATCAGGACTATAATCTCCTATTGGTTAATATTAAATTGGAGGACATAGTCTGGTGTTCTTAAGGCTTAATATATCTTATTACCTATCCTGGAGACTATAGGATGAACATGATGGAATATTTGCAGACATTTACTTGCACTCTTTATCAAATATCCATTAAAATAATAGTAAGGGGGAATTTTAAAGCCTTCTTTATAACAGAGATCAAGATGAACCAAATATAAAACATGTTATTCTATATAATATATTAATGTTAGGCCTTGATATCTGGAAGTTTTGTTTTGTTTTTCATTTATTTTATGTTTGCTTGTTTTTCTGGTACAGTTGTGGAGGGATTGAACCTAGGAGTGCTTAACAACTGAACCACTTTCCCAGGCCTTTTTATACTTTATTTTGAGACAGGGTCTCACTAAGTTGCTTAGGGCCTTGCTGAGTTGCTAAGGCTGGCTTTGAACTCACTATCCTCCTGCCTCAGCCTCTCTGGCAGATTAATTTTATTATTCATCCCTAACATTTCTTTGGCTGTATTTTGGCCTTTGAATTTCCAACATAATTTTTAGAACCAACATATCAGTCTCTACACAAAACCAACTGGGTGTTTCATAGGGGTTAAAATATGTTAATTTGCAACTAATTGACACCTTTACAATTTTGAGCCTTTTAATTCATGAATATGGCATATCCCTCCACTTAAATTTTTTTCTCAGTAATGTTTTATAACTTTCTGGATAAGGTTCTTACACTTTGTTGGTTATATTTGTTTTTAAGTATTTCATGCTAATATAGAAGGTAACTTTTTAAATATTCTACTCTTGATTGATTTTTGTATATTAAACTTTTATCCAGCAAACACTATATTTCTAACATGTGGTTATTTTGGATTTTCTCTGTATATAGTTTCATATGCTGCTTTGATTTGTATATGGTTTGTTCCAGAAGGGTTGGTGTACTTGAGGCTTTTTCTCCAATGTGTGCTGGAAATAGTAGAAACTTTAAGAGGTGGGGCCTAGTAAAAGGTACATGAGTGGCATACTCTTTTATTTTTTTGGCTTTTTTTCTTTTTCTTTCTTTCTTTCTTTTTTCTTTTTTCTTTTTATTTTTTTTTTGGGGTGCTGAGGATTGAACCCAAGGCCTTGTGCATGTGTGAGGCAAGCACTCTACCAACTAAGCTATATCCCTAGCCCCATGGGTAGCATAATCTTGATAGGAGTTAATGTAGTTTTCACAGGATCCTAGTTTTTAAAAGAGTGATTTGCCAGCCAAAGGGAAACTTGTTCCTGAATTTCTCTTGATTCCTGTCTCATTTTCTGATGTTTCCTCTCACATGTAGTCTCAACATGATGCCATCCATCATGCTATGATAAAGTTAAGAGGCATCTAACCTCTTAATGAAGTTATCTAGACAATTTGGACTTTAATCAACAAAACTGTAATCTAAATAAAAATATTTTCTTTGTGAAACACCTAGCCTCAGGTATTTTGTTATAGCAACAGAAAACAGATCAATATACATGCAAATAATAATGTCCTTATTTTTCACTTCCAACCCTTTTACTTTATGTATATATTTACTTTATTTATCTGGTTAGAATATCTAATACAATATCAAATATAAGCAATGAATGTAAGCAATGATAGCAGATATCTTTGTTTTCCTGACATTCTCCAGAGGAAAGCTTTCAATGTTTCATCATTAAATAGGATGCTTGGTATAAGATCTCATTTTATATACTATTATTCACAGCAAGGAAGTATTCTTGCATTCCTGGTTCACTAAAAGTTTTTTTTTTAATTTTAAACAGTCATAGAATTTGAATCTTAATTCTAGTTATCCTAGGATATTTATATTTTTTCCTCTTTTCACATTTCTCCTTCACTTGTTTTTGTCGCTTTAATTGATAAGAAATAAATTGATGTTTATTTATTAATTTTTTAAATAGCCATGTGCATTGGCACACGTCTAAAATTCCAGTGATTCAGGAGGCTGAGGCAGGATAATCAGAATTTCAAATCCAGCCTCAGCAACTTAGTGAGGCCTTAAGAAATTTGGGGAGACCTTGTCTTAAAATAAATATTAAAAGGGCTGAAGATGTGACTCAGTTGTTAAGTGCCACTGAGTTCAATCCCCAGCACCCCCCAGAAATGTTTTATTATTATAATGAGTGTAATAATCAATAACCTCATATTAAAGTATTTTGAAAAAAATGTTAAATATACCATAGGAAAATAATCTTAAAGCTAGATCTATAAAACTTTTGATATATTAAAATTTTAATATCATAGTATCTTTGCATTCTTAGAATAAACCCTAGAATTCATAATAATCATTAATTTTATTGCTAAAATAATTGTATTAAATTTAAAATAATTTTATTTATGTTCATCAAAGACATTGACCTTTAAGTTTTCTTTCTTATAAATGTTCTTGTCAGATTTTGTTGTGTTATTCTGACCACACAAACTGAGTTGGGAGACATTCTCTCATCTTCTATCCTCTGGAAGATTTTGTATGACATTGGTACTATTTCTTTCATAAACTTTTTGAAAAATATGGGACTAGATATTTATTTGCAGAAGTTTTTAACCATAAATTCAATTGTAATTAATGTTGAACTATTAAAATTTCCTATTTTTTCTCAATTTCAGTAGGTAATATTTTTCAAGTAAGTTTTCTATTTTATCCAAAATGTTAATATATTGTCATAAGTTACAAACATTTTAGTATATGTAGTATCTTCAGTAATATCCCTGTTTTCAGCAGAGATATTAGCAATGTGTGTCTTATCTTTTTTTCTTTTGATCAGTTTTGCCAGGAGCTAAATTATTTCATTAGTCTTGCAAAGAACTAACTTTGGACTTTTGAATTCATTCAATTATATATTTTCTTTCTATTAAGTTAATTTCTGCTTTTGCCTTCATTATTTTCCATCTACTTTCATTCGGTTGAGTTGTCTGTTCTTGTCCTAATTTCTTGAGATAGATATTTATATCATTAATATCATAGCATTAGATCTTTCTTCCCTGCACTCTTCTGCCAGTGTCTCAATACTGAAAACAGTCTGAAAGCAGGGAAGATATAAGCCTGGAAATCACAACCTCACAGGTTAGCCTCCCTGTGATTCAGAGCATAATAAATAAAAGGCAAATTATTAATATAAGAACCAAGTCACAATTTCCCAATACAGGTACAAAATCTTGAGAAAAGACACAAGGATTCTCTTTAACTCATTAAAAGGTTCTCAGATGAAAGAGGGAAGGGCTATGTTATGTATAAATCTAGAGGTCAGTACTAGAACAAATGGAGGAAATTGTAGAAAAATACATTGTAGCTCAATGCGTGAAGAAACTTGCAATGATTAGAGCCAAGCAAAAACAGAAGTGCTAGAGTATAGGGAATCTAGCACTCTCAAAAATATTTGCTTGGAAAGTTTTCTGTTTTTTGTTTACAAAATCTATCAGAGTTTAAAATATTCTTTACAATGGTTTTAATTTGGTTTGCTGCCTCCAAAACTCATGCTTGTCATTGTGGTGGTGTTGGAAGATGTGACTAGTTCATTAAGAGGTATTAATGCATTTCTCACAGGAGTGGGTTCATTATTGTGGGAATGAGTGAGTTGTGGCTCTCACAGGACAGAATTTGTTATGATAATTTTGAATGAAATGAAGTTGTTCCTGCTATGTTACGTGTTCCACACACTTCTTCTTACCCTTCTGCTTTGGGGCCATGTTATAATGAAGCACAAAGTTCTTGCCAGATGTAGCATCATGCTCTTGGACTTCCCAGTTTCTAGAACCATGAACCAAAATAAACTTCTTTCCTTTACAGATTACCCATTATTGGGTAGTCTGTTATAGCAACAGAAAAGGGACTGACACTCAATCCTAATTCTAGGATTTTTTTCCCCATAAGTACAGTTAAAAATGTGCACCAAAAATTATGGGAAAGAATAGTTACTGATTGTTGCTTGCTTGCATTAGAGAAAGATTGGATGCAACATAAATGTTTATCAATAGGGACTGACAAAATAAATTATATATATATGTATATGTATATACATATATATGTGTATATCCATGCAATTACAGTGTAGGAGTAGCATTTTGAAATGCAGCAAATCTAGATTCACTGGAATAATATCCAAGATATATTATATGAAAAAAAAGCCACATGCAAACCATGTGTGTGGGCCCATGCCTATAGTCTCAGCAGCTCGGGAGGCTGAGGACAGAGGATCATGAGCCTCAGCAACTTAGCAAGGCCCTAAGCAACTCAGTGAGACCCTGTCTCTAAATAAAATACGAAAAAAAGGGCTGGAGAATGTGGGACAGTGGTTAAGTGTCCCTGAGTTCAATCCTCCAGTACCAAAAAAAAAAAAAAAAGCAACATGCAAAACAGTTTCAGAACATGCTACTATTTACATAATACTATTATTTGTGTAAAAAGAAGGAAGATAAATGAACACATATGTGCATATCTTTTATATGCACAGAAAAGTTCTAGAAGGCTACACAGGAAACTATCAAGCTAGAAAAAAATAATATGGAAGGCAGATATTTGCATTTCCATAGCCCAAATGAACTAGGAGACTTTCTCATTTCTTGTTACATCTTTTATTCATAAAATAAAGGAGTATTAGCTGGGAAATTTAGTAAACACCAAATGGTTCAATATTAACCACAAAGTCTCTGTATTTTGCAAGAGCCTTCTTCACTGTTCTGTTCAGCATTGTTAGGAATAACTTGGATGACAACATACATTGCAAAGTCAGCAATTTCCATTATATCAGAAAGCTCAAAAAAATAACAAATACATTAGATTTTTGGTCAGTGTTCAGTTTTCTCATCAACCAAATTTATCCATATTCCTCAAATTAGCACCTAGATAAAAAATGAGCAAAAAAAAAAGAGGAACTACTATATGTATCAGTCCTTTTTCCATTGCTACAACAAAAATCTTGTGGTTCAGTACCTTATAAAGAAAAAGTTTATTTTGCCCACAATTTTGGAGTTTCAAGGACATGGGGGCAGCCTCAGCTCAGATGTGATGAGGACCTCATCGGCACATGGAATTACAATGGCAGAAGTAAGTATGAGAGGGAGAGATCACATAACCAGACAATAGCTAGAGTGGAGAAGTGCCTGACTTATTCATGTATTCTGGCAGGAACTAACTTAGGAATCCATTAGCATTACCGTTATTCCTTCAGAGGTCAGCAAGCCCAATAAACTTACTTCAACTAGGTCCTGCCTCTTAAAGTTCCCACCACCTTCTTTACCTCACCACACAGGGTCCCAGACTTTCATCAGAGGATCCACGGAGTGATAGAACACATAAAATGACAGTACTATCATTGCCTTCAATTTCACATTCCATAATAAAAAATTTGACTGTTTCTATTTTTTTATACATGCTAAGAATGAGTGTTAAATCCCAACTCAAATATGCAGTATTTCCTTTTAACCTTAATAAGAAAGCTTTTTAAATGTTTGTTTTTATTCCCCCATTTTTAATTTAATGTACTTTTAAAGCTTTAATTGACATAATAATTTACTGAATTAGGATGTATAGTTCAGCATTACAGTACATGTATACAATGTATAACAATCAGATCAAGGTAATTAGCATATCCATCACCTCAAACAATTATTATTTGTTTGTGTTGGAAACATTCAAAATCCTTTCTACTAGCTATGTTGAAATACCTATCTAATTGTTGTCAACCAAATGTTCATTTTTCATATATTATTAGCCTATGAGACAATTTTGAGGATTCTACTTATTTTCACTATAAAAAGTAGATAAATGAAATGAAAACATTCTAGATTTAGACATATTGTTCCTTATTAAAAAACAGAAATGTATTGAAAGCAACAATCTAAAGAGATTCAGTTCACCACAAAGCAGATAAGATATAGAAAGATAAAGATATGAAGATATGAAAAACAGTGATTTGTTGCTTGATTGCTTTTTTATACTTTTTTATTTTATTTATATTTATGTGGTGCTAAGGATTAAATCCAGTGCCTCACATGTTAGGCAAGCACTCTGCCATTGAGCTATAGACCCAGCCCTTTATTGCTTTTTATACTACACAGTCTTACAAAAATTCACATATGTCCCTGTTTTAAACTGTCATGATCGACATTTTAATAATTACTCGGAGGCAGATTGTCTTTGAATGCAAGCGTATATTCAATCACACCAATCATCAGATACAGTCAACTCAATTCACACTAGTTAAACACAGCAAGCACATCACACAATCTCAGGGCAACGATGAATCCCAAGTACCTCTGATGCCACGTGACTTTTCTTAGCTGAAGAACAAATGTTGTCGTCATCTGTTGGTTCTCTCCAGCCCACAATTGGATGTCAGGGAAATGGTTGAGTCAATCCAGGGATGGACAGCAAGGCAGCCAGTCTTACAGATGTCCTCAGAGGGAAGTTCCCCAATGTAGCAGGACAAGCAGTTTGGAAACAGTTCCAAGTTGGTGTTCATTGGTCATGTTCTTGAGTGATATTTTATCACACTCAAGCACTGCTCTGTCTGTGTCTAGATGATGGTCCTTATCAATTGTGTCCACAGGTTACTAAACATGCCTGCCACTGATGTTCCTTACTTAGATATTGCTAAGCATTCCTGTGGCTGATGTTCCTAACATAAACCATAAGAAAATCAGAGTGGGGTGAAGGAAATCAGGCACAACATTCTTATTTTAAGACTAATTATGCTTTGAATAACTTCATATATATTCACCATATAGTCAAAGTAGGATCTTGCTAGTTGGCAGTCCCTTTTAGATTTAAATTCTTATAAGTAATAACTGTTCATCTATGCAGACTCTTAGTGTAGCAGAATCAATAGCCTACATTCAAGAAAGGGCTATATATTCTTCCCCTGTGGGAGCACCAAAAGCCATTCTAGCAAAAAATATTCAGAAAAATAGATTTTGTACAAATTTATTTGTATCAAAGTTGTATCTACATTGAGCATTATAGAATTATTTTACATACCTAGGGTTTTACATGTCATTTCCCCCTCCCATCATATATGTTTGTATATTCTCGTAACACAACCTTTAATTTGTTCTATAGTCAGTAGCACAATATTCTCAGTAATGGTGTAGAAAAGCATTGACTGATGAAATATCCAAAGCAGTCACTGTGCTGGTATAGATAGGGTTTGGCCTATTATCAGACAAAAAAATAGGATATGAAGTAAATATATAAAAGGAAAAGCAATCTAAAACAGAAAATATAATTTAAAAATTTGGTAGCAGGGATTGAACCCAAGACACTTAACCAGTGACACACATTCCCAGCCCTTCTTATTAATTTTTTTTAAGTTTTGAGACAAGGTCTCACTAAATTGCTTAGGGCTTCACCAAGTTGCTGAGTCCAGCTTTGAACTTGTAATCGTCTTGCCTCAACCTCCTGAGTCATTGGGATTACAGGTGTGCACTTTGACATCTAGTTAATATTTTCTTTTTAATAATGTCCCACCGTTTTTGTTTATAGCTTGGGAAATATGAAGATACACCTGTACATTCCAGGTAATGTTGTTAAGAATATTTAAGATCTAAGCAGCATTTTCAATCTATGAAAAATGCCCACACTGTTAAGCCTGAGACCATAAAGAAATCCTGTCAGTCCTCAAGCATTACTTATAGGTCACTGAGATGGATGTTGACCTTATGTGGAGTAAATACATACTGGTGCAAAGTATATTATAATGCATTTGTTTGGAGAGAGATATTGCATTTGAAAATTAAAATTACATGTGTAAAAGTGCTGCTGCCTTCTTCTAAAGAATACACACTAAAGGCCTTCTTGCTCTCTACAGTGATTCCAAGTTTTTACCATTGTTGGTGAAAATTTAATTGCATATAATTTTAAATACATTTTAATGACAATACTAACATATAAAGGCCAATTTACAAAGATGTTTGGGAAGGGATTTGTAATTTTATAAATAGTTTATCTGTGTAATACCTTAAAATTTAGTTTTTTACTATTAATTAAAAGTGATCTTTCAAATTCTCCCAAAGATATAATACTACCAGCACTGATAACTGTGCCCCTGTTGCCTAGTCTTCAAGAGAAAAGAGAGTTCTTCATTTGCTTGATATGTTTACTCAGTTCCCACTAATGTGAATAGGCAATTCAAAGGGATAAGAAAAAAAATATAGGCCTGCCATGTGAAACGCCAACTCACTATGTTTAATTCTGCAAAGAGATGTGAAATTCCTCCTGATATTACATGCACAGACTTTTGTAAAATAAATTTTGAAAGGACTTTTGAAATAAAAGTCACCAAGCTTTGGTAATCTGGCTTGAAAAGTTCTGATACTATTATGTATCACAACTTAATCAAAAATATTTTTGTATTAAAAGAAAATAAAGGATGTTTTTAAATTTAAAAATTAAAATTATGATGCAATTAGCTAATTGCTAATTGAATCACTTGGAGGAGCATTTGTAGAATGGGGAATAATTTTTAAACTCCCATTTTCCTTACGGATATCAAGTTCTTAAAATAAAGAAAGCCTTCAGGGTATATTTTAAACTAATTTTTCAAAATTCTAAAAGAATTGATTTCCAATATATTCCTTAGGAATAATTGAATGCATGGTCCTGAATGCATGACGCTGTCATTGGTCTATAGTGAGGCTAAAGTAGGATATATTCCACCATCAGGCCTTAGAATAGCTACAAATAAGTGTAGCTATCCTTAATAACTCTGAAGGAGAAAGGAACGAAATTCGTCCCTTCATACAATAACTCATTTCTTTTCCCACTACCTCTATACAAACTTTTTTTTCCATAAAGAAAAAAAATCGGTGTTAATTAAACTCTTCAGTGCCTATAATATAGGCACTTGTAAAATCTAACTCAAAAAGACAGTATAAGAACTCCCAAGGTTCATTCTCTTTTCACTAGTCTCCTTTAATCCTAAATTATTCAACATCTCCCAATTTCCAGTTTTGTCTAAAACTTTCTTAATCCTAATAATGAAAATATTAATACCTAAAATTTAATAAATACCTCTTTACACCTCTTAAAGTATATTTTATTTTATTTTTTGTTATTTATTTATTCTAATTAGGTTTACATGACAGCAGAATGTATTTTGATTCATTGTACACAAATGGAGCACGAATTTTTAGTTCTCTGGTTGTACACAATATAGAGTTACACCATATGTGCAGTCATACATGAACCTAGGGCATTGTTGTCCATTGTATTCCATCACCTTTACTGCTCCCACGTTCCATTCCCTCCCTTCCCTCCCCTTTGACCAAAGTTTCTCCATTCTTCTCATGCTCTCTCCAACATTACGGATCAGCATCCATGTGTCAGAAAGAACATTCAGCATTTGGTTTTCTGGGATTGGCTTACTTTGCTCAGCATGATGTTCTCCAACTCCATCCATTTACCTGAAAATGCCATAATTTTATTCTCTCTTATTGCTGAGTAATATTCTACTTTGTTTATATGCCACAGTTTCTTTATCCATTCATCTATTGAAGGGCATCTAGATTGGTTCCACAGTTCAGCTATTATGAATTGAGCTGCTATAAACATTGAAGTGGCTGCAGCACTGTAGTATGCTGTTTTTAAGTCTTCTGGGTATAGACCGAGGAGTGGGATTGCAGGCTCAAATGGTGGTTCCATTCCAAGTTTTCTAAGGAATCTCCACACTGCTTTCCAGATTGGTTGTACCAGTTTGCAGTCCCACCAGCAATCTATGGGTGTGCCTTTTCCCCCACAACCTCGCCAACACTTATTGTTGTTTGTATTATTGATAATTGCCATTCTGACTGGCATGAGATGAAATCTTAGGGTAGTTTTGATTTGCATTTCTCTAATTGCTAGAGATGTTGAACATTTTTTCATATGTCTGTTGATAGATTGTATATCTTCTTCTGTGAAGTTTC
>CM053417.1:59509694-59586703 GCA_028644305.1 Xerus rutilus
TTCTATTAGGTGATGGGTCTCTGGTCTGATTCCCAGGTACTTGATCCACTTTGAGTTGAATTTTGTGCATGGTGAGAGATAGGGGTTTAGTTTCATTTTGCTGCATATGGATTTCCAGTTCTCCCAGCACCATTTGTTGAAGAGGTTATCTTTTCTCCAGTGTACATGTTTGGCTCCTTTGTCTAGTATAAGATAACTGTATGTAAGTGGGTTCATGTCTTCTATTCTATACCATTGGTCACCATGTCTATTTTGGTGCCAGTACCATGCTGTTTTTGTTACTACAGCTTTGTAGTATAATTTAAGGTCTGGTATTGTGATGCCTCATGCTTCGCTCTTCTTGCCAAGGATTGCTTTGGCTATTCTGGGTCTCTTATTCTTCCAAATGAATTTCATGATTGCCTTTTCTATTTCTATAAGGAATGACATTGGGATTTTAATTGGGATTGCATTGAATCTATACAGTGCTTTGGGTAGTATGGCCATTTTGACAATATTGATTCTGCCTATGCAGGAGCATGGGAGATTTTTCCATCTTTGAAGATCTTCTTCAATTTCTTCAGTGTCTTATAGTTTGTATTGTAGAGGTCTTTCATCTCTTTTGTTAAATTGATTCCCATGTATTTTACTTTATTTTTTTGAGTCTATTGTGAATGGAATAGTTTTCCTAATTTCTCTTTCAGAGGGTTTATCACTGATGTATAGAAATGCAATTTATTTATGGGTGCTGATTTTATATCCAGCTACTTTGCTGAAATCATTTATTAATTCTAGAAGTTTTCTGGTAGAATTTTTTGGATCCTCTAATTATAGAATCATGTCATCTGCAAATAATTTTAACTTGAGTTCTTCTTTTCCTGTTCATATCCCTTTAATTTATTTCATCTGTCTAATCATTGTGGCTAGTGTTTCAAGAACTATGTTTAATAGCATGGTGCAAGAGGGCATCCCTGACTTGTTCATGTTTATAGAGGGAATCCTTCCAATTTTTGTCCATTTAGGATGATGTTGGCCTTGGATTTAGCATAGAAAGCTTTTACAAAGTTAAGGTATGTTCCTACTGTCCCTAGTTTTTCTAGTGTTTTGAACATAAAACAGTGCTGTATTTTGTCAAATGCTTTCTCTCCATCTATTGATAAGATCATATGACTCTTATATTTAAGTCTATTGATGTGATATATTACGTTAATTGATTTCTGCATGTTGAAACAAACTTGCATCCCTGGAATGAACCTCACTTTATCATGATGTACTACTTTTTTGATATATTTTTGTGTGCAATTTGCCAGAATTTTTGCATCTATGTTCATCACAGATGTTGGTCTGAAATTTTCATTCTTTGATGTGTCTCTGTCTGGTTTTGGAATCAGGGTGATACTCGCCTCATAGAATGAGTTTGGAAGGGTTTCCTCCTTTTCTATTTCATGAAATAATTTGAGGAGTATTGGTATTAATTCTTCTTTGAAGGTCTTGTAGAACACGGCTGAGAATTCATCTGGACCTGGGGTTTTCTTGGTTGGCAGGCTCTTGATAGCATCTTATATTTCCTTACTTGAAATTGATCTGTTTAAATTGTGTATGACCTCTTGGTTCAGTTTGAGTAGGTCATATGCCTCTAGAAATTTGTCAGTGTCTTCAGGGTTTTCTATTTTACTGGAGTATAAATTTTCAAAATAGTTTGTAATTATCTTCTGTATTTCCGTATTGTCTGTCGTGATACTTCCTTTTTCATCACAAATTTTAGTAATTTGGGTTTTCTTCCTCCCCCTTTTCACTAGGGTGGCTAAGGGTTTGCCAATTTTGTTTATTTTTTCAAAGAACCAGCTTTTTGTTTTGTCAATTTTTTGAATTGTTTCTTTTGTTTCAATTTCATTAATTTCAGCCCTGATTTTTAATTATTTCCTGTCTTCCACTTCTTTTGGTGTTGGTTTGTTCTTCTTTTTCTAAGGCTTTGTGATGATGAGTCAAGTCACTTATTTGTTGACTTTTACTTCTTTTAATAAATGAGCTTAATGCAATGCACTTTCCTATTAGCACTGCCTTCATGGTGTCCCAGAGATTTTGATATGTTGTATTGGAGTTTTCTTTTACCTCTAAGAATTTTTTTTATCTGTTCCCTGATGTCTTCCGTTATCCATGCATGATTCAATAGCATATTCTTTAGTTTCCAGGTATTAGAGTAGTTTCTATTTTTTAATCTGTCATTGATTTCTAATTTTATTCCATTGTGGTCAGATAGGACGCAGGGTAGTATCTGTATTTGTTTGTATTTGCTAAGACTGGCTTTGTGACATAACATATGATCTGTTTTGGAAAAGGATCCATGTGCTGCTGAGAAAAAAGTGTATTCACTCATTGATGGATAGAAGATTCTATATATGTCTTTTAAGTCTAAATTATTGATAGTTTTACTGAGTTGTATGGTTTCTTTGTTTAGTTTTTCATTGCAATATCTATCCAGTGGACAGAGAGCTGTGTTAAAGTCACCAAGTATTATTTTGTTGTGTTCTATTTGATTCCTGTAGTTGAGAAGGACTTGCTTGATATATATAGAAGCTCCATTGTTTGGAACATAGATATTTATGATTGTTATGTCTTGTTGAAGTATTATTCCCTTAAGATGTATGAAATGAGCCGGGCACGGTGGCTCAAGTCTGTAATCCCATCACTTAGGGAGGCTGAGACAGGAGAATCGTGAGTTCAAATCCAACCTCAGCAACGGCAAGGCATTAAGCAACTCAGTGAGACCCTGTCTCTACATAAAACACAAAATAGGGCTGGGGACGTGGCTCAATGGCCAAGTGCCCCTGAGTTCAATCTCCAGTACCAAAAAAAAGAAAGAAAGAAGAAGAAGTATGAAATGTCATTCTTTATCCCTTTTCACTAACTTTGGTTTGATGTCCACTTCATCTGATATGAGGATGGAAACTCCTGCTTGTTTACATGGTCTGTAAGTGATACGTTTTTTTCCCACCCTTTCACTTTCAGTCTGTGGATGTCTTTTCCTGTGAGATGCGTCTCTTCAGGGCAGCATATTGTTGGGTCTTATTTTTTTAATCCAGTCTGTCAGTCTGTGTCTTTTAATTGGTGCATTTAGTCCATTAACAGTCAGGATTATTGTTAAAATATGATTTGTAGTCCTGGTCATTTTGGTTTATTTTTGCTTTTTACCTTGACTTGGTTTCTCCTTTGATTGCCCCCCCTTTTTAATGCAGTTCATCTTTTTGTATATTTTCATTGTTTGTTGTCATTTCCTCCTCATGGAATATTTTGCCAAGAATGTTGTGTAGCGCAGGCTACACATATCTGAATCTCAAAATTGCTGGATATAAGGTTATTGGTTGGCATCCATTTTCTTTCAGAGCTTGGTATATGTTTTTCCATGTTCTCCTGGCTTTTAGGGTCTGGGTTGAAAAATCTGCTGAGATCTGTGTTGGTCTCCCCTTATATGTAATCTGATTCTTATCTCTTTTGGCCTTTAAAATTCTATCTTTATTCTGTATGCTGGGCATTTTCATTATAATGTGCCTTAGTGTAGATCTGTTGTAATTTTGTATGTTTAGTGTCCTGTAAGCCTGTTGTATTTGATTTTACAATTCATTTTTCATGTGTGGGAAATTTTCTGATATTATTTTATTGAAGAGATTGTGCATTCCTTTGGTTTGAAATTCTGCACCCTCTTCTATTCCAATAAATCTTATATTTGGTCTTTTGATGCTGTCCCATAATTTGTGTATGTTCTGTACATTATTTCTTACCATCTTCACGGTATGGTCAAGTTTATTTTCAAGATTGTATATTTTGTCTTCATTATCTGAGGTTCTGTCTTCCAGGTGAGCTAGTCTGCTGGTGATACTTTTGATTGAGATTTTTATTTGGTTTATTGTTTCCTTCATTTCAAGAATTTCTGATTGTTTTTTTTCACAGTCTCTAGCTCTTTCTTAAAGTAATCTTTTGCTACTTGTATTTGCTCTCTTATCTCTTTGTTAGAGTGATCAATGATTGCCTTTATTTGCTCTCCTATTTCTTTGTTGGATTGATCAATTTTTGCCTGTATTTGCTCACTTATGTCATTCTTTAATTTGCAGATCATTTTAATTATATACATTCTGAATTCTTTCTCTGGCATTTCATCAGTTGTGCTGTCAATGGATTCTATTACTGTGGTATCAAGGTTTGTTTGGGGCACTTTCTTCCCTTGTTTTTTCACATTGATTATGCATCTTCCTCTCTTGCAATGCCGATCAGAGGTATTGTGTTTTCTATCCTATAGTCTTGTATTGACACTACAGATTACCTGTATCTCACCTTGGAGTTTCTTCTGGTCCCCAGCAGCTGTCCCCAGATGGACACTACTGCCACTAAAGTTGGTGGTGGAGGTAGTGGAAGTACCACAGGAAGGCAGTGGGAGTGGCCTTGGTTGTACTCCCGTAGTGGTTCCTGAGAGCGGTTTTGGGACCTCTTTTGCTCACCTGCCATGTGGGCAGAAACTCTGGAGAGGAACTGGGGGCGGGCCCAAGCCTCACTTAGGCAGGGACTCATGCAGTTGTTTCTGCAGCAACTCTTACCATGGATGTGGGCTCCCGTGTGGCTGGCAGTTACCAGTCTTGGATCTGCCCTTGGCTGGGCTCCCATGGAAGTCCCTGAGGGTGGTTTTGGGCCCTCTCTTGCACTCACACCAGGTCAGCAGGAACTCTACTAAAGTATATTTTAAATGGGAAAACAATTACAACATCAAAGGAAACTAAAACAAAATGAAAACACAGTATGGGTAAAGGCTGGAATAGACATTTTTCAAAGAAAATATACAAATGGCTAATAGATATATGAAAATGTATTGAACATTACAAATCATAGGGAAATACAAATCAAAACTGCATTGAGATATTACTACGTATCTGTTAATATAGCTGTTATAAAAAAAGACAAAAAAGTGTTGACAAAAGTATGAAGAAAAAGGACTACTTGTACCTTGTTTATGGGTATGTTAATTGGTACAATCTTTATGGAAAATATTACAGAAAATTCCTCAAAAATTAATAATAGAACTGCCCTAGAACCCAGAACCCCACTCTGGGTATATATCTAAAAGGAGCAAAATCAGAAGCTTAAAGAAGTATCTGCATTTCCATGTTCATTCCCACATTATTCATAACTACCTAAGTGTCCAACAGTGGATGGATAGATAAATGTATTTTGATGTATATTTTTCAGCCATAAAAAGAAAGGAAATCCTGACAATTGTGAAATGTTATTGTTTAGATATGAAATGTCTCCTCAAATGCTCATGTGTGAGATGAGCATTTGCAAAAGTTTTCAGAGGTGGAATGTTTAGATTATGAGAGGTATAACCTAATCAGTGGATTAATTCACTTACATGGATTGATTGTTAATTGACTATAAGCAGGTGTGGCTACAGAAGTGAATTAATAGGGCCATCATAAAATAATGTATAAATGTATAAAATATTATTCTTTGAATATATACACTGTTTATCAATTAAGTATTTTAAAATTAAAAAAATAATTAAAATGCCATAATCAGTACTGTGTATAGCAGGGCATAGTTAGGCATAGGGTTTATGGGTGAGTAGATGTGGGCCATTTAAATAGAATGTGGGTCAGGAAAGGTTTTCCAAAGAATTGTCTCTTGATCAAGGTATTGATGTATAAATAGGAGTTAGTCAGATAAAAATAGAGAGGAAGACATTACTATTTAAGATATACTATTCCTTACCTTCTTCTTGAACTCCTTAATCTAAATGAGAGCCTATAATAGTGATAAGGTAGATGTCAGAAAGACATAGTTTTGTGATCCTTCTGTTTATATGACTTTGTCTTCATGCTGAAATGGCCTATAAAATTTAGGATTTCTCTACATGTTCAGCAAAGTTCAATTTTGTATTCAAACTAAAAATTAATAGCTACACAAACAGACTCACACACATACACATTCACACATTTGTGGATACTAAGAAGTCTCAGTTCATGAAATGTCATCCTTGCTTTAAAATATTAAATCTTAGGAAAAAGAGACTACAATAAATTTAAACTCATACTCCACTGATACCAATATGTTTGGTGGTGCTCTTGCAAATTTCTATGTAAGATCTCAATTATCCTCCTCTTGATTTCAGCAACTGATTTGTATCTAGCTTGCATCCTATTCAGAATAGTCTTTCATAATTTTAGTGATGAGGTGTAGAGAATTGTACACACATTAACATTTTGTAATATCTCATTTTGTGTACAAGTTACAAACCTATATGCTGTGGAATCAACTAATTCCTCTTTAAATAGTTTTCCATCTACAAAAAGTTGATATTTTTCTTCCAGCAAAAATGATTAAATGTATTTCAACACCAAATAGCTTTTCTAGTTTTATACTATATTTGAACAGTGAATAATGTAGGCCTATGAACTGAAAAGGATAATAGCACTTTTGAATACTCCAGAGACTAAAGGAAGAAATTTTTAAAAGGGAAAGCATTACAGTAAAGAATTAAGGTGACCAAAAAAATTTAGGATGACATGTGAAATATACTAACACATTATTCCAAATCATTTAGGCTCACAAAGACAATGATAATGATTATGATGACAGTGATTATATTCAATTAAAATACCAATTTGAAGTTATTATTTTATAAACAAAAAGTTATATTTCCTTCTTTTCCTAATGACCATTTAAAAACAACTATTCTTGGCAGTGATATTCTAATAACCTGCTTCAGAATGAAGAAGTGAAGAGTCATTCTTTTAGTGTCAAAGTTTTCCCTGGCTACTTTGATTTCTATGGAAGACTAGGAACATTAGCTGCATGACATACTGTCCTTGGAACCTCTAGAGATAGGCTTATGGTGCATTTTAATAGATATAGCATGGCAAAATTTTTCTTCATTAAGATTTTAATCTATCATGATAACTTTTTTTGGACAGATGTAATTCACTATGAAATAATGGGGTGGGAAAACAGCTGAAAGTTTTAATATCTGTTTCAGACAAAATTCTGGCAGTTTGGAACCCCCTAAACTCTGTCAATAACCTATCAGTAAAAGAAAGGCTGCTCCTCATATGATCATGGAGTCAAATCTTAGTATATAAAATTAAAATAATACAAATAAATAAGAAATATAATGAAATGCTAAATTATGTAATATTAAAAATTACTGAGAATGTCTCTCTTATCAACTCAAGTGATGAGAGTATAGACTTCATGATACACAAAGAAGTACAAACCAAAATGCATAGATGATAAAATGATTTTTGAGGAAAATTTCTGTGTTCTCTTAAGAGTTAACTTTTATAGGGCATTTATCCAAACTATGAAATAAAAATCTTGTTTTCATAGCTAAGTTGGAAATATTGGGAGAGAGTCCAGAATAGTGAGCTTTGTCTTGCTGTTTGTTATGGAAAGCAGACACACAAATGCCTGGCATGAAAGAAAAACTTGTTTCTGTCAAATATATTTTGTTCAGGAAGAGTGCATCCATGTGAAAACATGACCCTTACAATGTTGCCAAGTTTAGCAAAATCTAAGGTGATCTGTTGAGGAAGTGCTAAAAGCAGCTTTAACTTACACACCCAATATTTAAAAGCTTTCAAAAACAATCTCAAGGAGAACACTTGTGTTCTTTTGGTTATTCCCCTCTCTTTCTGACTTCCTTTGTCTCAATTTAGATACTAGATAAATATATTGTTTCTGAAAGAATTGGAAACACAATGTTTAAGGTGTAACTTATGTAGCCTCATCATTTAGCTTTACATCTCCTGTGTATTAAAGTTTCATATTTGTTTATATCTCTTGTTAATTTAAAATAGATGTTCCCTTCAACAAATCTGAGTTTCCAAGAGCTTGTTCCATGTGATATCTTTATGGCCTTAGGCTTATGGTTTCTCTTTAAAACAATCCAAGTTATAATATTGCACATAAAAGATGCCAATCCTTTAGTTATATGAACCACCTTAAACTTTTAATTTTTATGCTGAAACAAACAGTAAAATTCCTGAAGGAGTTTTACTAGTTTCAAAAACTGAGAGATGGTCAATATATTTTGTTATGGATAATTTAATTTTTCAGGGTATAGGAGGATTATATTTAAGTAAATCTTCAAGAATTTTCTCATTTCTTGAAACAACACAATCAAGTTTCAAATTACAGCTCAGCTATGCACTGAAGGCACAACAAAATTGATTGTCTGTGGTTTGAGTAAATGTGAGATGACTACTAATTAGTTTAACACTAATGATCAGAGTTTTAGTATGCCTGCTATGATGGGTTGAGTTATAAACTCACATGCTTATAGAGGCATGGCAGGTAACATAAATGAGTGTAGTTGTCTGGTAGAAGAATAAATATCTTAAAACAAGAACCAATCCTAATCTTCCATTTTCCTACTTTTGACTGAGATATGGCTCAGGAAATATTTTTGTTGTTGTTTTCCTTTCAATTGCCAGTGGAAAAACAACCAAGTGAGCAAAAACAAAAATAGCAACACTTGGATTCAAACGTGTCTGTGTGCAAGGCTTGCTTATGAATTGTCAGACTGTGACTTCTAGTTTAGAGTGAAATATAAAAATGGTTAGATTATCCAGATATTATAATATCAGGCACAAAGCACCATTTGTGAAGAACTCTTGTCAGGAAGTGGAACTTAAATGTAATTAAGTCTGTAGAATTAGTTTTCATTTATAGAAATATGAAGGAGAGAGGAACAAGTTAAATGATTCTTCAGGGAAGGAATCAGACAATTCAGAAGATAGGCTATTGTATAGGGATAATTGATGTGATTTTCTCAACAAGGTAGAAATAAGATATTTCTTTAGTTTCAAAGAGGCCTATCAATAAAATGCAATTCATGAATCTTCTTTGAATACAAAATGAAACACAGATTTTTAAACAATCAGGGACATTCATTTATGGACTAAATATTAGAACTCACCAAAGATTATTAAGTTTTTCAAGTATTATAATACCATTGTAGTTACATAAGAATGTCTATGAATTTTAATGATACATTACAGAAGTATGTAGAGATGAAAACATGGTGGGTTTTTCTTAATACTTAATACTTGTGTTTGTCTTAATACTAAAGAATAATGAGTAAGCAAAAATAGATGTAGCTGGTTGCAGTGGCACACACCTGTAAACCCAGGAACTCAGGAGGATGAGGCAGTAGGATTGCAAGTACAAGGTCAGCTTGGACAACTTACTGGGATTCTGTCTCAAAATAGAAAATAAAAAGGGCTGAGGATAAAGCTCAGTGGTAGGGAACTCCTGGGTTCAATTCCCAATACAAAAAAAACCAATAATAATAAATAAAACTATAGAAAGTTCCACTTCCAGATATGATGGGTTAAGACTCTACCTAAGAAATCTTCATACCTACCCTGCTGAAAAAAAAAAAACACTACAAAACACAGGAGAAACTGGGTGTGGTGGTGCACGCCTGTAATCCCAGCACTTTGGGAGGCTGAGACAGGAGAATCACGAGTTCAAAGCCAGCCTCAGCAACAGTAAGGCACTAAGCAACTCAGTGAGACCCTGTCTCTACATAAAATACAAAATTGGGCTGGAGATTTGGCTCAGTGGTCGAATACCCCTGAGCTCAATCCCCGGTACCAAACACACACACACACACACACACACAAGAGTAACACAAAAATAACTGAACATATTGGAGAGTAGACAGAAGTGTCTGCTGGTTGGTAATACACATTTATGTGGAGGAAGGAAGAGAATAAATATTTTTTTTTTTTTTTGGTTTTCAGTGTGGGGCTATGTGTAGTTCACACCTGGCTGAGATTTGTACCAGAAAAAAAAATCTTCTGACCTGTGAAATGAGAAGACTGAACCCAAGAAACTGAATTCTGAAAAGAATAGGGTAATCTTGCAAGAGAAAGAACCAGAGAGCAGATGTCCAAACTCTTGTCTATCCACATTTCTGACTGATCTCTGAATCAGGCATGTGTGGAAAGGACTAAAAGCATATGAATTAAATACCATTGCACTATAGGCCACAGGTTACAGACTGAAAACTTATGGATAATTGCTGCACATAGGCATATTTAATTTCAATCTAAACTTAAAATGGGACTGCTGCCCCAGATACAGAATTTGAAGTTGAATTTTCACACCTCCTCCCAAAAATCTCCTGTTAAAACAAAGGAAGCATCATTCACCTAAAAAAATACCAAATTTCCAGATCTCCACAATTGAACATTCAAAAGATCAGGCATAAATAGAACCCAGAAAATGGAACATAACCTAAATAGAAAAAAAATCAATCATGTCTGAAAGAAAGATGAACCAGTTTTTGGAATTATGGAAGAAGAAATTTAGAGTCTGTAATAAATATCCTCAGTACAACAAACTAAAAATATGTAAAAAATGAAAAAAAAATCACTGAAAAATAGTAAATCTCAGAATAGAAACAATAAAACAAAACTGAATGGAAACTCTAAAATTGAAAAAAGATACTGAATTTAAAATTTCATAGTAGACTTAGACAAATGAATTATCAGATGAATAAATAAATTAACTTGAAAATATGTTAATTCAAATTAATGTGAAATACAGAGAACAAAAGTATTGAGAAATAATGAACCAAGAGTAAGGAACCTATTAGATGGTATCCAAAGTGTTGCCATACCTATAAATGGAATAACAGAAGATGAGGTGAAACAGAATGGAGCAGGAAAAATATTTGAAGAAATATTACTCAAAACTTCCCAAATTTTATGAAAGATAGAAATTTGAAGATTCAAGATGTTTAATGATTGCCATGAAGAATAAATCAAAAGAAGTTCTTGTAAGGAACATCACAACCTATTGGAAAATAAAGGGAAAATCTTGAAATATCAAGGGAAAGGTGTGTGGTGTAGGCAATGATCTATTTAGTACCTGACAGCATCAGAAACAATCAAGTCCAGAAAAGAGTAAAAATTTTAAAGTACTGAAAATGTTAACTCATAATTCTATATGCAGTAAAAATATTCTTTAAAGGGGGTATAATACCTAATCTGAATGTTCAACTTGATTTGATTAAGAGACACCTAAGATTAAGAGGTTTCTGGGTATGTCAATGAGCATATGTCTAGGAATGTTTGGCACGTGGTGCAGTGAACTGAAGCAGAGACTCACCCCAAGAGGGGGCAACACCATCCGATAGGTTGGAGGTGGAACAAAAGTTGGAAGAACAAGCGAGCAGCAGAAAATGCAAACTTTATTCTTCTCTAACAGGTTCCTGATTGCTGCTGGTACCCCTGAGGACATCCACCTTCACTTTTTCCAAATCAGATAGACCAGTGATTCTTAAGGGAGTTTCCAGGCCTTTGGTCCTAAACTAGGGCTGCATCATTGATCCCTCTTGTTCTGAGGCTTCAGCTTTTTGGATTGCACAGAAACTAGTTCCCCCAGCTCTGCAACATGCAAACAGCCATTGTGGGACTATAGATCATCTGGTTGTATAAGCTAGTATAATAAATCTATATCTATCTATCTATCTATCTATATACATATATATGTATAGATATATCTATATCTATACATATATGTGTGTGTGTGTGTGTATATGTGTATATATATATATATATATATCCCCTGTTGATATATATATATCCCCTGTTGGTTCTTCTCCTCTAAAGAATCCTGATTAATACATATTTGGGTACCAGGAGTGATTCTAGAGAAACAGAATTGTAAGCATGAATTCCCTTAATTGGTTTTATGGTTTTTAGAGTTGGCTATCTAAATTGGTAAGGTCTAAAGTTGCTAAAGTCTGTTCTATTGGTGCTATGGAGAGCACAGATAATCCATGGTGTGAACTGTTTAAGAAGATTCATAAACACATTTGATGCTCTCAATTTGCCACTTGTAATAACCAAGGAGTTTAGTGACTCTATACATGATACTTTTGAACATTTCTTGAAAACTAACATGATATTGGTTGGTAGCTTCTGGCTGCACTAGATGAAGTAACAAAGCAAAAGGATAGTGTCTCAGCTCCAGATGTGCATAACCAACTAAAACCTTCTCAGTAAGCTCTGAAGCATAATCCTCTTTCTTGTAGTCATAGGGCTGAAGTTGCTGAAAAGCAAACACAAACCCAAATCCTACAGTTGGATGAATTGACTTAAGTTTAATTCTCAGTTTTGAATGGTGTCTGCAGTTAAGGTGAGGGATGGAGACTTATGGGAGGACCGTGAGGACACTGAACTCCTACATTGTGATGAGTTTATTTTGTGAGAAGTTGTTGAATTCCCACCCTTAGTTGTGGCTGAGGCATCTCCACCTCCACCCTCTGTTGTATTGGCTTCTCTACCTCCTCTGGAGGGAACTAATCCTTCTTTGCCTATGGAAACAGTAATGATCTTTCATGATTCAACTGTTCAGCATGAAAATGCTGATACTCTTCAGGACCTAAACTTACCACCCATTTTGCCTCTACGCCTATAACTAGATCCAAGTATAAGCAGGTCCCTAAAGGTGAGTTACACAGTGTGACCCTTGAAGAAGTGTACTACACTCCTTAGGAACTTCTTTAGTTTTCTAATTCACACAAGCAGAGGTCTGGGGAACATGTGTAGGAATGGATTTTAAGGGTGTGGGATAACAGTGAAGGGAACGTAAAATTAGACCAGGCTGAATTTTTTGATATGGGCCCATTAAGCAGAGATTCTAGATTTAACTGTAGCAGCTTGTAAAAGTAGTCCACTTTATGCTTTGAATATAGCCCTTGCTGCTCTGCCACTGTGATTTTTTTTTTTTGTGGTGCAAGGGATTGAAGCCAGTACTTTGTGTATGCAAGGCAAACATTCTACCAACTGAGCTACATCACCAACCTTATGCAACTTAGTTTTTAAATGGACATGTTTCTTTCTCTTCCTCTCTCCCTTCTCCTTCCTAATCTCTCCTCCTCCTTAATCTCAGGGGGAAACACAATTACCTTTCTTCTCCTATTTTAGGCAGATTTATCTATCTTTGAGCATATGTCCATTGTAGGAGTGAAGTAATCTAGACTTTGAGGATGGTTTCAGAAGATCTCATAAATAACTATCTCCCAAATTAACAAGTGAATTACAACTCCAACAGAGAACGTGTGGAACATAGGCTTTTAATCATCTCTTTAAAGGCCTCCTGTTTTTGCTAATGGGCAGAATCACAGCCTTTGGTACAGGATTCCCCTGTGTTTCTCCTTTGCAAGCAAAGCAATAAACCTTCTTATTCCTTTTTCTGAAAACTGTGTCACTGTTGTTGGATTGGCAGTGGAGATAAAGACCAAGGCTTTGGCAACAAATTTGGCATCCCAGATGCAACCTCAGAACAGCCGTGACTCCAGATTTCTTGGGCAGGCCTGGCTCTCCAAGGAACCCCACATCAATGCTGAGGATGCAAGGTGCTGGCAAACTTGTTGAGAGCCAACTGCAAGAGAGGTAGGAGATGGGTGATTTTGCCTCTGGTGGAATCAGAGGAGCTACCCCTGTGAGTAATGGGAGGGACTGATTGACCATCCCAACAGATGCAAAAGCTCCTTCTGCTTTGGGGAACTCCTGCCTTCTCTCCCTGAACACTACAGGTTGTTCCATCATAGTCCATTTTGAGAAAAAGGAAACTGAACTCAGTAAAGTTGTGACACCTTTGGCTATCTGGTAAATTCCCCAGTATGTAGGCTGAGACCCTTGATTCCACGCATCTGGTTATGCTTCATAGGAACATCTGTCCCACTTTGTGGAGACATCTGTAGCACCACTGGTATAGAAGTAAGTGGTACTCAAGAAGCTAAGGATATTTCTGTTCTAGGTTGTCATCTGTTTGTTGGCCTAGGGTTTGTGAATTCCTCTGGTTGTCTGGTTGTCTGTCTGGTTTTTTTTTTAATTTTTATCTGTTATCTGTTAAGACATGGTCAATACTGCATTGATCCTATAGGTAATGTTATGGTTTGGTTGTGAGATATCCCCTGAAATTTCATATATGAGATAATGCAAGAAGGTTGAGAGGAGAAATGATTGAGTTTTGAGAGTCTTAACCCAATCAGTTAGTTAATCCCCGATAGGGATTAACTAAGTGGTAACTGAAGTGGTAGGGTATGGCTGGAGGAGGTGGGAATTGGGATGTGGCTTTGGGATAGATATTTGTATCTGGCAAGTTGAGACCTCTCTCTATGCTTCTTGACCACCATGATGTGATCTGCTTCCTTCTGCCATGATGTTCAGTTTTATCTCCAGCCCAGAGGAATGGAGCCATCTTTCTATGGACTAAGACCTCTGAAACTGTGAGCCCTCAAATAAAATTTTCCTCTTCTACAGTTGTTCTGGTTGGTTCTTTAAGTCATAGCAGTGTAAAAAGTTGACTAAAACAGGTAGTTTCTTGGGAAATATCTTGGCTGCCCAATTTAAAGTTTCCTGTCTGTTGGCCATGTTTTCAGGGCTCCTCTCTGGATGGCTCTCTGTGTTTCTTCTTTGTACAATCTTGCAAATGGACTTGGTCTGTCAGGAGTAAGTAAGTTTAAGAAAGGGCCACCTATAGATATACGTCTGTCAAATATAATGTTCTACTGTAATGATCTGGCTTTTGAATAGCTTTCTGGATTATTGTACCACCTTGTAGTTGGAGTTGGTCTGTCAAAGGTAAAGTAAGTGGAAGAAATTTGTATGTGCCGGTCTGTCTGTATTAAAAGTTTTCATCTGTCAGCCATGGTTTTGGTGATCGTCTTTTGTTTGTCTGTTTTTTGTTTTGTTTTTGTTTTTTTTCTATCTGTTACTGTGTTTGTGGCACTTAAATACATAGGTCATGCTGCATTGATCTTACTGGTCATCTCTTGAGCAGAGAGATGAATGGGCCACCTATAAGTATAAGCCTCTTTAAGAGAAAGATGATTTAGTGTAACAGTCTGGACTTTGAATGTTTTTTCTGGGTTATTATACAGTCTTGAAGTTGAAGTTGGTCTGTCAGGAATAAAGTATATAAAAGAGATTCTATATGTACAGGCATTTATTGAGTTGCCTGATAAGGAGTCTGAAGAGTCAGGCACTAAGTTTAAAGTGCCAAAAGGTGTGCAAGGATAGTAGGACACCAGAAAAAAAGGATTAAACAAAATGTAAATCTTTTAAGTCCAGTGCTGCCAGTCCTAGCACTGTTTTTCAGCCTAACCCCAGGCAGATGTAGATCATCTTACTGTGGTCAAGGACACTAGCACTAATTGAGAAAAACAATCCCAGAAAAGCTGCTTGGGCAATAGAAAAATGACCAAAGAGAACCTGGCCTCTGCCCTGCCTTCCAGCCTTTTTTGCTCAAGGTGGATGCTGCTGGCCCCAAAGGATGTGGCAGTAGGTTTCAGCACTGTTAGTTTATAACCTGGGAATAGGAATGATTTCCCCTTTTAAGATCTGACAGGACACCCCATTTGGCCAGGGGATATCCATCACTGGGGCAAAGCAGCTCTTGCTATAACAGTATGCCATCAAACTGAATACCTGGAGAGACTGGCACAATAAATAACTGCACCCAGAAAAGAAAAAGAAACTAAGGCCAACCCATGTTTTGTAGACAGCCTCTGCAAAATTATCTTCAAGGAAGCCTAAAGAAAATTATGTGTACATATATGTAAGCAGATATATTTATACATTTATTATACATTTAGTATTTATTATACAGTTTATACATTTATTTAAAAATTCACCAAAATAAAAAAGAATGGAATACTTAGGTATAAATTTAACCACAGAGAGAAAAAGCTTTGTATCAAAAACTAAGATATTGATGAAAGGTAATTATAGATGGAAATAAATGAGAAAATGTACCACATTGATTGAAAGATTATTGTCAAAATGCTCATACTCCTCAAAGCAATCTACAAACTCAGTGTAATCCCTATCAAAATTCTAAATTCATCTTTTAGAGAGAGTTATTTTTCAGATGATTTGGAATTTTATATATAGACAATGTCATCTGTGAATAAAAACTTCTCTACTTTCCAAAAAGAAAGAAAGAAAGAAAGAAAGAAAGAAAGAAAGAAAGAAAGAAAGAAAGAAAGAAAGAACCAAAGAAAGAAAGAAAAGGATGGAAAGGGCCTCCTCCACTGCATATCAATACACTTAGTATAAGAAAAAGACCCAAAAGGAGCATCTAGGTACAATTGGCAGTGGGTAGCTCACTTAAAATTGATGTCATGTGTCACGAGTGGCATACATAATTAATAATTACTTGAAGGAGGATTGTCTTTAAATGCAAGTGTATGTTCAATCACAACAATCATCAAATATAATTAATTAATGCAAAAAAGTATTGAGTGTGCTGGAGCACCCCAACTAGCATTTGATGCACATTAATTAAACACTATAAGTAAGTTACACTATCCTAGGGCAACTAAGCACTACCTGCAATTCACACAATCCTAGGGCAACTAAACATTACAATTAATTCATACAATCCTAGGGCAACTAAACATTACAATTAATTCACACAATCCTAAGGCAACCATGAGCCCCAAAGTACCTCCAATGCCAGGTGACTTCTCTTATCCAAAGAGCAGATGTTGTCTTTGTCTGGTGGTTCTCTTCAGCCAACAGCTGGACACCAGGGAATGGTGGAGTTGATCAGGGATGGATAGCAAGGTGGCTGGTCTTATTGATGTCCTTGGAGCAAGCCCCAAAATGTGGCAGGGCAAGCAGTTTAAAAGCAGTTTGAAGTTGGTGGTGTGGGCTAAGTTGGTGGTGTTGGCTGGTGATTGGTTACACCCAGTAAAAAGCCAATTTCCATTGGTTATGTCCAGTGAGATAGTATAATTGCAACTGGGCCTTTCTTTGTGCGTGTGCATGGGCTGAGCTCCCTATCAATTGTAGGCCTATGGTTAGGTGTCTCTTACAGCCTCCATCAATTGCAAGCAGGCATGACTAAGCAAGTCAATGGATGCTGTTCCTTATGGCCAACAACCCAGTGAGTCCCCTGCATGTCCAGGCATGCCCATGGCATATGCTCCTTACACATGATAATGATAAGGCAGACAGGTCAGGCTCAAAAATATCCTGTGCTCCTGCCTCTTGAATGCCACCTGAGAGATAAAAGATTCAGTCAGTTTCTGTATATGCCGGATTGTCTGATTCCTCTCTTAAGAAGAAATTTGTTGTGTAAATCACATGCACAGATAACATTTATAAGGATTATTTTGGAATATGAATTTAAGAAAGGGTCTGAAACTAAAAAGGATAAAATAAAGTTATAGGTATGGAAATATTTTAGTATGGAAAATTAGAAGGTAAAAGAAGTGTTTTGGGATGAGAAAATAGTTCATCTGGGGCTAAAGTTCAAGATGAAAGAGGACAACACTAAAGATGTGAAGAAATTGGGAATGTCTAAGTAAGCTGCAAAAGGTTTGCAGAAAGTAAATCTCAAAAAGTTTGTGTTTGTGACTAAATTGTCTATAATTAGCACAAAGTTATTTGAACTTTAATGTAATGATATAAAGCAAAATCTGAAACATTGATCTGCTCTTTTCTGTCAAGATAATTTTCTTATATTTGTTAGGTTTTATTACGTGTGGAACTAAGTCTTAAAGGAATTAGGATTTGTATCTGTTTTAAAGTCTTAAATAATTACTTTGTAACTGATTAAACAAAAACTGTTATCTAGGTTATAAGAATATATTTGACACCCTAAATATATGTATGCATCTGAGAACTACATCTGTCTAAGCCTTGCCTAAGTGTTATGTAAAAGTTTATAAAATGAAAGTTTATGTAAGATTATAGGTAAGATAACCAATAAGTGCTCTCTTTTATACATTGTATCTAACATAGAAGGGCCACACTGTCATTTGAAGACCTATCTTATATCTATTTGCTTTGACTAAGTCCATTTCTTTCTTTCTTTCTTTCTTTCTTTCTTTTTTTTTTTGTGGTACTGGGGATTGAACCCTGGGCCTTATGTATGTGAGGCCAGCACTCTGCTAACTGAGCTATATCTTCAGCCCACCCATTTCTGATCATTAACACTGTTTCCTAAATGCATAACAGATTTAAGGCTATCACTTGATTTTTGCTAGTATTGCTAACCTATGCAGACCTGTGATTATTGGTACTGTACACTATGGATTCTCAATTGTACTTTTTTTTTAATTTTTGTTATTTTTTTTAAATTTTTTTATTTTTTCTCAAAAATTGCATTTTAATACATGTTATCAAACATAACAGAAAAAAAATATGGAACGCTTCACAAATTTGTGTGTCATTCTTGCGCAGGGGCCATGCTAATCTTCTCTGTATTGTTCCAATTTTAGTATATGTGCTGCCGAAGCGAGCACCTCAATTGTACTTTAAAAGTTAAACTTAGTTAAATGTAAAGCTTAAGGGAGAGTGCCTTACAAGTTAGTGCTCTTCAAACTAAAATTATCTGTAGCAATAGCCTTGGATTTGTATGGAAATAACAAATTTGTTTTGTATATATTCATGTTATTTGATGCTTTATAGCTGGATAAAGTAACCTATTGTCACTGTTATATATAAAATTTTGTGTCACTTTTCACACTGGAATAGGAATTTAAATGTATTTTTGGAAGTTAATAAGGAGAGTCTGATCTCTTTAAAGGTGACATTGTAAAACATGAAAGCATTTTGCTACTTTTTCCACAAAAAAAACCCTACAAGCTCTCTTGGCCTTTGTTTGCTTCATGTTTTAGATGTAATGTTGTATTGCGTTATGTGTCAAGAGCCCCATCGTACCTGAGATAAGGCTCTACCTCCCACTTTACTCCATGTTAGAATGGCTCCAGAACAAACGAGATTTGAGGCGAGTTCAAAGCCAGTCTCAGCAACAGCGAGGCACTAAGCAGCTCAGTGAGACCCTGTCTCTACATAAAACACAAAATAGGGCTGGGGATGTGTCTCAGTGGTCGAGTACCCCTGAGTTCAATCTCCAGTACCAAAAAAAAAAAAATAGACTGGATTTGAGCTCATCTAGAGTTGTGTTTAAAAGATCAAATTTTGCTGTAAAGAATACTCTGATCTCAAAATAAACAGAGGATATAACACATATCTAAGTAAAGGCTTAAGATTATAAAAATCACTCTACTTGGTTAATAGCTATTACACAACCCCACAACCCCAGCTCCCTGTGTTTTTTTAAATGAAACTTAAGACGTACAATTTTGTCAGCCCTACCAAAAGTAAGTAAAGCAGGAGGCTATAAAGCAAGAGTTCTTGTGTGTGAGTGCCTAATAATAAAGATCTCAAAGGACTTGAGAATCACAAATTTGTTCTGAGTTAACTTGAGCCTGATATCATAGACTTAGAAATATTTCTAACTTTCTACATTGATAAATTGGATGCAGTTTTCACTGATATGATTATGAATTACTGTCTTCGTAGTTTTCAGAGACTGGCTTAAATACTAATTGCTTTTGTGCTAATTGTTTACAAAAATAATGCTTTGCTGTCTTGTTTATTGTTGTTGTAGCATGGTCCCTGCCCAATATATGCCTTACCCAGTCACTTGCCATCTGCCACTGTGGACCTGTGGACTGCTCTGTTGTTGAAAACCATTAACTGTCCACACTCCACCTGATAGAGAACAAGGACTTTGGGTTACTTCCCCCAACTCCCCCCTCTTTCAGCAGGAAGCAGCTTGGAGATATCATTTCCCATTTTTTCATATAAATGTAATGTAGAAATTGACAGTGGGGAAATGTAACAGTGGTGCACTTTATGCTTTGAATTTAGCCGTTGCTGCTCTGCCACTGCAACTTATTTTTTAAATGGACATGTTTCTTTTTTCTCCTCTCTCTCTTCCTCCCTAATCTTAGGGGAAACAGGATTTCCTTTCTTCCCTATCTCAGGCAGATTTATCTGTTCTTGAGTATACACCCGTCATAGGAACAAAGTAATCTAGACTTTGGTGATGGTACCAAATTATCTCAGAAATGACCCTTTCCCAAATTAACAAGTGAATTACAACTCCAACCGAGAACATGTGGAATGTAGCCTTTGAATCATCTCTTTAAAATCTCCCTATTTCTGCTGATGGGGAGAATCACAGCCCTTGGGACTGGAGTCCCCTGTGTTTCTCCTTTGCTAGCAGAGCAATAAAACTTTTTTTTCCTTTTTATCAAAACCATGTCCTTGTTATTGGATCGACATTGGGACAAGGACTGAGCTTTCAGCAACAAGCTCATAGTGCTCATAGTACAAAAAAGATACTAGTTGTTTGGATGGTTGGATGAAGTATGGGTCAAAATATGGTCTACCATGAGTGAGCTGGAAATATCTGACATCCCTTGGGTTACTGTTGATGAGGAATTCAGAAGCCCAAAGAGATTAGAATGCTAGAGTCATTCTATCATGTATGGCCTTTTCCTCCATACTGGGAGGGTCCAGAAGATGTGCCCTTCACCTAAACTCTAAGAAACAAATTTGTGAGGGGAGCACTAGCTTCATTGAAGAACTCTACCACTGCTCTTCTCTTTATACCAGTCCTTACTGTGGGAGCTGTGGTCAATCACTTGAGGGACTTAAATGCTATGGGAATAATTGGATCTTGAGGAGGAAGGGGCCAAGTGGAAGCATCCAACCACCAAGGACAGGAGGTCATTATTAGCATAATCAACAGTATAGGAGAAGAAATGAACAGAGTGTTCTGATTTGTGTAGTTCTCTGTCATTGGCTAATCATTTATGGTGTTTCTAGAAGCCAAATATATGGGAAACCTGCCAAATTCTTACTTGACATATATAATCTAAAAAATTACAGAATAAATGTACAAAATTTGGCTTAGATCACAACAGCAGAGAACAACAGCCCCCCAACCAATCCCCAGATATGTCAGTTTACAGACCTAAACCCCTTGAATGACAGGGAGGCCAGATCCCCTCGAGGGTACTGTACCAGAGTACAGTACCAAAAAGCTTTACTGTTAATCTTTCTCCCATGCTAACTCAAGGGGACCTAAGGCCTTTTACCAGAGTAACTGTGCATTGGGAAATAGACAATGATTAGACATTTTTAAAAAAAAGATATGTTTTTTAGTTGTAGGCAGACACAATATCTTTTTTAAAATTTTTATGTGGTGCTGAGGATTAAGCCCAGTGCCTCACCTGCGCTAGGTGAGTGCTCTACCACTGAACCACAATCCCAGCCCTGATCAGACCTTTTATGGACTACTATTCACAGATTCTGATTTAACATTGATTCCTGGAGATGTAAAACATCATTGTGGCTCTCCAACAAAAGGAGGGGCTTATAGAGGTCAGGTGATCGATGGAGTTTTGGCCAAGGTCCAACTCACAGTGGGTTCAGTAGGACCTCAAATTCATTCTGTGGTTATTTCCCCAGTCTCAAGATGTATAATTGGGATAGATATATTTAGCACTGGGCAAAACACACACCGGTTAAGATATTTTTAGATATAAGATAATGAAGATAATTTTATCACTAACAAGTTTGTATTATAAGAAATGCGAAAGTAAGTGCTTCAAGTTGAAATGAAGTAATAAATGGAAACTCACATCATTAGAAAGGACTAAAGATCATCTGAAATGGTAAATAGCTTGGTAAAGGTAAGAGCTATTTTTAAAATTTTGCTTTTTTTTCTTCTTAATTGCTTTATAAACCACATAACTGCTTTTTAAATGTTTCTATTAGTGCATTATAGTTATAAATAATTTTGGGGTTCATTTTGACATAATTACACAAGCATGGAATATAATTTGCTCCATTTAAGTCTCCAGTAATTCCTCTTTCCTGCCCCTTCTCTGTTTCTTTGCTCCCCTTCCTTTACTCTACTGAAAAACTGAACTTCCTTCTATTTATTTATTGTTTTTTATTTGGCATTTTATTCACATACACAAAGGCTAATTGAAAATAATATCTCATGGTTATAAAGTATATAGATATAACAACATGACAAAAAAAGACACTAAGCTGTACATGGACTATAGAAATTAAGGATTATTAATGTAAACCCTAGGGAAACAATTAAAAATGGAATTCAAAGCAATATAGTAAAGATTTTATCAGAAAACAATAAGTAATTCTTAAAAATTCAAATACATCCAAATTAAATGTCAAAATAGTTCCACAATCTTAGTTGAATAATTCAATAATTTTTACTAGTTACTTGTTACTGCATAATAAATTACCTCAAAACATTTTGACTAAAACAACAAATATTTATTTCATATTTTCTGTGGTTTAAGCATTTGGACATAATTTAGTTTTCAGCTCTAGCTGCACTGAAGGCTTCAATGCAGTTACTGATTGGGGCTGCAGCCATCTCAACATTTTGTTGGGAGAGATTTCACTTCTAAGTCCATGCACATGGTTGATGGTTGTTGACAGGCTTCAGAAGGTATACTTCTTAACTTCATTGATGTGGCTATTGGTAGTACTTAGGTCTTCAGTGATTATTGGCTTTTAGGAACATTAGTTCCTTTGCTATGTGAACCTCTCTATGGAGATATTCACATTGTATTAATTTGTTTCCTGAAGAGCAAGGCAGGGAGAGAGAGAGAGATTGGTGAACACATCTCCATATGCTGTTCCATAAGTTCTTTCATTTGAATGATTTCTGAATTTCCAAATTTTGTTTTATATTTTAAATTCCTCAATAGAAGAATTCATGCATTTTCTTTATTACATCCCTCCCTTGTTGTAACTTTAGCATTAAATCCATGGTACTGTAGTGTCACCAAACTTAACATATTTAGTGGTGCACATGGCCCCATGAACATCATTCTGTCATATGCAAAGCCATCTAAATAGGTCATCAATGTGAAATAAAAGTCTATAAACTGCATGTAGTTAACCTTTATATAGTCAATTCATACATTTAAAGTTTGGATGGTGACAACTTAAACATCCTGGGCTGTATTTCTAAATTAATAAAGGAAGTAGCACTTAAATTCATGACTCCAGGAATTTTGATCTCTTGTCTTTGTACATTTGTGTTATGGGAGTGAACTAAGGACACCTACCAAGAGAAAACTGAATAGTGAATTCTCATCCAGCCCCACTCATTAAAAGTTACAGGAGAACAATAAGAAAACCACCCGTGTCTCAGTTGCTAAGGAGAAATGGAAATGCAGTATCTAAAGCAAATTTACTTGTTCCATTAATGGGTTCTCTATAGCAGAGTTTCTTAACCTGAGACTATTGATAATTGAGACTGGACATTTTTTTGAATTGTTTAGTGCATTGTAGGAGGTTTAACAACATTCACAGTTCCTGCCCATTAGACAACCAGCAGTTCACTCTCTACCAACTGTGAGAACCAAAAATTTATCCAGACATTTCCAAATGTCTACTGGAGGGCAAACTCACCTGTCTTTGAGGAACATTTCCTCATACAGTACTCTACTGTGGGCTATACCCACTAGTGGGTGCTGGGTACTGATATCTATTTAATGGGTATTGAACAGTATTATTATTATTGAACTTATGATCCTCCTGCCTCATCCTCCCAAGCCACTGGAATTATAGGTGTGTACCACCAACCTCAGTAGAACAGTATATTTTTAATAAAATAAAATTGAATAGAAAATATCAGATCCCTTAGACTATAATAAGACTAAGATAGAAAAATGAATATAAAAGATCTTGTGAACATAGAATGGAGATGAGTATAATAGAAACAGGGGAGAGAGAGAGAAGGGGAGAGAGGGGTGAGGAGGGAAAAGAGGAAGAACTGAAGAATGAAGTTGACTAATTTATGCTATGTGCATGTATATATCACAATACTTTTCAATTGTATGCATAACTATAGCTAATTAAAAATAAATAAAAGGAGGAACAATAGAGTAGAAGAAGGGGATGGGGGAGGAAGAAAGGAAAGGAAAAAAGAAATATTGGGAATTAAAATGGAACAAAGTTTGTTATATGCATTTATAAATATGTCAAGATGAACCCCACAATTGTTAATTAATTATAATACACAATAAAAAAGTAAATAATAGAACATAATGTGGAATACAACATGGCCCCTTCCGATGTCCTCCCAAGTATTCATTGAAACATGCCTAAAAATTGCAAAAAAATTGACAAGCACACCTCATGAAATGTACATATAATACATCATGTGTGCTGTGTTACTATTTAAAATGTATTTCTTACTGTGTGTTGCTGCCAAAAAGGTTTAAAAGAAACTCTACTTTGAGTACAACTAAGAATATTAAACCTGAATGACTCCTCTAAGGTCATACATTTTATCCTAGCTAATGTAATAGTCTTCAGTTACCAGTAGGAACCTTTCCTCAAACTAGATTAGGCCTCACTTTTCTCCCCATAAATATGCTCATGGTTTCTTGGCTTGATACATTTCCCCCTGCAGTTCTTTCTGAATTTATATGCTTATCAATACCATCCAACTTTTACCACCCAAGACCCAGCTTTTCAAGGATCCCCAGGTTCCCTATCATGTAATATCTGACATTTCAGTACAAAATGAGCCTTCCTTCATTTAACACCTTTTGTGCTTTATGTTCATACTGTAGAAGCCTTCTTAAAAGATGTAATTAGGAATCCATGCTTGGGAGGATCCTTTTCATTTTTTTCATGTGTTCTTTTTATTTATACATAACAGTAGAATGTATTTTGACATATTATACATACATGGAGTATAACTTCCCATTCTTGTGATTGTACATGAGGTGGAGTTAAACTGGTCATGTATTCATTTATGAACATAGGAAAGTTATGTCTGATTCATTCAACTGTCTTTCCTATTCCCATCCCTCCTTCCTTTCAATCCCCTTTGTCTAATCCAATGAATTTCTCTACCTTCCCTTATTATGGGTTAGCATTCACATATCGGAGAGAACATTTGGCCTTTGGATTTTTGGGACTGATTTATTTCACTTGGCATTATATTCTCCAGTTCCATCCATTTACTGGAAAATGCCATAATTTCATTCTTCTTTACAGCTGAGTATTATTCCTTCGTGTATATGTGCCACATTTTCTTCATCCATTCATCTCTTGAAGGGCACCTAGGTTGGTTCCATAGCTTGGCTAATGTAAATTAACGTGCTATAAACATTAATGCATCTATGTCACTATAGTATGTTGATTTTAAGTCCTTTGGGTATATGCTGAGGAGTGGGGTAACTGGGTCAAATGGTGGTTCCATTCCAAGTTTTCTGAGGAATCTCCCCACTGCTTTCCAAAGTGGTTGCACCAGTTTGCAGTTCCACCAGCAATGTATAAGTGTACATTTCCTCCCACATTGGGAGGTTACTTTTAAAAATAAATAAAATAAATTACATATCTTAAACACTTTGTTGAATTGTAAATAATATAATTATGCATTAATTGGTCATTGTATTGGCATAGGCCAAGGACTTTTCTTCCAGTCCTGTCTGCCAAGTGAATTTCTGTGCAGTTAGTATTTCAAAGTGTTTCTTTAAAATAAAGAAAATCTGAAATATCTTTGTAAATAAGCCTAAGGGCAGGATTTTTAAATTATGATTTTTCCCATTCTGTGGCAGTTTTCCCTCAATTTAATGGATTTTTTTAAACAACTCAACTTTTCAGTCCTTCTGAAGTATTTGAGTTTTCATAGAAACAACTACTTTTTACACTCATATTCCATTAATATATAAAATTTAATCAAAGTACAAAATCATAAAAACAAGAATAACTGCAAACAAATACAATCGATTCTGTTGGAACACAGGTATGTTGGTGTCCCAGAGTATTTTATCTGTGAATATTCAGTGTACTATGGCCATCAAACTATAGTGGGGTGAATGAATGGCATGAGAATTATCTGTAGGAATTGTCATATTCTTCTTTTCTAGCCTCTTACCATTGCATTATTGCCACGAAATTGAATCTTGGCTAGAAAGGGAACAGGGTGAATGAGTCATTAATGCTTGACACGTCCTCCATAGCAGCATCTTTTAAACACTTTTAAAGATAATAATTAGGTACTGTCTCAAAGATTCCTAGACCTGTGCTTCTCAAGTCATGTGATGTGAAGCAACTTTTTATTATTATAATTATTAACATATATTAGTTGTACAAATTAATTGTTTCACTGGGGCATTTCCATCCATACATATGAGCTTTGATCATGTCCACTCTCCCTTCTCTTACCCACTTCCCCCTCCTACTCCCACCCCTTCCATCCCAATCACTAATAGTTCCATTTCTACTTTTAGATCTTCTTTCTTTCCTTTTTTGGTTCCACATATGAGAGAATGTGCAATATTTGTTTTTCTGTGTCTGGCTTCTTTCATTTAACAAAAGGTTTTTTGTTCCATCCATTTCACTGAAAATGACAGGGTTTCCTTCTTCTGTATTTATATATATGTAGAGAATTTATATGTAATTCTCTTTATTTATTCCTCTGTTTATGGACATCTAGGTTGATTCTATTTCGTAGTTGTTGTGCACATAGCTGCAATAAACATAGGTATGCAGGCATTTCTTCTGTAATGTTGACTTCATTTCCTTTGTATACGTACCCAGGAGTAGAATAGCTGGATTCTATTGTACTTCTATTTCTAGTTTTCTGTGAAAATTCCATACTGTATTCCATAGTGGCCATACTAATTTACATTCCCATAAACAGTGTATAAAGTTTTCCTTTTTTTCACAACTTTGCCAGCATTTGTTATTTCATTTTATTTTATCATATTTTTATAAATAGCCATTCTGGCTTGTGAGAGAAGGAATCTCAGTATAGTTTTTATTTGCATTTCCCTGATAGTTAAAGATATTGAGCATTTTTCATATTCTCCATTTGTATTTTTTCTTTTGAAAAAATATCCAGATTGCCCATTTTTGATTGAATTACTTGTTCTTTATTGTTAGTTTATTTTGAGTTCTTTGTATATTCTGGATATTAATTCTCTGCCAGGTGAATAGTTTGGCAAAAATGTCCTCCCATTTTGTCTCTTCACTCTGTTGATTCTTTCCTTTGCTGTGCAGAAGCTTTTTGATTCTATGTGTTCTCATTTGTCAAATTTTGATTTTGTTTCTTGGGCTATTGGAGTGTGCCAATATCTTAAATATTTACCCTATATTTTATTCTAGTAGTTTCAAGCTTTCTGGTTTTTACATTCAGGTCTTTGTTCTATTTTGAGTTAGTTATTGCTCAGGACAAAAGATGAGGTTATATTTTCAATCTCCTGCATGTGAATAACAAGTTTTCTTAGCACCATTTGTTAAAGAGTCTGTCCTTTCTCCAATATATTTAAAATCAGTTGGCTGAAGATGCACATATGTATTTCTTGGTTCTGTTCCATTCATCTAAGGTCTGTTTTTATACTAATATCTTACTGTTTTTATTACTACAGTTCTGTTGTATGTTTTGAAATTCAATATTGTGATGTTTTTATTGCTATTTTTGCTTATTATTATTATTATTTTTCATTTGTAGATGGACACAATATATTTATTTATTTTATTTTTATGTGGTGCTGAGGATCGAACCCAGTGCCTCACACATGTGAGGCAAGTGCTCTACCAATGAGCTAAAATCTCAGCCCCTATTTTTGCTTATTATTGCTTAGACTATATGGGGTATTTTGCGTTTCCATATGAATTATATATATTTTTTTTTTGTCTAGTTCTGTGAGGAATGTCAGCGGTTGTTTTGATGGAGATTACATTGAGTTTGTAGACAACTTTGGGTAGTATGGCCATTTTAACAATATTAGTTCTCTGAATTCTTGAACATGGAAGTTTTTTTTCACCTTTTTAAGAAAAATTTTAGTGGTGCTAAGGATCAAAACCAGGGACTAATGCACACTAGGCAAGTGCTTTACCACTGAGCTAAATGACAAATCCTCTTTGAAAATTTATCATTATTATTTGGGTTCTGGGTGTTGAACCCACAGGTGCTTTACTACTAAGCTCCATCCCCAGCTCTTTTAATTTTTAATTTTTATTTCTTGAATTAACTAATTTTGGTTCCAAGGATTTTACCCAGCTTAATCACTGAACCACATCCCCAGCCCTTTTATTTTTTATTTCCCCTAAGTTGCTTAGGGCCTCACTAAGTTGCTGGCTTTGAACTTGCAATCTTCCTTTCTCAGCCTGCCAGGGTGCTGGGAATACGGTTGTATACCATAGCACCTGGCAATTTTTCCACTTTCTAATATCTTCTTCACTTCCTTTGGTGTTTTGAATTCTGATGGTCTTTCAAATCATTAGTTAAGTTTATTCCAAAGTGTTTTTTTCTGATGTGTCTATTGAGAATGTGATTGCTTTCCTGATTTATTTCTCAGATAATTCATTATTGGTATACACAAAATCTACCAATGTTTGTGTGTTTGTCCAATTGTAATCTGCTAATTTATTGAATTTTCTTTTCAATTTAGAAAATCTCTTGGAATATCCTGGTATGTTGGAACATGTCTTTAATCCCAGAGGATCAATGAGTGAGGCAGGAGGACTGTGCAACTTCGAGGTCACCCTTGGCAACATAGTGAGAACCTGTTTCAAAAATCAAAAAGCAAATAAAATAATCAAGAAAAACAAACAAACAACAACAACACTAAAAAGGGCTGGGACTGTAACTTGGTGATAGAGCACCCTCAGGTTTAATCCCCATTACTGAAAAACAAAACAACAGTATTTTTGTGGAATCTTTAGGATTTTCTATGTATGGAAACATTATCTGCAAACATGAATAATTTGATTTTCTTTCTTATTTGTATGGTTTTAATTTCTTTTTCTTGCCTGATTGCTTCGGTTAAAATTTCTAATATTATATTTGAAATAAGAGTGGTGAAGGTGGACACCATTGTCTTGTTCCTGATCTTGGAGAAAACGCATTAATTTTTCCCCACTCAGTATGATATTGTCTATGAGTTAATCATACAGAACTTTTATTATGTTGATGTGTGATCCTTCTATACTTAATTCATTCAAGATTCTAATCATGAAGAGCTATTGAATTTCATCAGAAGCCTTTTCTTCATCCATTGGAATGATCAATTGATTTTTATTCTTTATTTGGGTCCTGTATTACATGTATTATTCTTCATTTGTTACATCATTCTTGCACCACTAGGATAAAGCCAGCATATGATCATGGCATATGATTTTTTAGTGTGCTGTTGAATTAAAATTGCTAATATATTTTTGTGGATTTTTGCATCTATGTTTATGACGGATATAGTTTTATTTGTTGTGTCCTTGTCAGGGTTTTCTAGCAATGTAATGCCGGTTTTGTATAATGAATTTGCAAGGATTTCTTCCCTTTTTATTTATTTTAATTTTATTTTTTAAAATTTTTTCTTAGTTGTCAATGGACTTTATTTTATTTTTTTATATGTGGTGCTGAGAATCGAATCCAGTGCCTCACACATGCTAGGCAAGCACTCTACCACTGAGCCACAACCCCAGTCCTTCCCTTTTCATGTATTGAATAGTTTTAGAAGCATTGGTATTTATTCTTGTTAAAAAAATCCAGCAAGAAAATTCAGCAGTGCAACCATAAATCCTAGGCTTTTCTTTTTGGGAGAGTTTTTTTTTTTTTTTTTTTTACTGCTTCAACTTCATTACCTTTATTGATTTGTTTTATTTTTTCCACTTGGTTAAATTTTAATCAGTTATTTATTTCCAGAAATTTCCCCATTTCTTCTAGATTTTTCAATTTATTGGCATATAGTTTTTAAAAATGGTTCCTAATGGACCTTTGAATGTCTGTGGTATCTATTGTAATGTATCCTTTTTCTCCTCAAATTTTATCTATTTGAACCTTTTCCCAATTTCAATTAAGCTAGCTAAAGGTTTGTATATTTTATTTATATTTTCAAAGAACCAACAGTTTCATTGATCCATTATAATTTTATTTTAGCCTCTATTTCATTTATTTCTACTCTGATCTTTATCATTTCTTTTCTCTTAAGTTTTGGTTTGTTTTGTTTTTTTCTATTTTGTTTTTCTAAGACCTTGATTAGCATCATTATGCTATTTCTTTAAGATCTCACCATTATTTTGTGGTGCTGAGGATTGAAACCAGGGCCTTGCCCATGTGAGGCAAGCACTCTACTAACTGAGCTACATCCTTAGCCCCAATATCTCAGTATTTTTGATGTAGATACTCAGTATGTTAAATTTTAGAACTGCTTTCACTGGCCTGGTACAGTGGCACACACCTGTAATCCTAGTGACTGTGGAGGCTGAAGCAGGAGGATTGCAAGTTTGAGGCCAGACTCAGAAACTTAATGATTCCCTCAGTAATATAGTAACTCTGTTTCAAAATCAAACTTTTTAAAAAAAAAGGATTGGGGATGTAGCTTAGCAGTAAAGTGTTCCTGCATTTGGGTTCAATCTTCAATCCAAAAGCCAAAAAAAAAAGATGACGATGAGGAGGAAGAAGAGGAGGAAGAGGAAGAGAAGGCTGAAAGAAAAGAACTGCTTTTTCTGTATCCCATAGGTTTTGGTTCATTGTGTTTCCATCTTCTTTAGATTTAAATAGTTGTATTTTCCTCCCTCTGGCTTCTTTGGTGACTTATTGGTCATTAAATAATATGTTCATCAATTCTATATGCTTGTATAAATTCTGTTTTCTCTTGCTATTGATTTGTAGTTTCATATCATTATGATCTGATAAGATGGAAGGAATTATTTCATTTTTAAAAATTTGTTAAGGCTTACTTTGTGGACTATTTGGGATAAAGTTCCATGTGTTCATGAAAATAATTTATATTTTGTAGCTGTTGGATGGCATATTCTATAGATGTCCGTTAAGTCAATTTGATCTATAGTGTAATTTAATTCTGTGGGTCTGGGGGTGTGGCAAGTGTCAAGCCTCTTAGGGCACAGAGAGCAATTGAACCACCTAGTTCTGTGCTGGAGGGGAGATTACAGGAATCCAGTGATCTGCTACCCTTGATCCTAGCATCTTCAGACAGGACCCTGAAAACACACACACACATGGTTATGTTCTTTCCAGCCACATAGGGCAGGTTCACTGAAAACACTGATTCTGAGGGCAATGTGCTCTGTGCCCCATCTCATACCTGTGGTCCCTGCAGCATACACCTCTCAGCAGATTTGTGTCAGAAACACACTCCCAAGCCAAAATGTCTCCTGTGGCTGCTACCTGCCCAATCAATGCAGGTATAGCCAAGGAGACCTTTAGATGTAATTATGACAGAATTTCTGATAGCGAGAGCACTATAGTCTCAGACAATAGGACCATATTCAAGAAGGTGCCTAGCCACAGTACTCTGAGAGTTTGATGAGAGATACAGTGAAACTTCTTTGCTAAAGCTAGCTTATTCTGCAGAGTCTTGATTACTTATTTAAGCTTTTTTTTTCCTGCAGGTTAAATCCTTCTGCATCTCTTCCTTTTCACTCTTTCCTTTTCACCTTTACCCCCTCAGAGGAAAGTCCTCTTCCCCTGACTGTGGAGCTCAGTGAAAGGCAGTGGGTATTTCACTTCTTTTTCTTTGTTATTTGTCCCCCAATTTTTATCAGTTTTTTTTTTATTCTCCCAAGTTCCAGCAGTCACATTTATGGTTACATAAATGTTGATTTTTTCTTGTCACATAGAGAAGATTAGTGCTGGATACTTCTATTGTGTCATATTTTTTAGAGGTAAAGTTTTTTTTGAAGTACTAGGAATTGAACCCTGGGCCTCAGAGATGCTAGGCAAGTACTCTACCTCTGAGCTACATACTCAGCTGTGAATTAAATGTTTTAAAAATAGCAATCAATTTGTGAAATACAATTAAAAATAAATCAGAAAATAAATTGAAAAAAAGACATAAAATTCAAGCTCCAGTATTTTGTTTGTTTATTTCTATTGGCTTTATTAAGGTATAATTGGCAAATAAAGATATATATATATATTTATAAATATATATATACATATATATATTTAAGGTGTATGACATGATATAATTTGGATATCTATATGCATTGCAAAATGATCACACAAATCAAGCTAATTAACATAGTCTTCACCTCACATATTTACCACTTTGGGCATTGTTTTCTTTGTCAGGATCTACTTTATTAGCAAATTTTAAGTATGCTGTACAGTATGTTAACTATGGTCACCATGCTTTATATTAGATCTCCATGATTTATTCATTTTGCATAACAGAACCAGGGAAATGAAATCAGCATCTCAAAGAGATAATCTTCATTCCTTATGTTCATTGCAGCATTGTTTACTATAGGTAAAAGAGGGAAACAACCTAAATTTCTGTTGACAGATAAATGAAGAAAATGTGGCATACACACAGAAATATAGACATACAATAGGGTAGTTTTCAAGCTTAAAAAAGGAGATCCTGTGATCTGCAACAACATGGATGAACCTGAAAGACATTATGCTACATGAAATAAACCTGGTACAAAAAGACATACTTATGACCTCACATATGTGTAATATAAAATAGTAGAGCTCACTGAAGCACAAAGTAGAATGGTGGTTATCAGGGCTTAGGGGTGGTGGTAAAGGAAATGGGGAGATTTGGGCTAAGGTCCAGTTTTTTATTATTATATTCATAATACATAAAATTATTCTGTTAAATTGCTATAAAAGTTCTTAAATGTTTACTATCAATTTCTTTTTTAATTTTTTAAATATGATTTAGTTGTTGATGGATCTTTATTTTATTCATTTATTATTTATATGTGGTGCTGAGTATTGAACCCAGTGCCTCATGAATGCTAGGCAAGCGCTCTACCACTGAGCCACAACCTCAGCCCTACCTCAGCCCTACTATCAATTTCTATTATCTATCTCATTCCACACCAGTAAAAATAGAGGACTAGTAATGCTCAAGAAACCTCAACTTGAGTAGACTTAGAATATAATAAGACCTTAGAAGAAGTTAAAAAATACACAGCTGAAAAATTGGTAGTTAATATCCTGAGAAGAGTATAAAAAAGTAAATTTTTTTCATGTCCTCATTCACCAACCAACTAAAAAGTACAAGTTCCTCATCCCTGCTATAACCTTGCAAGTTCTGGAAAATAAATAAATAAATACAAAAGGAGGAGGAAATGTAGAGGTATTCCTTAGGTTTACCCAACACTCAACACTACTGTTCAAGTCAAGGACTCATTAAAATCCTACTCCTATCTTCATCTACATTTCCTGCTTCAGTAATTGCCCTACCCTATTGAAAGCTGATTAAATAGATTAAATAGTTGCTTCTTTAAAATTTGTTACTTTAACCAGGCATGGTGGTATACTGCTTATAATCCTAGCAACTCAGGAGGCTGAGTAAGGAGTATGTCAGTTGGAGGCCAACCTCAGCAATTCAGTGAGACACTCAGCAACTTAAGAAGAGCCTGTCTTAAAATTAAGAAAAATAAACAGAGCAGGGGGTGGGTCAGATGGGGGGAACTCGGGCATGTAGCTTAGTTGTAAAGTGTCCCGTGTTCAATTCCCAGTACAAAAGAAAGTTACTCTGCATAAAAAAATAAAAACAGGCTACTGACTAAACTAAGCCATGCTAAGTTTTCTTAAACTTAACATGCGTTGACTTGTTCTGAGAATATGAAAATATTTTAACTATAGTATCTTCCCTTTAACTCTGTATTCTCCCAGAATGCAAAAGCTTTTCTTCTTTAAAAAGATATACAGAAGGTAAAACCAATGAACTGTGTCTAGAAATGGAACAGCAGTTACCTAAGAAGCTGTAAATATCCACACTCTAAATTTGAACACATATGCTATTGGAGAGAACCAGATTGACAATAATTATACCTACACTAAATACTTGTGGCTCACATATTAAATATGTAGCAAATACCAACAAATATAAATTATATTCATAATTACAGTATTCAACTATATTAGGTCTTATGATTATTAGGATTTTTTATTATCTTGAGTTTGAAAGGCAGTTTATGCTTTTTATGCTAATTCACTTACAGAATAATTTGTTAAATCACTCACATTTCAATTATTGCTTTTTTTTTTTACAATTGTGTAATTGCCAAGAAGTTAAGGACTGTTTTTTTCTGGTTATTAGCTGTATCCCCAGCATTGGCCACAGTTCATGACACATGGCAAGTGCTCAATATGCTCAATTATTGTTGAATAAATAATACCAAATAATTTTTATGGGACAACTAATAATTGTATATGGAATGTAAGTTCTTAAAAGATGGAATGTGCAAATTTTAGCATCTATAGAACAGCTAACCTTACACATATATCATCATTCAATCTCATTTACAGGCAGTAGTGTACTGGTAAATTTATGTGATGTAATTCTCTCACCAAGGCCACTTTCAAACAGCCAACTTCATATCGCTGAACTTGGAACTAGGAATAAATGTGAACATTGACCCTTGGGAGCTGGTAGGAGAAGTTTCCAGTGCACTTCTGTTCAGATCTCTATCCCTTCCTACTCTGCCATATCAAGCTTTAGATATTAAAAGCTACAAATGTGGATTTTGTACCATCTCTCTTAAAACAATGATGAGCAGGCCTGGCACTTTTTCAGGAGCTCTATTTCCACCAGAAGAGGAGAATCTGTAATTAGTTGTGTTAGCATAATGTAGTAGCTCTTAAAGTAAAGGTCCAAGGACAGAAGCATCAGAATTACCTCGGAACTTTTAAAAAACATCCAGGCAAATTTTCAGTACCTATGAAATTTCATGAAATCAGGAACTGCAGAAATTCACAGAGGATTTTTAACAAATGTACAAGTTGATCATGATGCTCAAGCTTGAGAACACTCCCTAAACCCAAAGTTATTAGGCCTGCGGCAAATTCTACAGGTACCTGTATTTTTTTTACCAACTAGTATTTTCCCCTTACATCTACTTGTAATTTCAGTCAATTTGATTTAGATTCTTCTACATTTTGTGAATCTTATTCCACTTCTCTGAAGGGACTAGGAACACAACTTTGAAAATTAGATACAGATATAAGCTGAGATTGAACCAGTAAGCCATACTAAGGACAGCAATGCTTGTCTTCTTAGCCCAGTCGCTACTCTTCTCATGGTGGCCCTCCAGTAGACTATCTTCCTAGACCCTCAAAATTTTGGCTCTAGGCTCAAAGATCTGAAGAACTTAAATGAAAAACATGATAGTATTTTCCCTAATATCTGCCTTTTCTCTTGAAAATGTGATTTATGTATGATTTTGTTTAGAGAGCCTCTAAAACAAAATATATGCTTAAAATGCATACCTTAAGGCAGTTGGAGAAAGATTAAAATATAAGATTCCATATCTCCACTGATTATTTTCTTAGTTGTCATGTGTTCTAAGCACTAAGTCCTGGACCTTCTTCCAAGGATAGGCACTCCCCAGGGACTCCTTTCTTTTTTTAAATCTTTTAAAAAATTATTTAGTTGTAGATGGACACAATACCTTTATTTTTATTTATTTTTATGTGGTGCTGAGGATCGAACCCAGGGTCTCACACATGCTAGTCAAGTGCTCTATCACTGAGCCACAATCTCAGCCCTAGACTCCGTTCTTTATCCTGTCCAAGTCTACCATAGTTATATAGGATATATGTTAACAGAATATATGAATATAAAGCATCTAACAAAAGTGAAAGTAAAGGTTATATTTTAAATCATAGAAACACCCCCCCAAATAATGTAAATTTGTAATTCTTAATTTCTGAGATGAGAAAGAAATTATTAGAGTCTTAAAGAAAATGGACTATACATAAGTTTAAAATGTCAAAAAAATAGAAAATGTAGCCCAAAATATTTCCCATTAAAAAAATTATGTAGTGGACATCTATTACTTTTGTTATGAGAAATTATTCACCACTAGGTTTATGACCAAAAGTACTATAATTTTTCTTGAGGGAAAGTATTTCCTATTCTGTTCTCTGATTACGTGCTTAGGATGAAGTTGAATCTATTCAAAGCTCCAGGGGAACACACTGATGTTACTTAATTCATGCCATTCAGAACTTCACAATTCTGTGATCATTGTGAAATGGGTTCAGAGGTGGGTAAGTAGCTTAGCTTGTGCTAGAGAGACTTTTAATGGGTTGATTAGAAGAAAAGCAAGTGATCTTTCCTATTGAAATTTTGTTCACCTGAGAGAATCAAGAGTCTCAATCTGTTGCAACCATCTTGTTAGTAAAAGAGAAGAGCCTCACATCACTGGGGTCTATCACTTTCTGAAAAAGAAGTGTACACAGCAGATATAGAGCTAAAAATAGAGTAGAATTGAAAAAATTGGAGTAGAGATTAGAGTTCTAGGCATTGTTTGGTCCATACTTCTTCATTTTCAGCTAAACCAGTCGATGAATTCTCCTTTAGACTTCAAGGAGTTTGAGTTTGATTTTCTGTATGATAGAAATGCATCATCATGAAGTCTATGAGGAATAGTTAGTTGTAAGCTTACATTTTTTCTCTACTCATTATAATTTGTTATAGGAAAAGTCCAGGAAAACTTCAAGGGCACTCAATCAAGTATGTAGAACAAAGTAAGATGCCTCAACAGAACAAGCTGAACAAATCAGCTGACATATTAAGCAGTTCAAAGAAACTGGGGGCAAGTGATGAATGACTCTTATGGGGAAAATTGTTAGGGGGAGTAAGTGGACAATCCGTTCTCTGCTTATTTGAAGACTTAAGAAAGCTAAGCCACTTGAGAATATTAAAATGACTAAGAAGTCCTATTGGTAAATAATGGAGATTGTTTTGTGGATTTTAAAAACTTTATATGGGAATTTGAATTTTATTTTTGGGAAACAAATCTTATAAATTTTCAAAATTAATAAACAAGAAATTTGATACAATAAACAATAAACATTTGATGATGAACTATTTGTTTATTCTGTTGAAAAGTTGATAGATATCTCAACATAAGGCTATTAAATGTGTGTGTATATATGAATGAAATGAATCAATTGATTTAAGAGGTGATCATAAACTTATACTACAGAGGTTAAGTACTAAATGTAAATGTATAGGATTGAGCTATTCATGACAAAGATCAATGGGGACTGTGGTGAACTATAAAGCAAATGTGAAACTCATTTAGTTACCACATGGAAATATGGACCCAGTGTTACCATATGCCTGGAGATGCGAACAAAAACTCACAATAAATGTGTTATTTCATTTGGTGTTGGTAGAACATAATATATGAGGCTGGGTACATTATAAAGAAAATAATTTTCCTTAGCTTACAGTTCTTGAGATTCAAGAATGTGGTGTTGGCATTTGCTTGACTCCAATGAAGGTTGATGGCATCACAGTGGCAGGAGCATGTGAAAAAGTGGTGAGTGGAACATGCAGAAGAGAGATTCAGGAGAGGTGCCAGGCTTACTTATAATAACTTGCTCTCAAGGGACCTCCTTAGAGGGTGAGAAGATACTCCTGTGAGAAAAGCATTAATCTCTCTTAAAGACCTAATCATTCCTCACTAGACCCACCTCCTGAAGGCTCTATTATTTCTAAACATTGTCACTCTGAAGGATGACCAAGTTTCCAACACATGAACCTTTGAGGATATACTCAAACCATATCCAAACTATAACAGTAATGCTTCTCATGATTTTTGTTCATAATAATTTACAAATTCAGAGATTCAATGAAATACATAAGTAAATGTATGTTTCCAAACATTTTTCTTCCTCTTCTCTACTAAAATAATATTAATTCATCTCATATTTCAATATTATTATTATATTATTATGTAACAGGAATATTTTTTTAATTTTCAAGCTCTTTCTAGGGAGGGTAGATACTGAATTTAGGGACCTTTGTTAAGCTCCTGTGAATGTCAAATAATATGAGCTAATACTGTAAAGCCAGATGACCAAAAGGCAGCGAATTAAAACCACTGAGCAAGGCTTTATTGGAAATACACGCTCTTGGGCTGAACTCTCCTGTCCATCAGAGTGTGTACGGGAGAATGGTGGGCGTGTTCCAGCGTACAGAAAATTTTAAAAGGCCCGGTGGGGAAGGGTAGGGCTTAGGTCAGGAAGAGAAGGCCAGAGTCCTTCCTGGATAAGTCAGGAAAAACCCACTGATTGACAGGAGGCACCTCTATTGGTGATGTCAGTGTCTGGCTGGCTACTCTGTTCTGCAGCTGCCCTGACCGGCCCCCCTAATTGGACACCCTGGATCCTGAACCGACCTAACAAATACTAAAGGCATTTCATGTTTACTGCTCCTCTGTCTTTTATCCATTATCCTTTCCCAATGATTTGGCAACAGTTTTCTATGTGACCTCCCGTTTATTGCAGGATGATCCTGTCCTCAAAGAAGTCAACTGTATTGCTGAACGGATTCTGAAACATGGAAGATATGATAATCTAAAATCCAAAGCATTTTGATTTACAAGAACCAAGTATATAGTTTGATGGTAGAGTGTTTTGGTTCTCAGCAGAAGAGAGGGGGAGAGACAGAGGGAGGGGGAGCTGAAGGGGGAGGGAGGGAGGGGGAGATGAAGAGCAAGAGAGAGAGGGAGAGGGAGAGAGAAACAAGCCAAAGGTAAGAATATAAGTTTGGATCATTTGACATGAAGTTACCTTTTCTGAGGGGGGACTGGGGAAGGAAGAGTGAGAGAATATGAGACTATTATGTAGTTTCCTTATATGTACTATCCTGAAAACTAAGTCTCATAGAGATGGACTCCTGTAGTAGATTAGCAATTGTGGTAGGAGGTATTGTTTGCTCTGTACAAAGATGGCTATACATGGACCCCATGTATAGCTCATACATGGTCATGAGAGCAGTTAAGTTTTCCAGAGCCCTCTAATGGGAGTTGGGAAAATACTGATGGAACCAGCTTTAATGATCTAAAGAAGATGTTATAAAGTTGAATTATGCACTAAACACACTTAAAATTAAAGAAATCTTCTTCCTAACTCCTGTGATTCCCCCTTCTTTCGTGTGTGTACATGTTGATTTTGCAACTAGATAATCTTGGAAGAAGGCATATATCTACTGGGCATTTTTCTCATTAAATGCTATGCAACGTGCAATATGATCCTTCCTGTTTTCATAAATTCTCAGTAAAACCCAAAAAAAGGTAACTAAAAACAAATAACAATGATATGTCTCATATTATTGGAATTCTTGTGAAAGCCAGTCAAGGTGTATGCTTAGGTTTATGGGAGAACAAAATACAATCACACTGTACAAATGTCCTATGTAGCCAATAAGTGAGATTTTAAAAGATTTGTGTGACAAAATTCAAAGTAGAAATTGTGCCCCAAATGTCTTTATACTTCTCTGAATGCCATATATATTACCTATAAAATGAAGATGAAAATATCTAACTTGTACAGTTGTTTAAATGAGTAGAGATAATATATTTAGCATAGCACAGTAACCCTTTAAAAATAGTGAGAAAGTGGGCCAGGGAAGTAGCTCAATTGTAGAGCATGTCCTTAACATGTGTGCAGTTTTAGATTCAATCCTCAGCACAACCAAAAATAAAAAAGAAGAAGAGGAAGAGGAAGAGGAAAAGAAAGAAGAAAGAAAGAAGTGGTGGCAATTGCAATAATATTATTAATGTCTCACTGCTTTTAGTTTTAAAAAAAATATTAAAAATTAGACATTGTTCTAACATTTGAAAACTCTATATTTAATCTATATGTTATAAAGGAGGTAGTTTAAATCCACCTTTTTCAGTGTCTTAATTCTTATTCTGTGTGTAAATTTTTAGCGAACCACATGAGAATTCATGTATTAACTACATTGGAGAGTGCTAATTTTATCATCTAGCAATTATAAATATATCCAGAATATATATTTTATTACATAAAACATCTTTAATGAAGAAATAAATTCACACTTGTGTTTGTTTAGATACAGCTGCAATCACCTTTTCCTTGTTTTTCATACATACCCTGACTTTTCTGATTTAATCTCTTTGAAGACTTCTCCCAGCCCACTGAACAGAAGGAGGAGTTCCTTTCTTTGCATATTAATGACGATGTGTTTATTCCTTTGTAATGGCATTTATCACCTAATTTCTGGTATTATAAACCATTTATATATATCTTCTTTCAAAGAATACATCCATTTCTTGTACATCTTTATACAGACTGGTAGTGTCTTTTACATAGTGGGTCTACTCAATATATGTTTTAAATTTGACAAATTTCCATATATTTCTCACTTGCATGTTCAAAGAAATGGTGCAAATATATTTTAAATAAACTGATCTCAAGATTAAAACAACAGCAACAACAAAAAACTCAAACTTTTGCTTTATCCTAAAACTTAGGATATTAGTTTGAAAATCTGCTATTTGCTTCAAATGATTGATCACTAGGGGAATACAAATCAAAACCATGATGAAATGCTGTACACACCAGCTCCAATGGCTAGTATTAAACAGTCAGATATGGAGAAATCTGAACCCTTATATACTGCTAATGAGAATGTAAAACAAGGTACAGTTGCTTGGGAAAATATCCTGGCAGTTTCTCAAGCTGTTGAACACAAAGTTGAGTTGCCACATGACCCATCAATTCCAATCACTAACAGAAATAAAAAAAACAAAATGGCTACTCAAAATAGTGTACAATGTTTATAGCAGCACTATTCATTATAGCCAAAGTATGGAAACAACTTAAATGTACACCAGCTGATGAGCAAGATAAGCAAACTGGTAAATCCATACTGTGGAAGATTTTGCAGCCATAAAAATTACTGGTACAGTCAGGTGTGATGGTGCATGTCATGTAATCCCAGGGGCTTGGGAGGCTGAGACCAGGGGATTGCAAGTTCAAAGCCAGCCTCAGCAATTTAGCAGGGCCCTAAGCAACTCAGTGAGACCCTGTTTCTAAATACAATACAAAAAAGGGGTGGGAATGTGGATTAATGGTATATATACTGGGGATTGAACTCAGGGGCACTTTATATGTGTGTGTGTGTTTGTGTGTGTATGTGTGTATATAATTTGGTACACACACACACACACACACACAATTTATATATATATATATATAAATTGGCCAGTAGCAAAAGAGCACATATTGTATTATTCTATTTATATGAAATGTCCAGAATAGGGGAATCTATAGACTAGTGGTTACCAGGGGCTGATGGAGGGAACTGAGAGGGGAAATGAGGTGATAGCAAAGGGAATGAAGCTTCTTTTGGGGGTGAAAACATTCTAAAACTGACAGGGTTAATAGCTGCACAAATTGGAATGTGTTAAAATCCATGAATTGTATTTTTAAATAGGTTAGTTATAAGATATGTGAATTATATCTCAGTAAAGCTAGTAAAATATATTCTACTTTACTTAAACCCTAGGGACATTAGCTTGAAAGCCTGCTATTATTCCTAAACAACTGTTGATTCTTATAATAATACAAATTAAATGTGTGATAGAGTGATGTATAAGTATAATTTAAATATGCATCCCCAGTCACTTTGCTGAATTTGTTATTTAATATACTTGTTTACTTGTTGGTACCTAAAATTTATCCTCTTATTTTTTTCTTCACTATATGGGTTGCTTGTCATCTCAGAAACCAGTCACATTAAAATTTGTATTAGTCAGTAATAGGAAATTGGTACTTTATTATTACAGTAAGGAATTGGAAGCCAAGATCCTTGCTTTTGGTTGTGTAGGCTGTGTAGACTATGTGCTGTACAACTTCAGGGGATAGCATTTACATAAACTATGTGAATGTTGCATCCTCCAGGAAGGCAATGTGGTAATCTTGATCACAGCTGCTTTGTTGTTATTGCCATTTTCTAAATAGGGTTATTCGACTGCTCACTTGTCCTCTCATCCACTCCCTAATATACTGATTGGCTTGATACTTCTATTGATGAGTCTCTTATATGTATTATCATTCCATTTCTACTACCATTACTTAGCTTCATCTCTTACTTTCCCCCTAAATTATTGTAGTAGCCTCCCAACTGGTATTTCTTCCTGTCACTTCTTCTCTAATATATCCTTTAAATTGTCAACAGAATTTTCTTCTAAAGGCACAATATGTCTTTCCCTGCACAAAATTTCTCAGTGCTTCCACTTGTTTGTGTCCAAAATTATTAGGTTATCATCCAAGACACCTCATGATACCCCACAACCTACTTTGCAAAGCTCATCTTTGAGCAATTTTTTCCCATGTTATGTACTACAACCACATTGGTCTATTCTCTGTTCCTCAAACCCATCAACACACTTTTATGATTCCATAAATCAGATCAAATTTCCCCTCTTGTTTATAATGCCCTTTCTATTAATTTCTGTTTGAATTCTACTCTTTCCTTTCAGCCAAACCCAAATGTCTTCATCTCCTAGATGCCTTCTCCTTTCTCTTAGAAGACTGAGTATGTCTTTATTCTGTAGTACCACACTAATTTATCTTTATTTTTCTTATCATACTCATTTCATGGGTGACATTATTAAACATCCCTGTGTAGGTGTCCATATTTTTACCATCACTCCTTATCTTTTATTCTTCTTTGCATTTAATGGATTCTCGAAAATGTTCAGTGAATAATAGGAGAAAGAAATATAGCATATGAGATTGGGGAGAGATAAGACGAGAAGCAGAAGAAAAGAAAAAGCTGTATAAAAACACTAAAAAATTTGTTTAAAAGTATTGAAAAAGAGGCTGAATGTTTACTATAGTTTAGACCCTTTCTGCCAGAAATAAGAAGAGCTGTGAATTTATATTATAGGAAAAATATGATTGATAATTGAAGGATCACATTAGAAAATATATAGTTTGAAGTTTCTGTATTAATCAGTGTTCTGCATAGAAATTGAACTGATAAGAGATTTCTTAGTTATTAATTTATTATAAGGTGTTATTGGATTATACAATTAAGGAGAGTAAGATCAACTATCTGCTGTTTTTAAGCTGGAGAACCAGGAAAGCTGGTCATGTCATTCGAAGATTGGATACAGTTAATCCTAGAAAAAATATTTAATCAGATATCTAGGCATCACACAACCCAGTCAAGTTAACACCTACGGTCAACCATCATAGTTTCTCAAACAGGAAAAAAAAGGTTTACTACAAAAAAATATAATAGAGGCATATATGCACATGCGAAATTGGGAATACATAAAGAAGAATAAATGAATTTCTAAACTAAAGATTGTTATTCTTTTTTAAAATATTTTTTTAGTTGTAGATGGACACAATGTCTTTATTTTACTGCTTTGTATGAGGTGCTGATGATCGAACCCAGGGCTTCACGCATGCGAGGCAAGCGCTCTACCACTGAGCTACAATCTCAGCCCAAAATTGTTATTCTTTATCCATTTAGTTGTGGCAAATGCAAATTTAGGATCATTCTGTATCTGTTTATACTTCTCTCAACTACAATATGTAAGATTGTGAACACCAATATTTCCTACATTATTTAGGCCTCAATTAACATAACATTTTTTATTCTAAGTCTAATGGAGCCAGGCAGTTTACAAAGGAAATGTAATGGAAAACTTAGAATTTTATTTACAATGGATGTCCTCCGTTAGTGATCTTAAACTAATATTCATTAGATCATATGCAAAATTCTCTCAGCATTACATTTCAGCAAGCCAAATTATGATCTGCTAAGATCTGTCATTTTATTAAAATAAAGTCTACTTCCAGTTTAATTAAGTAAATTTATTATTTTTCCAGTTAACTAACAAATACTTTTCTGCATAAAATTATGTAATTTAAGTATTTCAGGTTCTCTTAGGAGAAATATTACTCTGTCTGTAGGACATTCCATGTCTCTCAATTTCATCACTATTTAACATCAATGGCAAAACTCAAATCAACTATTTAGTAGATTAGAATGCCTAGAAGCAACCAGGCATAAATATATAGAGCTAAGCATCCATGTATGTGTGGAAATGTACTTTATGGAGGCAGCATTTCCAGTTGAGAAAATCTGACAGATTGTTAATCCTAACCTCATGTCACTCTAAGATAAGGCCATCTGTGTGCCTAATGTGTAAGTTATTGTAAAAGTAAAAAACAAACACACAAACTTTCATTTCCAGGGATTTAAAAAGGTCATCTCTGAGCCAACCTGGAACATATGAAATATCTCAAAATAAAATAAACTTAAGATTTTACTTTATATTCTTCATTAACTAGTCTAAAAACATAAAAAATATTTCAACTGAATATTCATTAAATTAGAGGGACAGTCTAGGAATGAAGCCAATGTCCTCACAAGGAAGAAGGACCATGAGATGGAACAGAGACAGAGTGAGTGCAAGTGAGCACAATGATGACATTGTGCCTCATGACCCAGCCATACTTAAGCCATCTATATCCCTGCCTCTCCTAGTTATGAGAAATAATAAATTCCTTTTTCGCTTGAGATACTTTTAGTTTGGATTCTATCATTTGCAACTTAAATAGTCCTGACTAATACAGAGTTTAAAAGGAAGAAAACTTTCACTTTGTAAGATTAGTAAATATTGCATGAATCAAGTGTCAGCTAAGGAGGATTTTGAAGGAACTTGGTGATTTTTACAGCTAAGATATGAAAAAATTACCTTTTACTCAGAGGAAACAATTTGAGCAAAAACATGGAAAAAAACTCGAACATTCAGGGTATAGTGAATAGACCAGTTTTACTGGATCATATGGTATAAACAGGGGGGTATGTGAAATTAGGCCTCAACTTGACTTAAAACACTTGGGGGGCTGGGATTGTGGCTCAGTGGTAGAGCGCTTGCCTTGCATGTGCGAGGCACTGGGTTCGATCCTCAGCACAACATAAAAATAAATCAGTAAAGATATTGTGTCCACCTACAACTAAAAAATATTTAAAAAAAAAAACACTTGGGATGGGTTGAGGCATATATTTCTTGGGTGTAACCATGTCCATTCTCTCCATGAGACAGTATAATTGAAATGCCATCTTAATATAGTGCTTTCTTTTTTGTTACAAATTATCGACTGCTAAATATGATATCAACCTAAAATTTAGTGTCTTAAAATAATAAATATTTATTATCTCAGTTTCTGTGGGTTAGGAGTTCTGGAGTAACTTAGGGTATTTCAAGAGTTTCGAGTCCAGATGTCAGCTGAGGCTGCAGTCATCAGAGAGCTTAACTGGGGCTGGACTTATCTTCCAAAATGGATCACATAAATGACTTGTTGCATGTAGGTGGTAGATATGATCACATAGACCACTGCATACAGTTCCTTAAGTGTTCTTATAAACTAGCAGCTATCTTTGTACAGAACAAACAATAACAAAAAAGTAAGGTAGATACTACAATGCCTTAAATGACCTGTCTTCTAAAGTTGCACTCCATCATTTCCACAAAATCCGATTTGTACATAGGTCAGATGGTTTGATGTGGGAAGGGACTATATATGGACATGAATGCCAAGATGTGGGACAATTAGGACCATTTTGGAAGCTCACTTCTATAGTTTTTACTTTTATATCTTGATGAAAACTTGTAATTTGTATACAGCTGTAAGGCAATTAAGACTATGACTGAAGTTTCAACATGAATGTGCTTTGTGTTTTCATATTTTTTAATTGTTATATAACATTATATGTGTTTTAATAATAGTCCTATAATATTTCTCACAGTGGCACTTTATTTTCTTCTTTTCAAAGCTAAGGGAGCACAAGTTTTCCCTTAGTTGACACTTTATGATATCATCCTTATATTCAGATCATTGTATGGAGTGTTCATAATGCTATGGAAAATTTACTTTCCTTGTTTTATTTTCAATCACTTCATGATGTGTTACTAATACAATACTAATCATCACTTCAAACTCCAAACTTAAAATAAAAATTATAGAGGGCCTTAAATTATGCTGCAGAGCTATTGTAACACAAACAGCATGTAATTGGCACTAAATCAGGCAAGAATACCAATGGAACAGAATAGAAGACACAGAGACAAACCCACATAAATACAGTTTCCTCATACTAGACAAAGCTGTTAAAAATATACACTGAAAAAATAGCTTCTTCAACAAATGGTGCTTGGAAAACTGGAAATCCATATGTAGTAGAATGAAACTTAACTCCTCTCAAGCTGCACAAAACTCAACTCAAAGTGGATCAAAGACCTAGAAATTAGAAACTCTGAACATACTAGAAAAAAATGTAGGCCCAACATTCCATTCACCATGTTGACTCAGGAACCAACTTGCTTAAGAAGACTCCTAAAGTGCAAAAAGTAAAATCAAGAATCAACAAATGGGATGAAATCAAAATAAAAAGCTTCTTCACAGCGAAGGAAACAGTCAAAAATGTGAAGAGAGAGAGCCTATAGAATGGGAGAAAATTTTTGTCATCTGCACCTCAGGTAGGGAGTTAATTTCTAGAATATACAAAGAACTCAAAACACTTAACACCAAAAAGTTAAATAACCTGATCAATGAATGGGCAAAGAAACTGAACAGACACTTCTCAAAAGAAGAAATATGAATTGTCAACAAATATATGAAAAAGGTTCAATATCTCTAGCAATTAGAGAGGTGCAAATTAAAGCTACACTGAGATTTTATGTCACACCAGGCAGAATGGCAATTATCAAGAATACAAATAACAATGTATGTTGACAAAGATGTGGGGGAAAAGTACACACACACATTGCTGTGGTAGTGCAAATTGGTGCAACCACTTGGGAAGGCAATATGGAGTTTCCTCAAAACACTAGGAATGGAACTGTCATTTGACCCAGCTATCAGGCTCCTCAGTAAATATCCAAAGGTTTTAAAATCAGCATAGTATAGTGTTACAGCCAAATCAATGTTTATAGCAGCCCAATTCACAATAGCTAAGCTATGGAGACAAACTAAGTGCCCTTCAACAGATGAATGGATAAAGAAATTGTGGTACATACACACAATGGAGTAGTATTACTCAGCTATTAAGAAGAGTGACTTTATGACATTTGCCAGTAAATGAATTAATCTGAAGACTATCATGCTAAGGGAAATAAGTCAGTTCCAAAAGACAAACAAAGACAAAGGTTGAATGTTTTCTCTAGTATGTGGATGCTAACCCACAATAAGCAGGGGAGGGGAGAAATAGAAGCTCAATAGATAAGACAAAGTGGAATGAAAGGAAGGGAGGGGAATAGGAAAAGGAAAGACAGTGGAATGAATCTGACGTAATTTTCCTATGTACATATATGAATACACCATGGTGAACCCCACCATTCTGTACATCCAAAAGAATGGAATCCTAATTATAATAAGACATATTCCATGCTTGTATAATTATATTAAAATGGATTCTACTGTTGTACATAACTAAAAAGAGCCAATAAAAATAAATAAGAGGGAAAAACAAGAAAAAATATAGAGTAGCTTGGTGTGTAGCTCAGTGGTGCAATACATGTTTAGTACGTTCCAGGCCCTGGGTTCAATACACAGCACTAGAAAAACAAAAATAAAATCATACAACAAATATGTTGTACTGTACTTTCTACTTATACCACTTATTTAGTATTTTCTGGAAAGAAAATCTTACAGGCAAAGGTTACATTTTAAAAACAGGCCAAAATTTTAGACATAAATTTTTGAAAACTGTGGCTCTCCAGGTGGCTTCATTCTCTGTCCTCCAATCAGCTGTGGTTAGAAACTTATAATTATGTGATACTGAAAAAATGCCTGTTGCCTTTTCTTGGGTCTCTGGGTAGCGTAGCTTCCTTGAGAAGTTGGCTTGGCAATAGTAGACGTTGATATTACAAAGACAATACTTGCTGTTTAATAGGTCTTTTGTTTCTCTTCAAATTCCTATTTTATACCATTGTATAATATCAAACATAGTTCATATGACCTCATTATGTTCAGATTTATTAGTGTTACTCTGAATATGAAGTGATAGTTTCTATTATTAATGGATAAAGTCACACAGACTTAATAAAACATTATCATTGAGAACTAGAGAGAATATAAATCTCTGTACCTTGCTTTATTTAGTCATTTCCTGATAACAACTAATTAAATTTCTCTATTGAAATAAAACACGAATGTATTGTAATAAAAACTAACAGAATGAATGAAACACAAATAATGGAAGAGACTATACAAAAATAGTAGACTCTTAAAATTTTAATCTGAATATCCATATAAAACCATCTAGAAGTTTTGTCATCAAATTTGGGGGTGAATAGTTCACATTTTTGAGATTAAAATATATCTTTAAATAATAATGTATCTCATCAAAAATGAAAAATCAAACGCGAATTAAATGTGAAACCACTTCATATTACAAATTTCATGTATTTGAACTTTTTACTTTGTGCAATCATACAGAAAATTTCCTTGGTTCAAACTTGGGGATAATAAAAGAGAAGAAAACAAATTAATTTATTGAATGATGAAATGCAAATGAATAGTGTTTATACTTAATCTTTTCAATGTGTGTGCTTGAATGTGTTTAGGAAATTCTAATTAAATGGATGTTAGTTCGATAAAATATTGGGAAACTTTGCAATCAGGCCACTGAATATTCAGTTTAATTATGTTAGTGTGCACTTCTATTTGCTTCTAATGCCAAGGATCCATTGGTAAAATGAATGCCCATTTTGTGGTCTGTTATGCAGAAAATGTTTAATCCAGTGTTTGATTTACTCTGTTAAATCTTCCTTATTGAATGTGCTTATTCATCCATGTAGAATTGGGTATGCTGCTTTCTGTTACTATGACATTACAATTAAACAACCAAAAGAAGAACAGCAAGACTTTCTGTAAAGGTTCATAAAATTCCCACAAAATTATTCATAGTTTTTTGCTTGTTTTGTTTTGCTTTGCAAGGACTATGAAAGTGCAAATGTGTTCTGAATATTTCTGTATTGAACAAGCTGAGAAATACAATAGTTAGTACAAATAATCATTTTGTTACTAAAACTAGCACTTAAAAATTTCAGATGTAGTGGAAATTATTGCTGTCATGACATTGATTATATTTCAAGATGGCAATAAAAATGAATTCAAAGAAGTGGAATTTAATAAACAGAAAATGGATAATGGCATAGATTTTATACAAATCTGAAATGGAAAACTTTAAGTTGACTTTATCTGAGTACTGTAAATTCCTCAAGGAGTTTGTATGCTCACCAATGTACTACATCATGAAATTTGAGGTTTTTCTCCAGTAGACTAGGCTTTGTCCATTTTTAGAGATGTTTGGCACAGAGTACTTGTGCTCATGAATTTTTAGCACCACTGCAGCAACAGACTTTGGTACAGAGAAACTTTAATTCACAGCAAGCTCTGATACTAGTTCTACATTTAAAAGAACAACTTTCTCTATAAGTCTGGAATTTGCGATAGGTGTTAATAAGCTACTTATTGAACTGACATTGATCATATTTCATGGTGTTAAGGGATACATATTCCTACAGACAACTGTTTTGTAAGAAGCTTTCTTAAACTTGAAGAACTCAGGTTACCAATGGCTCATCTGATGCTCTAGGTTTTGTTTATGCTACAAAATCAATGCTTGGTTAGTTTGGTTGTTTACAATATGGTGACGATGAGATTCTTTCATCATACATTCAATTTGTATGTGTATGTGTGTGTGTGTAAAATTAGATGAGTGCAGGATCATAAGTTGCATTACCAACATTGACATCTGAGAAGAACATGTAATAATTCTGCTTCATTTGCCTCATTACTACTTCTAGAAAACATTTTGCTATGTATGTCCTACTAATGGTAGGGCAATAACATCATGTATGTAAACATAAGAAATATTCTGGACCATATCAAAAGTCCATTCTGTTGTTTCTCAGTGTGTGTTCTGTGGTTTAAAAGTTATTATGAAATCCTCATAGTTCACATGTATATTTACTATAAAACAATTGAGGAATATTACAGTAAAGAAACCATTTTAGTTTAATTACTCCCTCAAAATGTTTGGTCATGAAATCTCTGTTAATGTCTTTCAGATTTCCTTTTCCCCAGAACATATTTTGGGAAAATGTCTCTGGGGAAAAGCGTGATCACAGTATTTAAAAAAAAGTTTTCATAGGGGCATATTATAAAACTCTAGACCTTTGATATTTTAGAAATATTTTTTAAGTTCATATTATATCACAGGTACTCCTTTAGATTCTTGGATATTTTAGTAAACAAATATCCCTGCCTTCCTACTACTAACTCTCATGATACTTTAATTAATATAAGCTTTTCTTAAATATGTTTATATGCTTAATTTCCAGGCCATCTTGGGAGGAAAGAATTTATATTTCATTTAAGAAAATATTATTCATATTATGATATTACATGTAGAAATAATTATTAACCCTGAAAAATTATTTCTTGGTTACATGAATTTAAAACTCAAAGGCCAGAAAAATATTGCAGTGATGTATAGTATTATATCATTGCATATGCTGAAAAACTAAGTTCACTGGCCTATAGGATAAATTCAAATAAGTGCTAAATCACTAAGTACATACATTTGATATGTCGATGGTTATTGCCAAATTGCCATTCAATGAAACTGTACCAATTTACAGTTTGATTAACACCATATGTCTGCTTCAAATGCTGTGTTATCAAATCTTTTCATTTTTGCCTATATGATTGGTAAAAATTGATATATCCCACATGCTTATAATGACTATTATTCAAATAATGATAACAACATTATTAAGTGTTTACTACCCGTCAAATATAGTTCTAAGTACTTTATTTAAATTATATCTACCTTGCAGATAAATAATATGATTGTAACCATTTTACAGTTGAGAAGACTGAGGTTCATGAATGTTAAATCACTTGCTAGTGGCCGTTCAGTTGGTATATGATAGAACTGGGACCCAAACCTAGAGAGTCTATACCAAAACCTGAACTCAGAACCATTATCTATACAGCCTCTCTAAAAGAAGCATGTTCATGAAAGCATCACTTGTAGTTTAAAAAGACTAGAAAAATACTAAATATCCATCAGTAAAGGAATACAAAATAAATCATGATGTATCCATATAATGGAATTATAGGAAAATATTAAAAAGGAGCCATCCTTATATGTACTATGAGTGTAAGATTTTCAAGATAAAATAGGATAATAAAGATATAAAGAAAATAATATTTATAGCATACTACCATTTGTAGCACACAAATACTCTTTATTATTATATTATCTCCAGCAGATCACAAGAAACTGGTAATAGATAATGTTTATCTCTAGGGAGAAAATTAGAGGTCAGGAAGAATATGGTCACTTAGTAGTCTAACTAGTCTTGGCATTTTTTGCTGATTTGATTTTGTATTAACCACATGTGCAATATTCATTCAATTACAAACAAAAGACCAGAGGTTGAAATAAATGTCTGGGGCAACTGACTCATGTTATTCCCATTATAATAGTATTAAATGTTATAATGTGTTTTTCCTCAAGAATTCATATAATTTAACATTCATCTATTCATTCAGCAGATATTTTGGAATATCACTCTATACCAGGCACTGGATTGTGTCCTGAGAATATAATGATGAACAATACAGGCACTGTCCTTGTCTATATGGAGCTTACTTTCTAGCAGGATGAAACAAATGATTATGTAAGTGATTGGATATTTCCAACAATGATAAGTTCAACAAAGGAGGTGTATAAGGTGATAGGATAATTAAACTAGAAAGGGGACTCAACAGAAACTCTCAGAGTACATGACATTTTCAAATAACAGTAAAGGATGAGTGGGATTAAACGAGGAGAAAGCGGTGGGAAAGCGGTGGGAAAGCGGTGGAGAGGATAAAGGTGCACTTCAGCCACATGTAAGGGAATGTGGGAAAGCCTTGAAGCAGAAAGGAGCATAGGCTTTTAGAAGAAACGAAGAAGAGCTAATATGGTTGAGTTTACAAAGTGAAGGGGAAAAGATATGAGATGAGACTGGACAGTTAAGCAGGGTCTTTTAGACCAAGTTTAAGATTTTTGGAAAACATATTAGGAGCAATGGGAAGTCACAGAGGGTTTAAGGGTAGAAGAGAACATGATCAGATTTTATTTTTAAGACATTTACTCCACTTGTAGTGTGGAGAGTGGAATGGAAACAAGCAAGCATGAATGAGAGGTCGGCTACGTTCTACTGTAGTAGTCGTGGGAAGATATTATATGGGCAGTGTGCATTAAGAGAAGTGGATATGTTTACAACACTTTTTTTTGTTTTTGCTTTTTTGCTTTTTTTTTTTTAGTACTGAGGATTGAACTCAGGGACAATCGACCACTGAGCCACATCCCCAGTCTTATTTTATGTTTTGTTAGAAATGAAGTCTCATTGATTTTCTTAGCACCTTGCTTTTGCTGAGTCTGGAATACTTTTAAAGACAATACTGGCATGAATTTCTGAGGAAATAGTTTAAGAGAGAAAGAAAGTGATTCATCAGGGACTACTCTTGAGTGAATACAAAGTGTTAGCATTTCTAAGGCAGAGAGCACTGGATAAAGAGAAGGTTTGAGAAAGGTATTGAAATGTCCAGGAGTTCAGCACTGGACATGCATAGAAGAGTTGTTGAGTAGGGGGTTAGATACTTGATTATGGAGCTCAATAGAAAGGCCCCAGGGAAAAGGACTATTTAAATTACTGGTTTGCGGGCTGGGGTTGTGGCTCAGTGGTAGAGCGCTTGCCTAGAATGCATGAGGACTGGGTTCGATTCTCAGCACCACATACAAATAAATAAAGATCCATTGACACTAAAAAATATTAAAAAATAAATAAATAAATAAATAAATTACTAGTTTGCAAAAAATAGTGGTCATCTCATGGTTGAGTAAACTTCTGAATACAAAATAAATGTTCAGAGAATGTTATTATTTCAACTCAGGAAACCATTAAGTACAAAATTAGTGTCACAGTAATTTAATAGGGTGGTCATTTATTAGTTATCTATTATCCTATTGTACCATGACTTATCCAAATAAAGTATTTCAGCTCTCAAAAACAGATGTTCTTAGAATAATAGAAAATAATTCAGTTGTTTTGTTTTATGACTTTCTGACACTATTAACTCCTGTTTTCATCTAAGAAAGTATATTTGAAAAAAAAGTATTTTGAACTTTTGCTCCATGCAGAGGGTCTAAATTTTCTTAATGTAATAATTGTTTGTATACCCAGAGTGGGTGTGAATTAGTGATATAACTTTGGAGAAAGGATATCTAAATTTGGGTTGGTAATATTATCTTTATGAGGAGTGAGCTTTCTATCCGCAGGGAAAAAGGAGGTTTTCAAATTTGGGGCAGGCCAGATTAGAAAGTTAGTGCCACAGAGAAATTATTTATTTATTTAATTTTAGTCGACTAGATGCAAGCTTCATGAAGAGAGGAGTTTTACTCTATTATTGTTCATTGTTGTAGTCCCAACTTGTAAAGTAGTGCTTTGCACAAAGTATGTGCTTAATTAATATTTGAGAGATAAATTAATTAATGAGTTCTATCTTCATGGTGTAATTGTTAGAGAAATTTATGTGAATTAGAAACTTAAATACCCATTTGAAAAGGATACATATGATATGTATCACATATGCATGCGTGCATATACATAAATCTCCAAAGTAAGATAAAAATACTTTTATTTGTCATGTTTTTAACCATCCATTTGTGGAGTTGCACTTTTTCTTGATACTGGGAACCTAACTGGGGGCCTCACACATGCCAGGCAAGCACTGTGCCATTGAGTTACAGCCCCAGTCATGGCTTCTCAGTTTTAGAGATGATTTTGGGAACTTTCCCGTTTACTCTGGGAAATCTATTAAACTTCTTTTTTTAAATTATTTTTAGTTTTAGATGAACACAAATATCTTTATTTATTTTTATGTGGTGCTGAGGATCGAACCCAGTGCCTCATGCATGCAAAGCAAGCGCTCTACCAATGAGCTACAATCCCAGCCCCTCTATTAATTTTCATTTCCACTGGTATATCAAGAATCTCACAGATAAGATCTATTTAATATCTGATGATACTCAAAACTTTCTTTTCATTCCAAGGCAAATGGCATAGTGATTTACTGAACAATACATTATACTTCTCTGGGGAATCTATTTTGCATTAAATATTCATCAGATGATGATATCACAAGAGAATTAACACAACAGGATAATCTCTAAAGGAAATTAATACACTTCTACAATATTGCTAATGATTCTGGGAAAATGTGACAGAAAAACAGCCAAAGAAACCCACAGAAAAATAGATTTTAAAGGGTTTTCATGGAACATTTCAAACTTAACAAATGTTTGGAGCATCTTAAAAATATAGGACAAGTGATTGTGTTGAGCAGATATAAAGGAGAAAATGACTACGTCTATGTCCTCATCGGGTTTATCATTTGTTATATATAGCTAAGTTCAGTTAAGCAAACATTGGTTAAATTCCTAGTATGAAATAGGGTTTTTTATGTCGTATGTCTGGTTTTGTGTTTTTGTACTTGTGGGGATGTGTGTACCTTATAGGAATCTAAATGCTTCAGCTTAATATGGTAGGTTATGACAAGTAGTAGCACCATGTAGGGAAACTTGGCCCAGTATAGGGTGGTGATGAAAGGAGGAGACAGAAGCTGAACTAAAACTTAAAAAAAAAAAAAAAAAAACACTCCCCAAATTTCATTATTCTCCAAAAATCTTCTTTGCTTTTATTTTATTTTGAATGACAAGTAAAAATTGAACATATGTATGGGATATGATGTGCTCTTTTGAGACATATATAGACAATGTTCTAACAATGTTCTAACAATGTTCATTCATCCTTGGCTAACAATTCTTGCTCTATCTTTGTCGAGAGGTACCCAGATTTTCCCACACTCATCCTAGTCAGTCAGTAAAAATTCTAATTTCTAACTCAGACCTCTATGTTAAATGAGCTACTTCACTCTGCCTGGAAAGTGAATTGAGCTTTTAACGTTCCCGTAAACACTTCAAATCGAATGCTCTGGAGCCTTCATCCAAGAACTACAATACCCAGAAATCACCATTTTCCCTTCCGCCTCCTACCGAGGGAATACCTAACTTGATCTCATTTCCAGAAGCAATAGTCACATGACACGTTTCCTCTCAAGATGGCGGATAATCTCCCTTCGGAGTTTGATGTGATCGTAATAGGGACGGGTATGTGTGGCCCTGGTACTTCCCAGATAAAGTGTACGAAGTCTGTCTTGTTTCTACTTTCTCTGTCAGTGGCAAGTGTTGGCGAGAAATGCCGGGGGTCGCGCTTGAGAGGGAGGACGAAAAGGAAGTGAGGTAGTCTGGAGTCAGCGCGGGACTTGGCAGCTGCAGGGAGGGGCTTGGACCCGCAGTGTTTAACGCCATTTGAGTAGGGGTCGATCTGGTCGATGCCGATTGCTGAGGTTGGTTGCTGTGGTGATTCCTGTGTATTTCCTTAGAGGGAGGTGGGTTTACAATGTCATGAGAACAGATGGTTGGGATTTTATCAATGGAGACGCCTTTGGCATGGCACGGTTCCCTTCTTGTTGATTTCAAGGTGATTGTCCCCATCATCTTGTCTCGCCATTTCATAGGACATTTCCATATATTTGTATGATTCTATGGTGTAGTGCAGCTCAAATACAGCTTAATCTGCACTTTTACAAAAATGATGATCAGTTGTGACCCGTGTGCATATTTGCTAAGGAAACAGATTCTTATCTATTTTGTTGAGAATCCTAGAGAATTGTATTTTGTTGAAGTAGCCATTATTCATGCTTTATGATGCTGGAATAAAGCATCTTGCTTTCTTCCGCCCACCTATTCACCCACAACTAAAATGTGCTGAGAACAAGCTCCAGAGTTGTGTGACCTTATTTTCTCCTTATTTTTACATCGTTCGTTCTCCATATTTTGGGTGGAGCCGTTACCGCCCCCCCCAACAATTTCTAGTTGACAAATTAAACATACAACATGTAGCAGAAGACATTTGCCACAATTGGTATTTTTTTCTTAACAGTGTAAGGGATAAATTTTGGATGGGATGAAATCCGTTGTTGGGGGCGGGGAGCAGTTCTCCTGTCAGTATAATGTGGCAGGCCTGAATGTGGAGAAGCTCTCTGGTGGATGGAAACCTGTCCATTGTGTTAGTGAATTCACTTTGTTGTCCTCCAAAACAGTAAGAGTAGCCATGTTTTCAGGATCAGAGTAAAAATAATAGCCACTTGTTTTCAAATGCTTAATATTTCCTAATTAGTGGGCTAAACACTTAGCAAGACAGGTATAATCCTCACAACAATCTTTTTAGAATAAGTATTCTCTACATTTTACAGAATGGGAAAAGGGGGCTTGGAAATATAACTTGACCAAGATTACACAGCTGGTAAATTTTCAAAGGCCCTTTCTATCCAAGAAAGAGAAGCAGTTGTTCTGACTCTTAGAGTGACCTAGATTAGCAGAAATAATTGGGAAAACTTGGTTCTAGATCTTGCTTGTCCATTAGTTATGTAAATTGGATGGGCCAAACACTTAATTTCTGAGAGCCTTGGTTTCCTCCTTTTGAATGTAGGGAGGACACATTAAGTAGCTTTTAAGGTGTTGTCCAACCAAAAATCCTCTTATGTACCTGAGTAACTGTTCTCAGAACAGCAAGGACATGTTTATTCCCAGCCTGAAAATGACTACATGGCTGCAGATAGCCTGGCTGTAGCTGCTATAAAAATTGTTGGGTGAGGGCTGGAAAGAGCCAATAGGTATTAAATTGTTTCGTGCTAGTCTGCCCTAAAACTGAAAACAACATCTATCCTACAGTAGTTATTTTAAAAACTGTACTTGAGCTCTATATTCTTGCTTTTCTTTTTTTGTTACCTAGGAACATGGGTGTGTTTGTGTTTGTGTGTGTGTATGTGTTTTAATTTCAAATCAAGATAATTTTTTTCTTACTGGCTTCAAATTTTAATTGATGAGTGTTAATTTGTATTGTTAAATGCTGTCAATTCTTCTGATAAATATTTTGCCTTCTGGTACAGTTAAAATATGGAATATGTCTATCCTTTGGAGTCTGTTCTGGTAGAGAGTGGGAGATATTATGAGTGATCCAGAAAACTGCATCAGGAGGCTTCTTTTGTATTTGGAAAAAAGGTTTATTTTAGACTTATTCTACTGACTATAATATTAATGCTTAGTGTATGAGAACAACTTACAGGAAACTAATCTTAAAAGTTAAGTTTTTCATATCACTCAATAGTGCCTCATATCTGTTTTTTTTTCCCTGCAAGCATACTGCTTAAATTTATGATATGAGGCAGGCATGGTGATGCACACCTGAAATCCCATAAGCTCCAAAAGCTGAGGCAAGAGGATCAAAAGTTCCAAAGTCAGCTTCAGCAACTTAGTGAGGCCAAGCAACTTAGGGAGACCCTGCCTCAAAAAAGGGGGGGGGGATGTGGCTCAGTGGTAAAGTGTCCCTAGGGTCAATCCCTGATACACCCCCCCCAAAAAAAAATCCCCTATAAAACCCCTATGGTATGAAACTGTTTTTTTAGGTACATGAAAATAGAAATACTGGATAAAAGTCATTTCCCAAGTAAAATGATTTCAATAATTCCTATCATTGCCCTTAATGGGAATTATTTGTAATATGCATTTGGACTGTTTCTTTTCTAAAATAGTTTCATAAAGTAGCCTTGTTGCTTTTGTTTGCTTTATTAGATGTACTATTAGTGTAAAAGTAGTGTATTGTTATTTCAGTTTTATTAACAAAGAAAAATTTACCATACACATATCAGAAATATAAATAGTCTGAGATGTAACTTTTCTTTTTACAGTTGTAGTTAAAATGCTGTTAAGAAAAAATTGCTTCAAGTAGAATCACCTGAGGAGATTTTAAAAATCCCTTTAGCCTTGCCTAATTTATATTTTTATTTTCTTTAAGACAAGGTGAAAGTTTTCCTTAAGATCACATTTTCAAGAAATCATGGGAAAAATAAAATGTTGTATGTACTTGCTTAGTTAAGCCCATTTCCTTCTAATCAGAAAATACAGAAAGTATCTCTTGAGTAACCAAATGCAGAAGAATAAGATAAAGTACTCAAACTGTAGAAAAATAGAAAGAAAAAATACAGAATAAAGAAAGAGATTAAAAATAGTCCTTATAAGCCAAGCACAGTGGCACATGCCTGCAGCAGTGGCTTCAAGGGCTGAGGCAGGAGGATTGCAAGTTCAAAGCCAGCCTCAGCAAAAGCAAGGCACTAAGCAACTGAGTGAGACCCTGTCTCTAAATAAAATACAAAATAGGGCTGGGGATGTGGCTCAGTGGTCGAGTGCCCCTGAGTTCAGTCCCTGGTATGCTCCCCCCCCCAAAAAAAAATAGTCCTTATAACATAACATCTCATTGGAGGTGATTAATCTGCATAATCTAGCAGAGAGTCTGTATAATCTAGCAGAGAGCAAAACTGAACAGAAGAGTAGTCAAAATCTAAGTTATAAGAGGTATGTGATAATACTTACATGCTTCATATGTAGCAGAATACTTCAGGTCTTAGAACTTATTCTTATTTTAGAGATACTTCTAGCACGGTCAGCATATTACAATTATCCCCCTTTGAAGATGCAGAGAGTGCTATCAACATCTGCAAAAACTGTTGGGGATATTATTAGATGTATAAAGTGACAGTTTATATCTGTATAGAAAAGGGAAGATGCATGAACTAGCACAATGATTTGTATCCAATTAGTGCAGCAACAAGCACTCATTTTTAGGGTGTCCAACCCATGTTTTTTAATACTTTGCCCTTGTGAAGTTTACATATTGATTTTCTTTCCTTTTTTTTTTTTTTGGTACTGGAGATTGAACTCAGGGACACTCGACCACTGAGCCACATCCCCAGACCTATTTTGTGTTTTATGTAGAGAAAGGGTCTCACTGAGTTGCTTAGCCCCTCACCCTTGCTGAGGCTGGCTTTGAACTCGCAATTCTCCTGTCTCAGCCTGCCTAAGTGCTAGGATTACAGGCTTGCGCCACCACATCCTGCTTACATATTGATTTTCTTAGAAACTTTTTGGACTTCTTCACAGTCACATCCCCAAAGCTATTCTTAAGACAACATAGGCTTTTCATTTTATCCTTGCTTTCTGAAGACCATATAGAGGTTCAATCTGCATCACTTTCTTTTTAAAAAATATACCACATTATCTTACAGAGTTCTTTCTCTAAGATGGGCTATGGAACCAGCTGGCTTATCATTTTCTTGCAGAAGATAAAATATAGGCAGATTTAAAAGACTTTATTGCTAAAGGTTATGGAAAAAGAGAAGGGATAACCAAAATGACAAATATGAGGGAAATTACAAGGGGTACTGTGCCCCTGAATCCTGAATTTCTTGCAAGATAGTGTTCAGCATAGTACAGTAATACATGTTGCAGCCTGGCATATGGTAATCATATGACCTTCTTGTTGTATGACTTCCTACTATGTGACTTTGGGGGGTTGCTTAAACTCTTTGGTTATCAGTTTGCTCATCTGTAAAGTGAGGGATTTGAGTTAGGTTATATTTAAGGTAGGAGTCTACTAGCTCTACAGTTACCATTGTATGTGCTTAGTCATAACCTTGCGTTCTTGAGAAAAGCTAAATTCTGTTCTGTATAGTCCTTTTAAGAAGACAAGTCCATGTTTAATATGCTTTAGAAAATTTTCCATCAAAAGCCATTTTCTTGATATGATAAATTGTTTTCTAAGGAGAGTGCATGTATAGAGTACAGTTCCATTTCTTGATGTTTTTCAGTTGAAATTTTGAAATAGTTAACCTTGACTGCAGCTCATTCATTGACCATTGTTATGGTTTAGATATTAAGTGTCCCGCAAAAGCTCATGTGTGAGTGTTTAGGGGTGAAATGCTTGGGTTATGAGAGCTTTAACCCAATCAGTGCGTTGATCCTCTGATAGGGATTCACTGATTGGTTTCTGAAAGCAGGTAAGGCATTGCTGGAGGAGATAGATATTGGGGGAATGCCTTTGGAATGTATATTTTGTATCTGGCAAGTAGAGCCCCCCCCCATTTCCTGATGTCTTGAGCCACTTTCCTCCAACACACTCTTCCATCATGATGTTCTGTTTCACTCAAGCCCTAAGGAATGGAACCAGATGTCTATGGACTGAGATCTCTGAAACTGTGAGCCCCCAAATAAACTTTTCCTACTCTAAATTTGTTCTTGTCAGATCTTTTAATTGGAGCAGCAAAGAAGCTGACCAGAACAACTCTAATGGTTATGATGGCAATCAAGTACCTTCATTTCTCTAAACCTTGGGAAATAGTAATTTTGCACTAAGTGTTTTGAAAAAATGATATTTGCCAAATATCAATTTGTGCCACACTTAAGTTATTTCCCATATTTGTTTCTCATTTAATCCTCTCCTAAGATGTCTGTATGTGGTTCTAACATCCCATGATGTATATGCTGCTCCTCATATATTTCCAAATATTCATATCCCTATTGTCTAGAGCAGGGTTTTGTTTTTTAAATTGCAAAATGCCACCTAACTTTTGGTCATGAAATTGATTACAACTTTAAGAAAGCATGGTGTATCAGAATGCATGTAGTAAGGATGGTTTTTAATTTATACACACTTTTTTTTTGTAGGGCACAGGGCAAAAACTTCAAAGTCTATAGAATATTTGAGTAACAGATGATATGAGGGAAAACAGTATAATAGAAGTCATTTAGTTCTACAAATATTATACCATATATTTTACTTACTTTGGCATGCATATAATCTCATATGAGCAGTGTAATGTAGCAACTGACAGTGTGGCTCTGGAATAAGACAAAATAAGTTTGAATCTCAGCTATGCTTCTTGTACCATTTTCGACATATACCTTAACCACTTTAACCTTTATCTTTCTTATTTCTCAGTACAGTAAATTTTACAGGGCAGTATTAAGGATTGAATGAAATAATTCATATAAAATGCTTAGTGCTCAGAAAATGTAGTTGATTTTTATGGCTCCTAAAGCCATATGGAGGTGCTTTTAGTACCATTATTATTGCCTGAATGCTTTTTTCAGGACTTATGATTTCCATGCACAGTAGTCAAAGGATTCAAGTGTCTGATTCATCTTCTTGTCTTCCCATTGGCTGAGTGGTGGGAAAGAATCTGTATTACCACTATTTCAATCAGATTTCTTACCTGGTGTTTTATAGATTTTCTTTTTTCTTTTTTGTTCACTACCTTGCATTACTTATCATTTTTTCTTTATTTTTTTTTACTTATCATTTGTTTTGAACAGATTTAGTGTTCATTTTATTTGGGGCATAGTAGGAAACATTTCCTTTTTGGTGTAAGAAATGTTGAAGGAGCTAAAGAAAGCCTATGGATTTTGCTGTTCTGAAAAATGCTTATTATTTCTCCAGGCATTTATTGAGGGAAAAGTACATCTTTTCTGCTCTCAATACCTAGAAAAGTAAAGGGAGTTATCTAACTCTGGAAAAGACTCTCTCAGTATTGCTTGCTTACCCTTCTCTGTGAATCATAAATTTGAGGCAGTTCTTTGGAGGGAGCTACATCTGTTACCAGTTCCCTCAGCAGCATCATTTTCATCTCCCATGCCTCTTGTCATTTTCTCATTTTCTCCAGTGTTCTCATGATGTTTTGGATAACTCAGGCTGCAGCAATTAAAATCAAATGTGGCTGCTTACCCTCAGATTCTCATGTTTAACATAAAATCCCAATGCACAGAAACAATTATAATTCCATATAATTGACCTGTTACTCATGCTAAATCATCTGTTATTACCTTTTAGTGTAAAGACTCTTAACTGAAAAATTAGCCTGTGCCTGTTATATATGTAAATGGATTTAAATGTAAAACAGAATAAAAATCACTCAGTGATATGATATATAGTGTAGAGAGATTGGAGGTAATTTGGAAAACATTTAGTTGTGGCCAGCAAGATAAGAGATACTTTCTGAAAGGTTGATTTGTTCTCTTTGCTTTCCTAGTAATTTCATTAAAGGGCAGTATAAAAAGAGACAATAACTCATCACAGATATCGATTAATCAGAGCATTATTATGGGGGGAGCATATTACTATACTGAGGCTGTCAAAAAAGTTTGCAAATATAAGTGACTAAGGCTTCTTGGCCAGTGGAATGCTTAATGTGTTTCATCTTGTATTGTATGTTACCAAGAGCTTTAATTTGGCAACGTTGTACTACTTGACCGAATTGTATTTTATCACAGTTAAAAAGGTACTAACACAATTTTTTCTTAATAGTCTTGTCATATATTTTGCTTTGGTCCTTTTGAGTCTCAGAGTAACCCTTTTGGTAGTTAATATTATCTCATCTCCTTTTTACAAATGTGGAGTCTGAGGCTTCGCTAAATTTGGCCTGTATCAAATAGTTAAAACTGAAGTTGCTTTGACTAAAGCTGACATATTAGATTGAGCTTGTTGGATTCTTCCAACTGAAAATAAAATAATCAAGATTAGAATAGTTTTCCCTAGGTTTGTGGTTGGTAGTTTCATTTTGGAGTGTTAACATTGTTGTCATTCAAATCCTGACACAACAGTAGCCTCATGTCAACCCTTTTTTGACAACATTGTAACATCTATGTCATCTTACATACCTTTTGATGAAAATGAACAGAATGCCCAGGTTGTGTTTAACCCTTAAAACTGAAAAAAAGAATTACAGTCACTAAATCAAGACAAGACATGGGATCAGAGACTATAGTTACATTTTGAGATATAATTTGTTTCAGTAAGAATTCTTCATTGATTCCAGGGCATATAATCTCCCACTGAAATACATTGTGCACATGCTAGGGTTTGCCATTTTTTGTTTGTTTTGGTATTCTGCACTTGCAAATTCAGTTTTCAAGGTCAAGTATGGGATTCATTCTTCAGTTTCTAAAGTATTGTCTTTTGTTTTTCTTTGTTTTGTACTGGGAATTGAAGCTTGGGCCACTTTACCTCTGAACTACATCCCCACCCAGCGCTTTTTGTTTTGTTTTGAGACAGGATCTAAGTTGTTTAGAGCCTCTCTAAGTTGCTGAGAGTTGCTGAGGCTACCTCCAACCTGCAGTCCTCCTGGCTTAGCTTGTCGAGTTGCTGGGATTACAGGCATGTGCCTACACACCCTGCTGAAATTTTTTTTTGTTTTTTCTTTTAATTTGATCTGCTTGGGATATCAAATCACACGTGCTATACAAGTACTGTACCACAGAAGTAGCCCCCCAGCCCTGACTTTTTTATTATTAATATTTGGTTCTTAAAGTTTTCAGTAGCTGTTAGCATTTACAATGGGACCTTATGTCTTAATTTACAGCATGTATATGGTAATACCTTTTAACCTCCAAGGGCCTTCTCATTAAAAATAAATAAAAGTGTAATAACTGACACTTTTATGCATCTACCTCCAGAGCTTTTCTTTATGTTTGTGTTCTTTATTTCCAAAAATATACCTTATTTTAGATTCTATTTTGAAACCTGTTTGTTTTTTTCCATAATACGTTATGAACATATGAACATCATTCCGGGTCAACCAAAAGTTCTCTCTCATTAAAAAAACAAAACAAAACAAAAAACAAAAACAAAAACAAAACTCTTTTCATTTGGAGCCAGGCACAATGGTGCATACTTGTAATCTCAGTGACTTAGGAGGCTGAGGCAGGAGGATTACAAGTTCAAAGTCAACTTCAGCAACTTAGCGAGACCATGTCTCAAATACATAAGAAGGGCTGGGCATGTGGCTCAGTGGTTGAGTGCCCCTGGGTTCAATCCTTGATAGCCACCTCCAAAACAACAAAAACAACAAATAAAAACCTTTTCATTTGGAAATAATGGTAAACTCATATACATTTGTGGGAAATAATATAGGAAGACCCTATATAATGTTTTCCCCCAGTGGTAAGATCTTACATAACTATATCACAACCAGAAAATTCTTATATACTGATCTTATTAATATTTTACCATTTTACATATACTCCTGTCTGTATTTGGTTCTTTGCATTTTTATCATATGTGTAGATTTATGTGAACAGCACCACGGTCAAGATACAGAATGCAAAATGATGTTTAATGATACATTTTTATACTTACGGACTTCTTCGTTCTTAGTTTATCCCTAATCCCTGGCAAATTCTAATCTGTTCTTCTATAGCATTATGACATTTCAAAAATCTTACTAAATTCCATTTAAAATAGTTGCCTAGTAAATATTCTTCTGTATGAATATCAGTCATTTTATTTAAACAATCAGTTTTTGTTGGAAATTTAAGCTTTTCAGGTTATCACTTGTGCAAACTACTGATGTACCAATTGTTTTGTACATATTGTTTCCTTAGGAAAAGTATCTGAAGTTAAACTTTTTGGATTGAGTTTTTGAAGGTGGTTCAGTAATGCTTCTGGTTTACATTGATGAGTTGACTTAAAAATTCCTCAATCTCCCTAGCTGAGTACTAGAATGCTTATTTTCCATAGTCTTTTAATATTGGCTATGATTGTCTCATTTTTAATTACTGTTATCTGGATAGACAAATAATGTTATTTTCTTGTTTGAATTTTAATTTTAATGTAATAAATGAGGCTGAGTATTTAATGTGTATCTTGGTCACCTATATTTCCTTTATTAATCGCTTTAATCCATTTTCCACTGGATAATTAATTTTTTCCCTATCAATGTGTAATATTTTGTTACACACTAAAGACTTCAATTCTTCGTCATATGTAGTTTCTTTTGTTGATTTTTTGTAGTTTTTTTAAAAGATCTTTTACCTCCTTGGTTAAATTTATTCTGAGGATTTGTTGTTGTTATAAATGGGATTGTTTTCCTAATTTGTTTTTCAGATAATTTAGTATATAGAAATACTGCTGTTTTTGTGTCTTGATTTTGTATTCTTTATTATTTCCAACAGTGTATATATATAAAAGCATGTGGTCTTCAAACAAGGGCAATTTGGCTTCTTCCTTTCCAATTTGGATACTTTATTTTTTTCCCTTGCCCAGTTGTTCTGCTGGCATTTCCCATGTTATATTGAATAAAAGTGTTGAAAGTAGACATACTTATTCTTTTCCAAATGTTAGTGGAATAACTTTCCATTTTTCCCTATTCAGTGTGATACTACCTGTGGTTTTGTCATATATCACTTTTGTTGTTTTGAGGTACATTCCTTCTATAACTAATTTGTTGAGAGTTTTTATCATGAAGGAATATTATTTTATCAAATGATTTTTATGTGTCTATTGAAATGATCATATGATTTTTGTGCTTTATTCTGTTAGTGTGGCATATTGCATTTCTTGATTTTTGTATATTGAATCATTCTTGTATCACTGGAATAAATCCTACTTGATTGTGGTGAATGATCTGTTAAATATGCAGTTGAACTTTGTTTCCTAGTATGTTTTGCAGACTTTTGAATATATGTATATCAAGGATATTGGCTTGTAGTTTTCCTTTTTTGTTGTGTCCTTATTGTCATATATATTATCAAAGTTTGGCTTCTATGTCTATGATACTGTCTAGTATGAAAATTTATAATTTTTATATTGTTATCTATATCAAAGATTTTTAAATGTTTTCTACATTTGGAGATATGCATGGAAAGCCTTTCGCTCCAAGATTAAGAGGTTAAGTATATATTATAACTTATTTTCTTTTTGCAATATTCTTCTCTTCTTTTTTCCTCCACTGTACTGGGGATCATATCCAGGGCCTCACATATGCTCAGTGTTTCAATTTTTAGATTTAAACATCAATTCATCTGATTCATTTTGTTGTAGAATATGAGTTTTTTCCCTTAAATCATTAGCCAGTTATTACAGCATCATTAAGCTCACAATCTATTCTTATGCCACCAAATTGAAGTAGCTACCTTATTTTGTCCAGTATGATCCATTTTTGGATTTTCTCTTTTGCCACTAATCCAGGTTTCTCCTTCAGTGTAGTGTGTGTTAAAATGGAAAGTATAAAGCAAGAAGAGTAAAGTAGGTCATCAAATCTATAAGGAAATGGTAACTTTCCCTCTTAGAAGCTATAGAAATCACAAAAAAGGAAACATCTGAATGTGTAAAACATTATAGCATCTACTCTGAAAAATAGCAAACTAAAAGTAAAATGAAACCAACGTGGAATTATTTGATACTTATAAGGACTAATAACACATAAAGATTTCTTTCAAAATTTCTGTGAAAACATTTAGGTCTGTAAATAGACGGGCAGAACACTTAAATAAACGTGACAAAAGAAGATCAAATTATTCAACAAAATGCTGGGAAAATACCTTATTGTCAATTGCAAAATAATCTATTAAAAATAAAAATAATAACTAAATGCTTGGTGAAATTGTATTCAGTTGATGTACTGATATTATCATATATTATGACATTAACAAAGTAATGTAACTGTTTGTACTAAGAGTTGTCAACATGCTCATTGCCTTAGAGTCACTAATACCAGATCTGAGAGTTTATTCTGAAGAAATTGTTTAATGGAGATAAAAAGCTATCAGGATGATGACATCCATTTTAAAGCTACTTATTTTACTTAGAGTAAAATTTGAAAATAATATAAATGTTTTATTTTGTATATTAAAAAACTCATATTTCTAAGGAGGCTGACTGGCTGTGTGGCTAGTGGAATATGCAGTGTTAAAGTGAGGCCCAGGACCTGGTCCGTGGCTTTCTGTTTGATTCTGGGTATTGTCCCTTTGAATTAATACTTAATGCTTATGACTGTAGGATACACAAAAAATTATAAGAGCATTACTAATGCTTCAAAAGCTCCCTGCTGTGCCTTCCTCATTTTATCCCTACATCCTTTCCTGAAATTATAACCATTATGGTAAATTTTGTCAGTTTGTAATATTGTAGTTTGTAAAGTGAGTTTATTATGTGTTCATATATCTCTAAACAATAACTCATTGTAACTCCTGCCTAACTTTGAGAATTCTACTTGCATGACTTGCTTTTGGTGATTGGTTGTTTTGTTTTTGAGGTTCATCCACATATATGCACATGTCTGTGATCCCCCCATACACACATTTACGCTGCTATCATACAGTATTCTAGGCTTGCAAATCTTCAACCTCACTAGGTTCTGCTGGTTTACCAACGTTCATGTATTTGTTTCCCTGTTGGTTCTCAGTTTTTTAAGCCTCTCCCACAGGAAATATATATTGTCAGAAACATACACATTTATGCTAAAATAAGAGAATACCATGCATGTCACTGTGCAAGTTTTTCAGTTAATAATCCTTGTTTGGCAATCCATTCCAGTTTATTTTTTTTCTCATCTAGCATATGGACCATATTTAATTTTCTCCATTACCACCCCATACCCTTTTTAGCTGATACGTATAATGGAGTTCAGTTCAGCATTTTGCCTTGCTTCTTTTTGGGGAGGAGTACTGGGGATTGAACTCAGGGGCACTCAACCCCTGAGCGACATCCCTATCCCTATTTTGTAGTTTATTTAGAGACATGGTCTCTAAATAAACTTGCTTTTGCCAAGTCTGGCTTTGAACTTGCGATCCTCCTGTCTCAGCCTCCCAAGCCACTAGAATTATAGGCATGCACCATTGTGCCTGGCTGTGCGTTGCTTCTTAATTGTTGTCCTGTAAAATGTTTTATCCTAGTGCTGTCCATTCTTTCTTTTAAAAATTATAAATGTTGAAGATGTAGTTCAGTGGCCCTACCGAGTGTCCTATATTTGGGATTTGGATGCTGTCTCCTTTCTAGTGTCATTTACCTTATTCCTCTGTCCCACGTTTTCCCTTAAACTGGAAGTTATATCTAAAGGTTTGATGGACTCAAGGTTAACATTTTTTGTTAGAATATATTTTAGGTGATGTGAATGTCATGTTGGAGCATACCAGAAGAAATGTAATATCCAGTTGATCCACCATTAGTGTTGTTAAGATTGACCCAGGAATAGAATGGTGGCAGTCTGATACCTCTATGATATGGGTATCTTCCCGCCCCCCATTTGAAAATAATCTGTATATTGTAAATTTGTTATTGTACAAATGTTCAATTTGATGTCAGCCATTCATATAGTTGTTTTAACATTAATTGCCAACCCTTGTATGAATAAGTATTTTAATTTGGGCCTACAAAATGATTTTTTAAATTATTTGATTCCTTCCACATGTATTAGCTGCCATTGAATGGTTTCTGTCCTTTACAAAGGAGAATGTACCTTTGTAGTATTATTGATGTCCACCATGTAGAGGACCTACTTCCTAGAATCAGGTCATTTAGGAAAATGAATTAGTCATAAAATTACTTGAGGGGATGGACAGAGAGATATCCTGATGCAATATAATACTCAGTAGCACATGTTAGATACAAACTCTTTAAGTTCTGAGCTTATAATTGCCACATTACTGAGTATGTGACTTTGGGCAAATTATTTAACATCTCTGTTTCACTTTCTTCATCCTCTCCTGCTATGTATATACATGTGGAAAAGATTGGAAAGTCATGGGAAAATGGAAATATTTTTGGTTAGGAGCCAGGTTATGGATGATTCAAACATTTTCTGTAGCAATACACTATGTTTACATTGTAAGAGAGGAAATGAAAAATAAATTTAACCATTGTGCTTATGTTTAAATATTTCTCATGTACAATTTAAAGGGCAAACTTACCAAAAGTGATTTATGAATCTTGTACATTGATTTTGATTTATCCTTCTTGAAATAGTGCATAAGAAGTTCTTAATTCAATAAACTAACTTTAATTAGACAAAATTTTATCCTTTACCTATTTCATTTTAATAAACTCAGTGTAATCACTATCTTTTTAATGTGCAGGATAGAATAATTATCTTCAGTGTTTTCTCAGTGATGTGTAGCTGATTTCTTTTAAACACATAATGAAATTACATTTAATATTCAATATGAAGTGTTTGTACCTTAAGGAATATTACATAGTTAAAAAGAACAAATTTATTGGTAGAAGTTGAGTATTCTTAATTAAAAAAATTTAAATCTAAATGATCCAAATTCCTAAATATTTTGAGAGCCAACATGATACCATAAGTGAAAAAATTCCACACCTAGGTTAATGTGATGGGTCAGTCAAAGTGCAGGCTCAGTAAAAATATTCTATAAAATTATATTTAGGCTATGTGTTTAAGGTGTGTGTGGAATAATCTCATCCCCAACATATCTCAAGTATATGCAGATACTGTTGAATCTGAAAACTTCAGAAATCTGAAAGTCTTCTAGAGGTTCCAAGCATTTTGAATAAGGGGCACTAAGTTTGTAAGTTTTTGTCTCTACTTTTTAGAAAATGTCTTTCTCGAAAGGTTTTTATATAAGGGTGGAGAATGTGTTTTTTGTGATTTTATAACACTCTTGGAATGAATACTTTGTTTCATCTATTTTAGACTCAGTTTTATAAATAATACAATTAAAGGTAAAGTTTCTTCTGAGGAACATAAGTGAAATATGTTCTGAACAAAGAAACTTTGTTTTCCTCATTACAAGTTAAGTATTATATTAAGTTTATATTAAGTTTTAAGAGAGCTGGGGGCTGGGACTGTAGCTCAGCGGTAGAGTGCTGGCCTTGCATGCGTGGGGCCCTGGGTTCGATCCTCAGCACCACATACAAAGCAATAAAATAAAGACATTGTGTCCATCTACAACTAAAAAAAAAAATTAAAAAAAAGAGAGCTGGTCTGGGGTAACTTTTGCTTTGAAAAGATAATTTTGATCACTTAAATTGATACAACAGAAATTTTAGTGTTATGAAAACTAAGTAAAATTAATTGTAGTAGAAACTACTTATTTAGTGTCATGGATGAGGTCTTAGGAGATACTTACATTGCTTAATAAAACTTCTCAGGGAATTTGAGTTGGTAGAGTTTGCTCAATTTAGATAAAAACTTGAACACTAAATCTGTTTTTTCAGAGAATTACTATTTTGCAGGCCCAGTCTTTCATTGGCTCTCTAAAATTTCTAAGCCTTTTTATTTTATTGGTTCTTTTTAGTTATACATGACTGTAGAATCCATTTTGACATAATTACACAAACATGGAATAAATCTTATTCTAATTCAGGCCCCAGTACCTCTCCTTCCCCTTCCTATCCCCACCCCTGTTCCCTTCCCTTTGCTGATCTTTCTGTCATTTACCTGTGGTTATTTTTTAAATTAATTTCTTGTGGATCTTCATGATGTTCAGATTCACTGTGGTGTACTCACACACACACATAGGAAAGTTGTGTCAGATTCATTACACTCTTATTACCAAACCCCTTCCCTTCACTTCATTCCCCTTGGTCTATCCCACTGAACTTCTATCCCTCCCCTTATTGTGGGTTAGCTTCCACATGTCAGAAAACATTCAATCTTTGGTTTATTGGTATTGGCTTATTTCACTTAGCAAGATAATCTCCTCTTCCATCCATTTACTGGCAAATGCCATAAAGTCATTCTTCTTTAAAATGAGTAATACACCATTGTGTATATATACCACATTTTCTTTATCCACTCATGTGTTGAAGAGTACCTAGGTTGACTCCATAGCTAAGCTATTGTGAATAATGCTGCTGTAAACGTTGATATGATTGTGTCACTGTAGTAGGCTGATTTTACATCCTTTGGATATGTATACTGAGGAGTTGGATAACTGTCAAATAATTTTTCTATTTCTAGTTTTTTTTTTTTTTTTTGGTACTGGGGATTGAACTCAGGGACACTCAACCACTGAGCCACATCCCCAGCCTTATTTTGTGTTTTATGTAGAGACAGGGTCTCACTGAGTCGCTTAGTGCCTCACCATTGCTGAGGCTGGCTTTGAACTCGCTGTTCTCCTGTCTCGGCCTCCCTAAGTGCTGGGATTACAGGCTTGAGCCACCACGCCCGGCTTATTTCTAGTTTTTAAAGTACTTTTTTTAGTTGTATATGTATATAATACTTTTATTTAATAATTTTTATGTGATGCTGAGGATCCAACCCACTGCTTCATACATGCTAGGCAAGTGCTCTACCACCGAGCTATAACCCCAGCCCCCCATTTCTAGTTTTTTTTTAGGAATCTCCATAATACTCTCTGCACTGGTTCTTATTATGGAAAATTTCAAACATAAAAACGTATAGCAAGATAATCTCCCATGTACTAATCTTGTATTTTCAACAGTTACCAGTTTATAGCTACTCTTCTGTGTATTCTTCACTCTTTCTCATTTCACCAGCCAACCCCGGATTATTTTGAAGGAAATCCCAGTTATCATTCTATCTGTAAATATTTCAACATGTATCTAGAAGAAGAAGACTCTGTTTTAAACGTAATCACAGTACCTCCATCACCTGCCCTTCATTCACGTCCAGTGTTTTCATTGTTTCTTTGCTCTTGTACAGTTTGTAGCTTAGTTTTCATTACTGAATTGATTTTAAAAAGCAATTTCTTAACTCATTTCACTCTTTTTCAAATAGCTGTTCTCTAATCACCTCACTTTTGAGCTTTTCTAATTGAGATTTATGATGTTCTCAGAAATGCTGCCATTTTCTTATTTCTTTTAGCTCATATTACCAGAATTATGTTAAAAAGTTTTCATCCAATTTGTGAGGATGTCCTTCTGACATGCTTTCATTGTCTGTGCAGTGTTATCTTGCTTTGTATTCCCTTTTTTCCCTGAAAGTACCTTGAATGGAATTTCAGCAAGATCTTTTTGTGTTGCTCATTTTTAAGTGAAATGAGCTTTCTTTATTTGTTTAATAAGGAGTACAGGCCAGGTAGCTTTTCTAACTTCACTACTGTTGATCTTTCTTTTCTGTCTTCACAAAGTAATGAAATATGTTACCTGGTATCTGACATCTGTTGGCTGTTAACCTCTAGACTTTCTCTTTCCTTTGCCCCCATTTCCCCCATTCTGCTGCAGTTGGATAAGGTTCCCAGTTACTCCTATATGTAGGATTTTGTCTAGGAGTCTCTGGTTTGTCAGTTTCCTAACTCACATTGCCCCCTCCCTTCTCCCCTCTCTAATCTAGCACTCTTCAGGGATTCCTATGCACTCACCTGCAGTTGAAGCCTGCAAAGTCTCCCAATTTTTCATTGTTTTTTTGGGGGGGTACTGGGGATTAGATTCAGGGGCACTCAATCACTGAGCCACATCCCCATCCCTATTTTGTATTTTATTTAGAGACAGGGTCTCACTGAGTTGCTTAGTGCCTTGCTTTTAAAAAAAAATTTAGTTATAGATGGACACAATGTCTTTATTTACTTTTATGTGGTGCTGAGGATCGAACCCAGTGCCTCACATATGCAAGGCATGTGCTCTACCACTGAGCTACAGCCCTAGCCCTGGTTCTTTGCTTTTGCTGAGGTTGGCTTTGAACTCCTGATCCTCCTGCCTTAGCTTCCTGAGCCACTGGAATAAGAGGCATCTGCCACCGTTCCCGGCTCAGACAGTCTTAATGTTCCAATGAGTACTGGATAACAGTTTTGGGGATTTTTTTTTTGGCTCTGAGGCCTATCACAAATTTCTTTGTCTTCCCTTCATTTCCATTTGCACGTTTTCTTATATAATGTGGGCTTTATAATCATTGGTGGTTTTTAATAACCTGTTTGTTTTGGGGGGTTCATGATGATATTTTATCACCTAATTTTGTTGTAGATGTTGTTCCTACAAAATTTGGTATTCTGGTTGCATTTTCTGCTTTTCAAAGTGTTTTTCATGTGTATTGAAAAGACACTAATAAAAAATATAAGTACATAGCAGAAAGATCAGTAGAGGGAAGGTAACTCGGGGGAGGAGAGGAGGGGAGGAAAAGGGGAAGTACTGGGGACTGGATTAGAACAAACTCTATTCTGTGCTTTTATAATTGTGTCAGAATGAATCCTATCATCATGTATAACTAAAAAGAATTAATAAAAATAATTTTAAAATGTTTTATTAGTGCCTTATAGTTATACATAATAGTGTTGTCCATATTGACATATTCATAAATGAATATAATGCAGTTTTCTCCATTTTAATCCCCAGCACTTTTCCTTTCCCTCCTCTTCTTTTTCCCTCTGATCCCCTTCCTCTACCCTATTGGTCTTCTATTTATTTATTTATTTTTAATTGATATGTTATATGTAATAGTGGAATGTATCGTGTTATATTCATATGTGCATATAGCATAATTTGGTTATATTCATTCTCCAATTCTTCTTCTTCTCCTCTCCTCCTCCTTCTCCCTTGTACCCCTGCCTCTACTGATCTCCCTTCTAGTTTCCAAATTCTTCTCTATTAATTCATTTTTTTTTCTCTGGACCTTCTACATATATGAGAGAATGAGGGACCTTGGGGAATGTTCACCAAATCTTTATTCCTAGAATCCTGATTTTATTTTTCAGTTCACGTCATTTGCCCAAAAATAGAGGTCAAAATGTTGATCTGATATTAATATTCACCTTTCAGAACCTATAACAAAATTGTAGACCACTTACTCCAAGTCCTTCATTTTATCTAATAAGTATATATATTTAAGGAAGCTGAATTCCAGAGAGGGTGAGTATTGTGATTTGGGTATGAGGCATATCTCACAAGCTCCTATGTTAATGCAGGAATATTTGGAGTTAAAATGATTAGATTGTGAGAGTTGGAACCTAATCAGACCATCCTAATTGAATGGACTCAGTAACTGCAGGCAGGTGGGTGAGGCTGGAGGAGATGGGTCACTGGGGGCATGCCCTGGAAGAGTTCTGCTTGCCTATAGTCCCTTCTACTTATCCCCTTCTGTTTCCTGGCTGCCATGAATGGAGCAGCACTCCTCCACCACACACTTCCACCATGTTGTTCTACCTTACCTTACAACCAAATAAATGTACCTGGCCAGCTAACTGTTGACTGAACCATAAGCCACAGTAAATTTTCTCTAGAACCATGAGCCACAGTAAATTTTCCTCTTCTAAGTTGTTCTTGTCATGCACAAAGCTGACTACCACAGTAAGTGACTTTCCTGATGTCACAACTGTTTAGTATAAACCTGAAAAAGGAGAAGCCAGTCTTCCTCCCTCTTAGTTCAGTACTTATTCCTAAAATTTTATGTTATATTGAATTTTTAAAATGTAACAAATTCTACACAAATAGTAATATTTTAATGGTGGTACATTTTTCTAAAACTGTAAAAAGTCCATAGATTTTAAAATCACTACATATACTAATATGTTTGATATTTTGTGAGGCATCAAAGTGAATTGAAATGATTGTTCATTTAAAAACAATACTTTTGGGCTGGGATTGTGGCTCAGTGATAGAGTGCTTGCCTCACATGTGGGAGGCACTGGGTTCGATCCTCAGAACTGCATATAAATACATGAATAAATAAAGGTCAATAAACAACTATTCTTAGTGATTCCCATGGCTACTTCCCTGGCAGTTTTAATAAGGTAGCCACCAAAATGTCTACTTAAGATACAAGCTTTGCGGGCTGGGATTGAAGCTCAGTGGTAGGGTTCTTGCCTTGCATGTGTGAGGCTCTGGGTTCGATCCTTGGCACCACATAAAAATAAATAAAGATTTTGTGTCCATCTACAACCAAAAAATATTTTAAAAAAGATATAAGCTTTGAATTGAAAGTTCAAGATGGGAATCAGCAAAAATTCTTGAGCCTGACTTGAAACTCATTTTTGCCTTATTTTGTGATGTCATCTTTTTTCAGTGGCCTTCAACATGAGTTAAATATGCAATCTTACATTTGCAGTTGCTCTCTAGTCATTTCTGTATCTAATGTTGTTTATGCTTTGTTTATAACAGTGCAGAAGATCTCTATCCTGGGATCAGTAGTAAAATAAAGGATGCAGTTCACTAAAAGCTTTTTGTATTCACAAGTTTTTCCTTACTGGTAATTCTTTTTTTTTTCCTAAAAAAGAAGTTGTTATTTATAAAAGCAGTCACAGTAAATTTTCTAGTTCTATGTAATTTTCTTTCCATTCTGGTCTTCACTAGTTATAAATAACACATGAAATGACTTTCAAGGTAGAAAGCAAGAATCCATTTTGAAATGTTCTATAAAATAAAGAGTGATTTATGGTTTCATATGATTTGGGCTGAAAGCACTCGGGCTTTGCCAGGTCATCAAAGTCCTGTCAGGGGAATCTATTATTTATTGTTCGATATGATGGGAGTGGTGTAAGTACTTTATTTTATGTTTATCTTATATAATATAGTGTTAGGAAAAATCAATTCCAAATACTAATACAATTTTAAGACTATATCATGGAGAATTAATGTGAATATTATAGTTGTAAATGATGAGGTTCAACACTAAGGATGTGGATTAAAGGGGAATTTTGAAAAAAATGAATGAACACCATCGTCATTCCTAGAAATCATTTTAGGTAAGATTTTGTCAGTGTTAATTTCATTTCTTTTTGGCCTTGACTTTACCCTAGTCCTTTATTTGATAGTGAAATATCTTTATTTTATCTAGATAGGATTTAGAAAATGGCAGAAAATTAAGACCAGACATGATGGTATATGATCATGCAATGTTCTGTAAACTTCAAATATGTATTTTTTGCTAACTGCCAACTTTAAAACAGAAACTCAACTAAGAAAGGTGCGATGAAGCAAATCTCAATTTCCTCCATTGCAATTCTTATTAAATGCTAATTTCATATCTTATGTTTACCTATGTTTAATAAAATGCCTTATCCAAGTCATTAGTATTATATCAGAATTATGAAAGTTTTCTGTGATCTTGTCGCAACACCAAGTTCTCTGGTACAGCTTTGCTAATGAATTTAATAATATGAAATATTTAAATGATAACAAATGTTTGATGATTTTCTGTGTACATACAGAAAAGGAACTTTTAAAAGGATAATTTTGTTGTTAAATTTTTGAAGATAAGTAAATGATAAGCAAGTGATAACATTTTCTCATCCTCAAATAACTAATCTTACTGAAGGAGTAGGAGGAAGAGGGAAGAAACTCAACATTTATAAAATTTTAGCAACATGCCAAGAGGCATTGTGTAAGGTGTTTCATATCATTTTGGACATATTCCTCCCATTTTACAGTTGAAAACATTGCACTTGTAGATTTCTACTTACATGTTTTATGGAGCGATTCTTGCGGAATGCTGTGACTTCACTCTGATCTGAGTTATTTGTTTATAACTCACGTGTGGCTTTTCTTTGTGAGAGAGACTGTATAATTCATTATAAACCTATGTATGTTCTATGTAAATGCTTCTTAAGGATTTTGTGTGAATTTGAGAAGAGATTCAGACATTGTTTACTTTTTAAGCATTAAAAATGGTTTTATTTTTAAATTAATCAAGTGTTTAAATGCTACTAAACTGAAGTTTACAAATATTAATTTAAACAAAACAAGCAGTCATTTTACTTATTTTACCCAAGTACTAATGAGACCAAAGGTTTAATTGTGTTACTTTTTCCTAAATAAGAATTTGTTTTTAATCTTAAAGCTGCAATTTTATGCAAGTTCATTCTCCATACTGTGAATAGAGGTTGTTTTTTTTTTTCCCCTGATAAATCGATTTGACTCTGCTATTCTGGTAAAAATCCTTTTCAAGACTGCCATGCGCTTGAGTACACAACTCTGCTATTTGGCTTCAGCCACTTTAAAAAATGAAACAAAACAAAATATTTGCTTTAGTGTAGAAAGAACATTTAACATAAGATATACCCTCTTAACATTTTAAGTGGATAGTATACTGTTAACTATAAGTACAATGTTGCACTACAAATCTCTAGAACTTGTACCTCTTGGTTAACTGTTACCCATTTATTAACAATTCCCCATTTGCCTCTCCCCAAACCTATGGCAACCACCATTCTATTCTTTAATTCTATAAATTTGCCATTTTAGATACCTCTTATAGGTAGAATCATGCATTATTTGCCCTTCTTTGACTTGCATTGTTTGCTGCAGTAATGTTCACAATAACTAAGAAGTGAGAATAATATAAATATTAAACAGTGGAAGAATTGATAAAATGATTGTGATATAGCCATATAATGGAGTAATACTCATTAATTAAAGAATACTGAAGCTACAATATAGAGGAACCTTGAAAACATTCTAAGTGAAATAGACTAGTCCGACCACTCTTTTTTTTAAGCATCACCTTTTAGTTCTTCCTTCCTTTACTCTTTGCCAAGAATTATCCTTTGCACTTTCCATTTTCCTTCAACACCCTTTAATTTAGGTGGTTACAGACTCTGAAAGATCTAGCTAGCTTCTCTTCTTTAGAGCTTTCTATCACTCCCCTCTAAGGTAGGAATGTTTCCTTCCATTGTGTTCCTG
>CM053417.1:59586803-59681115 GCA_028644305.1 Xerus rutilus
CTCCCTCCCTTCCTTCCTTCCTCTTTCTTTCTTGTACTAGAGATTGAACTCAGGGGCACTCGACCACTGAGCCACATCCCCAGGCTGATTTTGTGTTTTATGTAGAGACAGGGTCTCACTGAGTTGCTTAGTGCCTGGCCGTTGCTGAGGCTGGATTTGAACTCGCCATTCTCCTGTCTCAGCCTCCCTAAGTGCTGGGATTACAGGCTTGCGCCACCACGCCCGGCTCTTTCCCCATTTCTTTAGCATGTAATTGAAGAGAATCCATTGTGTGCCTCCTTCCTGTGTTCAAGTAACACTTTTTACTGAATAGGTGGGAAGAAATATGAAAATTTGGCTAGAAAGACATTGGTATCTGTATTCTTAATTATAATTTTAATTATTCTATGAATGGAGATAATATGCTCTTGCCATTTAACATTGGAGCAGCCTATTTATTTGACAAACTTGTGGGGATGTCTAGATGGAAATATGGAAAAACACAAATGATAGTCATTTTGGTTTTATATAATCTGGACTCAAATCATATTCAGAATTGAAAACCATTTTTGGCATTGCTTCATCAGCAGAGACTTGACTTCTGACAGTGTTGATTATTATAAGCATGAATATAACCACATACATATCTGCATACCCAAAGTCATAGGTATTTTGAGCCAGAGAAGTGTAATATTATTGTTTGCCAGTGTACTGGCATCTGGTGAAAATGTGTATATCGTTTGGAGTAGTGTTAGATGAAAGTATCACTTCTAAAATATTTTCTGAAGGATAAGAGTAGGTAGGCTGAGCACAGTGGTGCATGCCTGTAATCACAGCAGCTCAGGAGGCTAAGGCAGGAGGACTGTGAGTTCAAAGCCAGCCTCAGCAAAATAGAGGTACTAAGCAACTCAGTGAGACCCTGTCTCTAAATAAAATACAGAAAAGGGTGGGGGATGTGGCTCAGTGGTTGAATGTGCCCCTGAGTTCAATCCTTGGTACCCCCCCACCAAAAAAAAAGTAGATGGTACTCATTTGGCAACTACCCTTGCCAACAACTAAACAGTATTATAAGGTAGATGATAGTATTCCAATTCATGAAGAAACAAAGGCTCAGAGAATTCAAGTGACTTGTCTGAGGTTGCATAGCAAGTTGATCACCAAATCTAAGATGCAAAGTAAGGTCTATCAGATTGAGACTGTGCCCATTTCATTATGTTGCCAGTACTGCCCTTGAATACTTAGTCTCAAATGTCTGTCCAAGTCTGAGATAGTGAATTCTCATGGTTTTTGAATTGACAATACTGAATTAGTTGGTATTTGGTAGCATGTCCAAACCCATTTCCTCACATGGCTATTACTTCTTGCCTCAAATGATTATATGAGAAATACATGAGATGATGTACACTAAAATATGATGTGAAGTATAAAACCCTATAGTGTTAAGTGGCTTTGTTAATGTTATTATTACATGTAAAAGTATTGATCTTTAACTTGCTAATTCTTCATAAGTATTTTTTTTTCTGTTCTTTTAACTAAGCTGGGTATTGGCTTTTAAAAGTCCATAATGATTACATTTCATTAATAAGAAAATTATTTCTTTAAGTGGAACAAAAAGTTCAGATAGTCTTAACATGAAAGATATTAGAATAATACAGTGTTAGCTATTTAAACTTACTTTCTCCCATTTCTTTCTACTCAAAATTCTTGTTGTTTTTTTTTAATATATCCAAAGTTAATGTTGGAACTTTATGATGGCTTCTTTCTGATAATTGATATTGAATGGTTATATTCAGTACATTTGGTCAGACTTCTTTTTTTGAACTAAATATTATATGCTCAGAAAGTATTCAACACTGGAAAACTAGTTCCTGAAGGTAGATTGACCTTGTGTTTAATGTGGGTTTTTAAGTATAGATTATGGCAATTCCTTCCATGTTGCCTCTTACGTTTTACATAAAGAAGATTACCTTTCTCTTTTCCGAGGGCCCTTGACACTTAGTATGTAGTTCATACTCTTGCCAAAAGAATGATGGTATCTTTTCTAGTATGTAAAAATACAAGAAAGTCAAGATGTCTCATGGTAGTGGTAACTCTATGGAGTTGCACTAAACTTTAAAAATATGCTTTATCTGTATGACTAATATAAAAGAATTTAATAGCCTCTATTGAAATGGAAGATATGATGATAAAAAGTTATGGAATGGTCTTACAGCATAGAACATTTAACTATCTAATGTAGCAGAAAACCTGAATTTCTTTTATTAGGAAAGCATTACCTTTGGCATTTTTAAAAATTTTTTGTTCATACTGGTAACAGTAATATATATTTTATTATATGATAATCAGCTTTATAGCCTCACTACATTTAACTCCAGAACAGTAATGTTTTCTTTTCAAACTCTATACTGTCCAGAAAGAAGAATAATTCATATTTTCTCTTTAAAAACTAACATATTTCTGTAATGAAAAAATGTCAGCCATTTTGCATCAGAAGCATTGTGGCTTTGGATTTAGATCTAAGTTCAGATTTCAACTTTAGAGCCTTTTATTTTTTATTATTTTAAAATTTTTTTGTTGTTGATGGACCTATTTTTTTTTATTTATGTAAATGTGGTGCTGAGAATTGAACCCTTTGCCTCACACATGCTAGGCCTTAAGCGCTCTACCACCAAGCCACAACCTCAGCCCTAGAGCCTTTTATTTTTTAAGCAGTGAGCAACAAAGTTAACATATTTGAACCACAGGTTCTTTTTCCTTTCTAGACTGTGTCAGATTCTTATCTCTAAATACAGTTATATCAGATTAACTAGTGTGTTAACATGGTTCCAAAACTCTATATGAACAGTGTGCTTCTAGTTGCTCATTACGCTAATTTTCAGGTAAAAAGAATTTAAGTTCTTGTTTTTATAGAATATTTCTTCCACATAATAAAAATTTCAGTAGTAGTAGTATCTGTTTGAGAAATATCTAACAGTGTAATTAATACAGATTTTACAATTTCAAGTACAAGGACGGGTATCTTGTTAAGCTATTCTATATAGATAGCATGAATTAAACATTTATGTAAAATATATATATATTTCTACATTCTAAATGATATAGGTGTGTATTTTTATAGGTTTGCCTGAATCCATCATTGCGGCTGCATGTTCAAGGAGTGGCCAGAGGGTTCTGCATGTTGATTCGTAAGTTTTATCAATGGTAGCATTTAACACTTCCTAAAATTCTCTATACAAAATTGAAATTCAATAACACACACAAGCCTATATATGTTTGCAGATGTGTGTGTATTTATTATAATATATAAATTTCTCAAGGTAGAAAATGGGTCAGAATTAGTTATTTTTTACCAATAATTTGTGATATATATAGCACTTATTATATTATAATGATCATAATATAATATTAATATATATTGAGTATATTATGTCTGTAACTTTTAATATAAATTTAATATAAAATTTAGTGTAATTATATTCTTTAAAATAGGTATCTATTTCTTTTGAGAGGAAGCCAAATGAATCATTTTATTTCAGTGATTTTGTTTTGTAAATAATAAATAATTCTCCAAGCAGCTTGTAAACCTCATATCCTTTTTCACACACACATATATATGTGCATGGGTGCATACAACCCATATGTATATTCTTTTTTTTCCCCTGGTACCAGGGATTAAACCCAGGGGCATTTAAGCATTGAGCTACATTCACAACCCTTTTTCTCTTTTTAATTTTGAGATAGGGTCTGGTTAAGTTTCTTAGAACCTCACTAAGTTGCTGAGAGTGGCTTTGAACTTATGATCCTCCTGCTTCAGTCTGCTGAGTCACTGGGATTATGGGCGTGGGCCACCACACCTGGCTGTGCATTATGTTTGAAGCTTCATATTTGATTGCTGTAAAATTTGGCCGAGAGAGTTGAGTATGTGGCTGTTTTCATCAAAATTTAAACTTCTTAACTAGGAAAAAAATGTCTAAGCCGAGTGCCGTGGCACACAATTCTGAATTCCCAGAATTTCAGAAAGCTGAGGCAGGAGGATCACAAGTTTGAGCCCAGTCGCAACAGGTAGAAAGGCTTTAAGCAACTCAGCAAGACTGTCTCAAAATTTAAAGGATAAGGGACTGGTGATGTAACTCAGTGGTTAAACGCCCCTGGGTTCAATCCTCAGTTAAAAAGAAAAAAAAAGGAGAAAGGAAAAAATGTCTAGAATCGTTTTCTTTTATTTTTAAAAATTTACTTATTTATTTATTTTTAATATATATACTTTTTATTCTAATTAGGTTTACATGACAGCCAAATGCATTTTGATTCATTGTGCACAAATGGAGTATAACTTTTCGTTTCTCTGGTTGTACACGATATAGAGTTACAGCATATGTGCAGTCACACATGAACCTAGAGCATTGTTGTCCATCGCATTCCACTATCTTTCCTGTCCCCATGTCCCATCCCTTCCCTCCTCTCCCCTTTGACAAAAGTTCATGTTTTCCTTTAAATGTGATGATAAAAAGGATGTTTATGAAAAACTCAGGTTAAAGATAAAGCACTGTTTAAATTTCTGTATTCATACATTCCTCCAAAGCAAACCCCTAATCTTCCACTTGTCTGTATTATGTTTTGACTATTGTATATTGACACTTTAATTATTCATTGAATAGGAATAGAACAGAAAGAAATTGAACTTTATGTTTTCTGTTAGATATTAATTGCAATATTTTCCAGGATTCCAAAGAAACGAAGTATCAATAGATTTGTGTACTGACTTCCTATATATTATCCTATTAGAAAATATGTAGAAATCCAAATTGTAGCATTAATTTACATTTAACCTTTTCTAAATTTAATTCAAAAGCATATTAACATCTTGGTTATTGGATAGGATTTATAAATTGGATTCACTTTTCTTTTTTTCTTCTTCTTTTTTTTTTTTTTTGGATTAGGTTTTCATGTGATGCCTGCCTTTGGAATTCTCTTCTCACTATTTTATGCACAACTGCTTGTGTTAATCTCTCTATCACATCTTTTTAAAATTCTTATGGATTAACATGCTAAAATATCTACCACCTTAAAAGCTCAGATACAGGGCCAGTATGCTTTAAATTGCTTCACACACACACACAGATTTATTTATGATAGCCATAGTTAATTTAAATTTCAAACTAAAATGGTTCCTGTTAATTTCTTGAAGATAAAAGTTAATAAAAGTTACTGATGAGCTCATATTATATGCCAGTTGCCATATTAGTTTCTTTAAATATGTAATTTAATTCCCCTCAAAGCCAAGTGAAGGTAGATGGTGTTATCCAAATTTAACAAGTGGGGAATATGAGGCAAGGATAGGTTAAGTAATTTGTTGAAATTTACCAAACTAGTAGGTGTTTAACTTTAGATTTAAATTTATTTTGTTCAGACTTCTTTTTTCTTATTTTATTTTTTTCAAAACCTGAAGTATTCTCTGAATGAGGAATATTTTAGAAAACACATAGGTTTTACTGATATTCTAAAAATAGAGTTTGATTAGGAGTATAAGAAGCTAGATCTTACTGTGAGAAACAGTGACTTGATTTAAAAAGCTTCATATAGTGGTTGCCTCAAGGCCTTAGAATGTAATAAAGATAAAATTTCAAAGTGACAATACTTTTTTCTTATCTTGTAAACCTCAAGCTTGTTGATTTTTAAGAGTTTAGATACATGTAAATACTAGATTCTCTCAGATCTTTTATTTAACATTTTAAAATTTAATTTAAATTTTTATTAACTGATATAGAATACATTAAAAAAAAATAAACATTTGAGGGATACCAAGTGATCACTTGCGTTGGGGTGCTGGGGATGGAACCCAAGGCCTCACACAGGCAAAGCAAGTGATCTTCCACTGAGCTCTACACCTAGCCCTCCATCTGATGTTTGGATACATGTGTGCATTGATTAATATTTTAATCAAGTTAAACATATCTATCTTCTCAAACATTCATCATTTTCTTATGTTGAGAACACAAAATCCTTTCTTCCACCTTTTTGAATTATACCATACATTATTATTATCTGTTACCACTTCAGAATTTCTTAGCTGCCATTTAACTAAGTATCCAGTGATCAACTTCTCTTCCCTCCCTCTACTGTCCCTGGCTTCAGAGCTACCATTTTATTCTCAACTTTAATTTTTTTTTTAATTCCACGTGAAGGATACCATGAGGTAGTTTTCTTTCTGTGTCTGGCTTATTTCACTTAACATAATTGATCTTTGGTTCTATCCATGTTATTGCAAATGAGAGGATTTCATTCTCCTTTATTGCCAAAAAATTCTTCATTGTTTCTGTGCATCACATTTTCTTTATCCATTCATCAGTTGACCCCACTTAGGTTGTTTTCATTTCTTGGCTGCAGTGAAAATGGAAGTGCAGATATCCCTTTGACATCCTGATTTCCATTGGATGATTTACACTGGATTGCTAGATCGCATAGTAGTTCTACTTTGAAAATTTTGAGGAACTTCCATACTGTTTTCCATTGTGGCTTTACCAGTTTACATTCCACTATCAGTGTGCAGGGATACCCTTTTATTTACATCCTGTCAGCATTCATTTACCTTTAATCTTCCTGAACATAGTCATTCTTACTGGAGTGAAGTGATACCTGATTATGGTTTCAATTTTTATTTTCCCTGAGCATTGGTGATGTTAAACACATTTTTTTTTCATATACCTGGTAGCCATTGTGGCTTTTTTTGAAAAATGTCTATTTAGGTCAATTGCCTATTTTTTAATCAGTTTATTTTTATTTATTTTTTTGCTAGTAAGCTTTTGGAGTTCCATATACATTCTGGATATTAACCCTTTTTCATGTGTATGTTTTGCAATTATTTTTTCCCATTCTGTAGAGTTGCTTTGCACTCTATAATTGTTTTCTCTGCTGTGCAGAAACTTTTAAATTTGATGTAATCCATTTTTTCTATATTTGCTTTTGTTTCCTGTGTTTTGAGGGTCTTACCCAGAAAATCATTGCATATTCCAATGTCCTAGGGTTTCCCCTATATTTTCTTCTGGTAGTTTCATAGTTTTAAATATTACATGTAAGCATTAAAACCATTTTGAGTTGATTTTTGTAACTAGTTGGAGATAAGGGTCTATGATTCTCCTAGAACAAAATTTAGATTGAGAATCCCAAATGGGCACCATTATTTGAAGGTTATGGTTGCTCTCTAAATTATTGATATCTCCTAATCTGAATTTGTACTCAGTTCCAGGTTCATACATCCTGCTGATATCTTCATCTCACTGTTCCACAGCACTTTAAACTTAGCATGGTTAATGCTGGATTTATTATTTCATCCTTTCCTCAAAATGTACAAAACTTCCCAAAAAGAGCATTGTGTTCTTACTCTTTTGGAATGGCAATATTATCTACCAGACACTTGGAAACTTCTGTTGATTTTCTCTTCTTTGCCCTCCACATTTATTCGGCTACTAGGTTCTATAGATGATGATGATGATGATGATGATGATAATGATGATGGCAATGATGATGATGATGATAGCTAACATTTATTGAGCTATCCCAGGCACTGTGCTCTGTAGTTGGAAAACAAAATTTTAATGACCTCCCTTAAATTTAATATATTTCTACCATATCCACTACTCTTCATCTCACTGTCACATCCTTAGTTCAGTCCCTTGTCATTTCTTGTTAGCTAAGCTTAAAACCTCTTGACTAATATCCAGCCCTTCAGTGCCATTTACCATGTTGTAACCAGTAACATCATTCTGCTGTATGAAATCCATCAGTGTCTCTCTGCTGCCTATTTTTAGTGATTTTCCAATTTAAAAATCTTACATGGAAATATAAGTAACTTGAATAAATGAAACAGCTGCTGTGGCTGAGATGAGTTTGTCTGCATCAGTTTAGACATCACTGGCTTATAAGAGAAAGTCTAAATTTTCTGTACATCATACAGTGCCCTCTATGATCTGGACTTACTCATACTTTCAGCCTCTTGCCACATCTACCTTCAAGTGTACACACCAGTGATTCTGAAATTTGCAGTAACTAAACATGTCATAGTCTTTTCTATCTTCCTGCTTTCTATCTGAGGTTTAAGTAAACTTCCCTCTGCCTGGATTGTCCTGGAATGCTTCCCTGCTCCTTAGCCTGGCTAACTTCTATTTGTTTTTTTAGCATTCAGCTAACATTCCACCTCCTCAGGGAAGTCCTTCGTCCTTAAATGGCCCTTAGTGTGTATCACAGATATAACTGGATTTTCATAGCACTGTATGAGTAGGATAGCATTTATGACATTCTTAATCATTCACTTCCCTTTCTTCTAGAGCCTAAATGCTTCTAAATCACAAGATTTACTCATTTTTGTATATCTAGTACTTAGCTTTTTTGCTGTTATACAATTAAATACTTTATAAATGGATGGATAAATATTAGTGTGTGTAATTGTATGTGTTTCTTTTTCTGGTTAGGTTCAGTTTAGTCATGAATAACTTATTAGTTACAAGTTTTGGACAAGTGGCTGTTGTTAGAGATATAATTCATGGCTAAAATTTAGATGATACAGTTAATAATCTTGGCTTTTATTCTCATCTGGCTTTTACATTTTCACTAGTCATTTGTTTTTATTGAGTATTTACTTTGTGCAAGGAATTGTGCTAGGAGTTAAGGATGCAGAGATGAATTCGATGATACTGACAATCTAGTAAGGGAAATAAACAAGTATATAGACAATTACATATGCTGCATAAATTATATATGTGTGTGTATGTGTGCATATATGTGTATATATGTATGTATGTATATATGTGTGTGTGTGAATGTATGTGTGTATAACATAGCTATGGTGAACACCTAAATTATAGGTCTCTGAAAATGTCATATCTCTCTTTGCTTAATCTGTTACTTGCCCGGGCTGATTACTAGTGCACAAGGTAATTTTCATAAATGAGTGAGTTTTTGGTAATTCTAAGATTTACAGATTTCCCAGAAATTTTGGAATGACAGGCCTGGAAGAAGAACTAACCTAGGGAGTGACAGGCCTTGAAAGGTATTTCCATATTAAAAATTATGTTTCCTTGTCCTTCTTTTCATCTTCTTTTTACCTATCTTTAATTTCTTCTACCTCAAAACTAGAAGTAGACTGGAGCTTTATTGTGGAGACTTTATTTGCTGAGGTAGGATGTATGGGTATTTATTATTATTTTATGCAGTGTTGGGGATTGAACACAGGATCTCATGCATGCGGTACCAAGTGCTTTCTTAAGAATTTTCTTTAATGTTTGTCTTTCCCCAAACCCATGTTTAGTTCTTCAGCAATCCTCTCAGCTCTACTTCTAAGACACCTAGTTCCAAATCTAACTAGTTTTCTATTTCTTTACTCTTCCTTCCAGTTCATTCCACTTTGATTTACCATAGGACTACTCAAACAACCTCCTTACTGTCCTTTTTCCACTATTGCTCCCTAAAATTGGCCTTTCCCTCCTTCCTAAGTTCATCACATATGACTTGTCTTCCTTATTCATGATATTCAACTATAGTGATCATTATGCACTGTTTTATTATTTATACTATTGTTTGTGCCTTTTGTCTTTTTTGTTCTTTATCTTTCTTGCTAGCCATTTGTAATTTTATTAGTCTTATCAGAGAACCAGCTTTTACTTTGTTGATTACTTCAGTAGTATCTGTTTTCTATCTAATTTATCTTTATTATTTCTTTTCTTATACTTTCTTTGGCTTGAAATCACTTTTGTTCTAATTTCTTGAATTAAATTCTCAGCACTTGATTTTTAAGCATTTTTTTTTTTTTACTTTTCATAATCATTTACAATCATATGGATCACTCTCAGGACCACAGTAACTATCTTCCATGAATTTTAAGTATTTTCTAATCACCATGAGAACTTTTAATTTTTGCTACAGGTTATTTAGAAGTATATTTTTAAGTTCTCAATTTTGTTTTTCAAATCTGTATCAAGATTTTAATTCCAACAAACATGAAAATGTACAAATGATACAAAATAGGGAAAGTAAATAGTTCTAGTATGACTTCTTTCTTCCAACCTGTACCCTACCCTCTTTACCCCTAGCCCCACCTTAGAGAAGCATTGACTATATTTTTTTATATATCCCATAGTATACTGTTCAGATATCTAAGTTGCAGAAAAATGTCTAAGTATTTATAATGTGTATATTAGATTCAGTGTAGGACAATTCATAAGATATAGAACAGTTTAACCCCAAGTATCCCTTATTTTGCCTATTAATAACCATATCTACCTCCTTTGTGCCCACACCATCATTTCTGATTCTGGTGACTACTAATGGGTTTATCATTGCTATAATTTTGTCACTTCAAGTATGGAACTGTACATTATGTAAACTTTGGCATTTTTTTTTTCACTCAGCATGGTTCCCTGGAGATTCATCCAGGTTTTTGCATATATCATTTGTGTGTTCTTTTTACTACTAAGTAGTATTCCATATTACTTACGTAGCATACTTTGTTTAAACATTGAGTGTTGAAGAGCATCTGAACTGATTTCTGTCTTTTGACTATTACAAATAAAATTGCTGTGTGAATATTCACATACAGGGTTTTTTGTGTATGTTAATATAAGTTTTTATTTGTCTGGGATAAATTCTCAGGAGAGCAGTCACTGAGTCAAACAGTAATTAGTGTGTTTAGCTTTTTAGGAAATTGCCAAATTATTTCCCACTGTGCCTGTAACATTTTATATTCACAATAGCAGTATATGAGTAATCCAGTTCCTCTACATCTTTGATAGAATTTAGTGTTGCCATTATTTTTTTGATAATTTTTTACAGATGTGCACTGATTTCTCATATTAGTTTTAATTCACATTTTGTTAGTGACTAATGATGTTGATCATTTTTCATGTACTTATTTGCCATCTGTATATCCTCTTCCATAAAATGTATTCATATCTTTTGCCTATTTTCTAATTGGATTGTTTATTTTACTGCTGAACTTTTAGGGTCTTTTTTTGTGTGAGTGCTGGAGATTGAACCCAGGGTCTTGTGCATGCTGGGCGAGCACTCTGCCGACTGAGCTATATCCCCAGCCTGTTTAGAGTTCTTTATACATTCTAACCAAATATATTTATCTTTGTGGTAAGTGGTTTCTAATTTAGTTACATTATTGTCAAAGAATGAGCTCTGCAGGTTATTAATTGTTTGATATTTTGGGGAATTGCTTAATGGTTTTGGGCCATATGGTCCCCTGTGGCTTAATAAGAAGATTTTCTTTTTTTTCCCTCTAATTCTTGTGTATGGCATTCTGTATGTTTAGTTGATCAATCTTTTAATTTTATTATACCAAACTATATTCAATTGATCTATTAATTGTAGAGGTGTTAATTAAAATCTCCTATCCTGATTATTGTTATTTTCCTTGAAATTCTGTTAATTTTTGCTTCATATATTCTGAGTGTTTATTAATAATAAGGGCATACAATTTTGGGATTATAATGTCCTTATATGGTTACACTTATTATTTTCCCCAAATAATGCTTTTTATGTTTAAATATTATTTTTATGATATTAACACAATGACATAAGGATTCCTTGTTTTCACCCTGATAACTTTTCTGCCCTTTTATTTCTAGTCTTTTTCTATATTTTCATCTTATAGGACTACCTTTTGAAAAGAGCATATAAGTGAACATTATTGCCCTCCCTTTTTTTCCCCATGGTGCTAGGGATCAAACCCAGGGCCTCGTGAATGCTAGACAAGTGCTCTACCACTGAGCTATATAACCAAACCTGAATTTTATTATTTTAATTCTGTCTAGCAATCTGTTCTTAACTGAATTTAGTTGTTTGTATTTGTTATTCACTAATACTTGGATATATTTTACCCCTGTTATTTTCTACTTTTTCTTTATTCTCTTTGCTTTGCTTTTCTTCCCTCTCCTTTTGGCCTTTTTATTTTTTTCTATTTTTTGAATATACAGAAGTATGCTTTTTACCCTTCTCCCTACACGTACATTTGGAGTTCATATATGAAAGTTCTATTCTAGATTACAAAAACTTTAACGTTTTCACTTATATTTTCAAACTAAGCTCCTAAGCTAATTAAAGCAGTCTCTCTTTACAAGCAATGCAAAGATCACCCCTCTATCATGCTTATTGTTATCTGATATTTTATTGACACTTTGATTTTACACTTTAATTAAAGCAGTCTCTCTTTACAAGCAATAAAAGATCACCCCTCTATCATGCTTATTGCTGTCTGATATTTTATCGACACTTTGATTTTACACTCGTTTGGTCATTGTTGTTGTATTTTTATCAGTTAATGCTTATTTAGATCTGCCTTCATGTTAACCAGTTTCTTTGCTTGCTCTTCATTTTGTAACCATCACCTGCTTCTTGAAGTTCTTTCTACTTGAGCTCATTGGTGATAAACTCTGTTAATGCTTTTATTTTCCCCTCAGTCTCAACATATAATTTAGTAGGTTCTATTATTATGCATTAATAGTGTTTTTCTCTCAATACATTATCCTCTGGCTTCTTTTGTGGCTTTTGAGAAATTGCTGTTAGTCTAATGCTATTCTATTACAGGGAAATTTTCTTTTCTTTCTGATTGTTTTAACATTTTTCTGTTTGCATTTGTAGTTATCCAGTCTCATTCTTTTCTAAGTGTGGACTTTGTTTCCATTTATCTTGCTATGGAATTGTTTGGCTTCTTGAAACCAGATATATCTATAGTCATCAGGAAAATTTCCAGGTATTTCTTCAAACATTACTTCTTTCTTATTCTTCTTTTAGGAAATTCTCTTACAGATGTATGGGACGTTTTTCTTTTTCTTCCTCTTTTTCCCCTCTTCTGCTGGATACTTTGAGTGTATTTTTCTGTTGGTGCAAGGCAAATAATTTTGAGTGTCAGGAACTCTTTGTGAAGCTTGGGTAGTGAATAGTGAGCTCTCTGGATTACTTCTTTGTTCAGCGTTTGCTTTTTTGATGTGAAAAAAATTCTCTGTGTTTGCTGCAGCCTGCCTAGTTTACAGGTGGAATAGAGAGGGCCTAGGACTCCTGGAAGCCTGAGACTGGTGAGGACCATTTAGGCCAAGATGGGGGCCTGGCTTTCTCTGTGGTGGGCTGGCAGTCTGGTCACCTATTGGTGTGGTCATGTTTCTGGAGCCTGTGGTCTGTGTTTTCATGTGCTTTGGGGATTTGAACACTGTGGATATGAGGGAAAGGTGGATTTCTCCAGAAAGAAATTTGCCTATCAGTGTTCCTGGTGGGCCTTTTGGAGACCTAGCTGATAGATGATGGCTTGGCCATAGGACTTGACACTTCTGTAGGAGTTGCTGGAAGTAAAACTCAGGTGGACTTGTAGTACTAGTATGTCCATGATTGAGCTCCTGGAGTGGGTAGCTGCCATGATCTTGCCTGTAGACTTGTGTAAACCTTTGTGACAACTAGAGATGGGGAACAACAAGCCTGTTTGCAGAGGAGACCACAGATCTGGGGCCACTCTGTGACCTAGATATGTGTGCAGACTCATTCTGTTTTTACTCCTCTTAACACCTCTTTCTCATTTATTTTTATTTTTGATGCTGCATTCTGTGTAATTTTTTCAGCTTTATCTTCTACTTTTATGGTTGTACCCTCTAGTCTACAGGTGAGCCACTTGCTTTTATAAATTAAGTCATATTGGACCACAGCCATGCTTGTGACATATACACAAAACACATATTTACATACTCACCATTGGTTGCTTTCATACTAGTAAGGACAAGTTAACAGCGAGTGTGTGGCCTGCAATGGCTAAAATATTAACTAACCCTTTAGAAAAAAGTTTGCAGACCTCTTTTCTAGTTCATTAATTCTCTCTTCCGAGGTGTTTGATTTTCTGTTTAATCTAGCTTTCATTTTTACTTCAGTGACTTTCACTTGAAGTTGTTTGTTCTGTTTTTAAAAGCTGTCATGTTCATTCCTCGTGCTTCATTAATTTTTAAAAAGCAAACTTTATTTATATGAAGTCATTGAAGGCTTTAATACTGTTTCTTACTGTCTTTCCTGTTTCAGAGTCAGTATTCTTCCTCCTTTTTTTCTGCCTGAAATGTTTAATTTTGAATTTCATAAAGTGAGGCATTATCTGTAGGGATTCTTTATTTCTGCTGAATGTTTTTTTTTCTTTTCATTTTCTTTTGCCATATCACCCAGTGATATTACTAATGGTATTTGTTTCCTTTTGCTGACATAACCAAGTATCGCAAATGTAGAATTTTAAAACAGATTTATTCTTCTACAATTCTTATAGATTATAAATCTTAAATGAGTCTTATGGGGCTGAAATTAAAATGAAGATAATGCGGCATTCCTTTTGGAGGTTCCTGGACAAAATCCGTTTCTTTGCTGCCCTCCCCAGCTTCTAGAGGTCATTTGCATCCCCTCCTTCCATCTTCAAAATACATCACATCAGTCTCTGTTTCAGTCATCCCATCTTCACCTTCTGCCTTTGTTATGCCTTCCTTTTAGAAGGAACTTTGTGATTACACTGGGGTGGGCATGAATAATCCAGGATAGTCTTTGCATCTTAGGATTCTTAATCACATTAGCAAAATCCTTTTGCCATGTAAAATAACACATTACAGCTTCTGGGGATTAGAACGTGGACATCTTTGGTGAGCAATATTCTGTGAACCATATTGACCAAAGCAGTTTTTATGTTAATTTCTAGGCTTGGGAGTTTATGGTTTATGGGAGTAGTATAAATTAGAGCACTATATTCACCTGTGGTATAAAGTTGCAATTTTTAAATTTCTCAGAAAAAAATTCTCCCTTCACGTACAGTCATGCTTCATCAGTTTCCCCATTATGCATTCTCTTTGAACATACAATATTTTATATCTTTATGCATTTTTTTTCATGCTGATCTGCATCTTTTGTCAATAATTTTTACTATTTCTGGACCCACTGCTTCCTAGTGAAGCCTTCCTTGATAATCCAAGTAATATCAATCTTTCTATTTATAATTTCAGGTATTATGTACAGTTTGTAATATAAATTTTTTCACTTTGTATTATTATTTATAGATCTGCACAGGCCATGATTTATTCATCTATATATCATAATTGCCAAAGAGTACCTGGAATATAAAAGTTCCTCAATAAACATTTGATAATAAATAAAGTTTAATAATATTTATGTGTGTCAAGCCACTACACTCTTGATGGGAATTTACAGTTGCCTAACATGCTCATTGCAGACTTGATCCCATATTGGTAATCTGTGAATTTATAAATTCCTGGTAGCTGAGAAGGGGAATCATCTGTTGATGAGAAAGTTGATGTGTCCAGGGTCTAACAAGTAAATAATGATAGGATTGGGGACAACACTGAGGTCTTCTTCCTTTTCCAGTATTCTTTGAAATAAACTGCACTAACTTTTCTGTTGACAATGATTTGGGTTACTCTAACTAATTCTAATTTTAGACATAATGTAAAATTATTACCTTCTATTTTTGGTTATTCCTCAATAAAGTTCTGTAGTTAAATGGGTTAGATCCATGTTTCTCAAATTGCATTTGTGTTCTGACACTTTGTGGGGTGCTGGTGGTTGATTTTGAAGCTATAGGATAAACACTGGGATATGTTAACACTGGTGTAGAAATTTTTAAATTAAAAATATTAAGAATCTTTGAACTAATTTTAGACACCCAGAAAAGATGCAAAACCAATAGTTTCTATATATATATTTCATTGAGCATCCCCAAATATTAATATCTTGAGTATGTATTATAGTTTGAATTGGAAGCATTCTCTAGTGTCTCATTTTTAAAAGGCTTCTTTACCAACCTGTAGAGGTGGTACACCATCAGGAAGTAGGGTCTAGTGGATAGAAGTTAAGTCATTGGGGGCATGCCCTTAAAGGGCAGATTGGGAACTCAATCCCTTCTTCCCTCTCTTTGCTTCCTGGCTCACACAAGGTAAGTAGCTTTGCTGTACCATGTGCTCCCACTATAATGTTTTGCCTCACCATAGGCCCAAAAGCAAGAAAGCCAAGTGACTGTGGACTGAAACATCTGAATCTCTGAGCCATAATAAATGTTTTCTCCTTTCAAGTTGTCATCTCAGGTATTCTGTGACAGTGACAGCTGACTAACTTTTATCTATAGAATAATTATTAAAACTCAGAAATTTATATCAGTGAAATACTATTAACTAAACCATAGACCTTATTTTAATTCCACCAGTTTTTCCAAAAGTGTTATATTTTGTTCCAGGATCTGGTCCAGGATTCCATATTTCCTTTAGATGTTAACAGCCTCAAATTATCTCCCCCAAGATACATTTTGTTGTTTGCCTAATGGTGATTTTCTCTTTTTATTTACTTTTCTTTATATATTTGTTATAATTCTTCTGTAAAGAAGAGCTCTCTCTTCCCTCCTATTTATTCAATTATTTACATCAGTATGAGCTCATGAATATGTATTTTTCCTCTGGGTTACAATTATAATTGATTATTTGATTGCTCATATTGTCTAGCTTTGGCTACTCTGAGTTCCTGCCAGTTAGGTCCAATGTGCTTTTGAAATGTTCCATTTTTGTTTGAGTACTTTCTTTCTGATCCCACAAGCATCTCAGGTTCATCTTGTATTTTCCCTCCTCTAACCCTAGAGTCAACCACTTATCTGGGAGTCTTACCTCTATGCATTTAGAAGCCAAGATCTGAGCACCATCTGTGCTCATTTAAACTGGGATGTTGTTATTGCTTCTCTGCTCTCTCAGTGGACAGGGCTGATTAATACATTTGTGTATATAGATCTATTGACATATATACATGTATATTTCTGTATCTGCTTGTGTGTGTGTATTTTAAAAACCGTGGATCCATGGTGTTACTTTAAATTGCATATATTTAGAATATTATTTAAAAATTATATATGATCAAATAATTTCCAAAATGTAACAATTTTAAGATGACCCATGAAAATTAAACAATATTTTTTTGTTTATATAGGACTACTGTGAACTACTTCCTGCTTTTTCCTAGTCTCTTAAGCCATGAGAGCAACTTGAAAGGAAATGTTGAGAAGTCTTTTATTAGTATATACTTTATTTACTCTGAGATGCTTGGCACATAGTAGGTGCACATTGATTAATATATGATCATGATCAGTATTTGTAACTTTAGCTGTCTTCTCAGATTTATATCACACACCATGTATGGCATTAGATAAAGTAAATTATTGCCTTTAATTCATCACCAGACCAAAAAGAACAGCAGCACATATCCTAGCATCACCTTGGCATTTGAAGGACCTTGTCTTTTTTACTTGGTAGAGCTGTGCATAGGTACTCATAAATACCATTTGGTGACAGTGTAGGGTTTAGAGCTTACTTTTACTTTCTTGAAAGTTTAGGATGATACATTCTCTAGAACACATTTGGTTTGCTTTTCATCTTTCAGATTTTTACTATTTTTTAGATTTTTTCAGTCATGGAGAATGAACACTACTATTTTCTTTAATGTATAAAAGTCTAAACTCTGTAACATGTGATAGTTCAGATGATAATCTAGGTTGTAAAACGATGGGCTATGGGCTAGATACCTGTCTTTGTGAGTACATGGAACACATATATGCCTGTTCATTTTTGTATCATCTGTGTCTGTTTTTGGTATGTAATGGCATTATTGTGTTGTTGCATGAGAGACTGTGCTACCTGCAGAACCTAAAATATTACAATCTGATGCTTTATAGGAAATGTGTACTAATTCCTACTCTAGAGAATAATTTTAACATATATACACACACATATATATATATGTGTGTATCTTTAACTATCTGTACCATACTGTCTTGTATGAGAAGATGGCAAAGGGAAGATCAGAGAACTGAATAATGATTTATATTTAAAATGTATTAAACTCCTGATTTTTAAGTTTTCTTTATTGCTAAGTAATGTACACCAAATCATGAAAGTAAAAATTTAAAAAAGCATAGTGCTATCAATTTTTATAAATACATAGATGTCATGAACATCAATTCTGGCGTTTTTCTACGCCATAAAATATTAGAGTGAGAGAATGAGGGACTATAATAAAAAGATCTAAAACACAGTGTCTTGAAGAGCAGTTCCTAAGTATATTTCGTGACTCAAACAAGCTCAAAGGCTTTAGGGCTAATCAGGGAATAGTTGTGTTCCTTATGCACTCAGATTCCTTCCATTATGGTTCTATACCATTTCCTAGGTTTTTTTTTTTTTTTGGAGGTGGGGCACAGTCTAAACTGCATCACAGGTTAGCGTCGGTTCCAGCTTACATGGAGATAAGAGTGTGGATATACCTTTGTCCTCTTAAGACCTGGTTCCAGAGTGAAATGTATCATCTTCACTTACATTTCCTAGATAAAAACTTATTGATCTACATAATAGTTGTATAGGGATAAAAACTAATGCCTAGATTGTGACCTTCCTATGGAAGGAGTAGAGAGGGGGAGATTTTGTTAGATAGGTAGTAGTTTCTGCATTCTCTAGGTTCATATCATTTGTTGGAAAAGATGTAATTTTTGTAAACAACATTTTTACATGTCCAAATAGGATTTTTCAACTAAGTATAATGGGCTCTATAGTATTTTTATATTACAAATACTGTGATTCATTTAACATACACTCTATTGTGTATTAAGATATTTTCAGTTTTTCTATTATAAACAAAATGTGAACATCTGTGCATATGGTTTCTACTTATAAGTTTGTAGTATTTTGAAAGAAGACATCGTTCTAAATTTTTACCATATTTGTAAAGCAGTTATATGATATTTTTTTCTTTTTCTCTAAACAAGTGTCATAAAGACAGTTTGACATGTTGGACTCATACAAAAAAAACTCTAACACCTCAGTAAAATTGAATATGATGGTTATGAGTTAAGTGAAATTCACCTTTATTATAGGAAGATTTATTTAAGTAGCCAGTAGAATAGTAGCCTGAATTGAAAAAATGTAATTTCATCCTGATGAACTGCTGAGTAGTGTTTTTCTTTCATTTTTCTTAGTTGTAGATGGACAGAATGCCTTTATTTTATTTTGTTGGTTTTCTTAATTTGATTAAAGTCTTTTGTATTTTATTTATTTAATTATTATTAGTTTTTGGCACTGGGAATTTAAACCTGGGACACTGTACACTGAGCTGCAGCTCCAGCCCTTCATTTATTTTTTAAAATTTTGAGACAAGGTCTCATTAAGTTGCAGAGATATCCTTGAATTTGCTATTCTCCTGCCTCTGCCTCCCAAGTTACTGGGCCAATGTGCTCAGTTTGATAGTCTTTTTTATTTTGAAAAACTGAACATTAAATGAGACAAAAGCTTTAACTGCAAGCAAAAAATGTACTCCGACCTTTTTTTGCGTGCATGTATTACATTCATGACTTCCTGAAGATCAAATTAGTAATTTGAATCTTCTGCCATGGTTGGCATTTTATTTCATTCAAGTGATGATGGTTGATGGTTCTTAAGTGGCCCATTTTAACATACTAGTTACAGCTTCCATTGATTTATAAACACTGTCCAAGTATTGTTATCAACGATAGCCAATCTTATTCAAAATAGTCACTTAATTGTTATATTGCCATAAATTTCTGCAGATTTTAAATTAGACTTCTGCCAAATTGGAACTGAAAGAGCTCTAATTTTATGTGTGAACTCTCAAAAATGTAAAATCTGTTTCTTCTGAGGGAGCTATATTTCCTGTAGGTATTAATGAGCTGTTGACATGTGAAAGTTCAAGAATAGATGCTGAGATTTAGAAGAACAATTTGCAATTCAAAATATAAAGATTGGCATTTACTTTAAACTTGAAGTTGCTACAGTGAGATGCAAGAAGACCAGAAGTTTATACTTGAACAAAATCTGCCTTTTACCAATAATCGTTTATCTACATTGCCTGACCATTTTTTTTCTGATCATATATATTATTGGTTAGTTTTAGTTTGTTTTCTGTCACTCTTCACTTTTTACTGTATACCATGTTGGAGAAAAAACTAAATCAGTTGTAAACTATGATGCTACTTCACTGAATTCATTTAAATTCAGTTTTTCTTAGCCTTAGAGAGTCCTCAATATTTGGAGTCTTTTTTTTTAAATTTTATTTGTGCTGGGGATTGAACCCAGGGGTGCTTTACCATGGAACTACATTCCCAGCCCTTTTTATTTAATTCATTTTTTTAAAAAAATCTTAAGACAGGGTCTTTTAAGTTGCTGAGGCTGGCCTTGAACTTGATATTCTCCTCCCTCAGCCTCCAAGGATTACAGGCATGTGTCACCCCACCTGACAATGTTTGGTATCTTTAAATTTCATTATATTACTTATTTGGTGGATTTATTTATTTATTTATTTTAAGTTTATTTTTTAGTTGTAGGTGACAGAATATCTTTATTTTATTTTTATGTGGTGCTGAGGATCGAACCCAGTGCCTTATGTGTGCTAGGCGAGCACGCTACCACTGCGCCATAATCCCAGCCCCTATTTGGTGGATTTATAATGGGTTCCAGGTAATCATGAAAATATAGTTGTTGCCAGGTACAGTGGTGCACACCTGTAATCCCAGCAACTTGAGAGGCTAAGGCAAGAGGATCGAAGTTTGAGGCCAGCCTTGGTAACTGAGCAAGACTCTAAGCAACTTAGCAAGACCCTGTCTCAAAATAAAAAAAAAAATAAAAAGTTCTGGCATGTTGCTCAGTGGTAAAGGGGCCCCGGGTTCACCTAAAAAATATATAGTTGTTGATTTTTAGTCTTATATTGCTAAACATAGTTACAGTTAAAAGTTGAATACTTTTATGTGTTATGTTTAATAATTGGACCAAAGAATCATATTCAGCTAACTAGTATTATCTGGCATGGTTAAGAAATGATGATGTCACTGGGTAAGGTGGTGCATGCCTATAATCCCAGCGACTCGGGAATCCGAAGCAGGAGGATTGTGAGTTCAGTGCCAGCCTCAGCAACTTAGGGAGGCCCTAAGCAACTTAGTAAGACTCTGTCTCAAAATAAAATATAAAAAGGGCTGAGGGTGTGGCTCAGTGGTTAAGTGCACTTCGGTTTAATCCTGGGTACCAAAAAATATGATGATGTCACTATTACATGTCTATAATTTCTTAGGCTAGGTATCTCTTTGTTCTGACCTATGAAAAAAGTTTTTTCTAATTAGCAGTTGTGTCCAGTTAGGAATTATTTTGGAATTGTGTTTAAGAGAAATGACCAGTTATCTTTGTGAAATCTTTTTTCTCTATGAGAGACATTTTTTTTCATTTAATCACAAAATGACATGCTTATCATAAGAATGTAAGTACCATATCTGTCAGTGTATCACATGTACATGCCCATACATATATTGAAAATATACATGTCAATTTTCCCATATACCATTCCCAAGAATATGCTAATAGTTTTGTGTATTCTGTCCAGAGAACTTTTAGGATAAAGATCATGATACAAGAATGAATGCATGGATGAACAGATAAAATAAATTGAATAGGTGAAAAGAAGCCATTATAATACCTCACCATCATCACTATGTATTTGTTTATTCTTTTTACATCTAATAATATCTCATTTAGTAATATGTTATAATATTAATAGTGAAAGAACAATTTTAAAAACAAACAAATATGTGACCAAAACTAGACAGCTAAATGAAATCATATGGGAATGTATAAGAAAAATTCATCTTAGTTGATTTATTGAGTTATAGAGCTATGGCTAGCAGTCATTTCAATGTGTAGCTTGAATCCCCATTGTGCCAGTAAAGACTCAAGATTTCTGCTAGTTTTTCCACATTTAAGAGAAAGTTAGAATGTCTTCCTACAGGGCTTTCTCTGAAGTAGGATAGAGTGGGTAGTAGTGGTAGGTGGAGAGCTTTTGTGCTCCCTGTTTCGCCACCATGGATTTGATATTGTATTAACTTCCCATTTATTCTATCTCATTATTTATTATATTCTGGCACTAAGACAAGAGACCCTAAAATTTGTCTGGAATTGTCACTTTTCAAAAAATTAATTCATTATAATTGGAAACTAGTTGTAAAACTAGATGATGTGCTTTGCTTGTTCCTGAGTATCAATAAGTTAACAACCAACCAGACTCTGACCCCTGTCCTCAAGGTGGACCTTGGACCCTAATCCTGGTTATAGATATTAAATATGCTTAAATTTTATATTATCAATTGTTTTATGAAGAAAAAAGGGGAGTACAATAGAAGAATAAAAGAGACGTCATTTAGAGTTGGTGGTAGGAGTGAGGGGTAAGTGGGAGGGGTCATGATAATCCCTATTTACTTCTCGCCTTGGATATGAGAGTCTTTAAAACTCTTTGAGAACTAGCATCATTTCCGCCCTTAATCCTTTTATAGAAAGTTAATTGATTTCTTGGTACAGGCAGATTTTTGTGGCTGAATAAAGCTTTAACTCATTGAACCACCTTAGAAATCACATATGCAATTGTCTGTCAAATCAATTTTAAGATATTTTCTACACTGTAAGTTAAGTGTACATATGTAGAATTAAGCAAAAAATGTATTTCTGTGTCCTGATTCTGTAACCAAAGGACAGAAATGCTCTGTTCAATGATTATTAGCTCTTACACAGAGAAAGCAGTATTGATTCAGCAGTTATTTCCACTGTGAAGTTTCTTTTTAGTGGATTTCAGTTTGTGGGAATTGAGGTTGTCTTGTTTGGTTTTTATAAGGCAAAAATGAAGAAAAAATCTTTTTCCTCTTCTGTCAAAATATTCACATGTGTATGTGAATAAGGTAGCTCAAAGATACGTTTTAAGCATTTTAAAGATTTAAGATTATTATAAAGGGATTGGGAAATAAAGAAAATCTTACGTAGAAAAAATTATCTTGTATGTAAAAGAAGCAGTGGTCGTCTGTAAGGGTGAGAAAAATGTATAAGCATCAGAGAATCAGGTACTATACTACTTTCTCCTTTCCCATTTTGAAGCTGGATTTCATGATGTCTATCAAACTATTTTGTGAATGAAGATTATTTTCATTAGTTTATGCTAATCTAGTGTCCAAGATGTTATATGTTATTAGAGACAATGTGATATAATAATAACTAGCATTAACTATTTTCTTGGTTCTGTACTAGGTACTTTATAAATGCTAAACTATTTAAATTCTTCTACAATTCTCTAAAAAGTATAATTTCCCACCTTCGGCAGATGAGGAAGCAAACTTAGATAATTAAAATAATTTGTCCAATGTCATGACTATTAAGGGAAATAAATAGATCTCTTTTTTTCTTCTACAAAGCCTCTGCTCTTTTCACCAATCTGTATTGTTGGGAAAAAGATAGACAAATATTGGGTTTGATGGTCAAGAGACTTGGTACAAGTCAGGATTCTGTTAGTGATTACATAAAGTGACTAATGTTGTTTTCCTTGACTATAAACTGAGCAATGTACACAACCTACTAAGTATCTGTCCCCTGTGAAGGGCCAGCAAAGTCTTCTAACAAAATGTGGAAGGTTCATCAAAAACTTTTTTTATGGAATAATAAGGAACATGTTCAGCTTCTGATTTGAAGAACGGAACAAGGAAAATACTTGGAAGCATTTTATGAATTTGTATGGTCTCCAAAGAGAAGTTTCATTTTATATTTTGGACAAGAAAATTTGTAGGATAGGAGCTTCATTTGCAAATGACATTTATTGCATAAACAAGATTTTTTCCCTATAGAGTTCACACAGTAGCTAACTCTTTGTAGAAATTGTGAAACATCACCTTTTCTATAGATAATATTAACTTTAATTTTTTTTGTGGTACTTGGCATTGAACCCAGGGGTTCTCTACCACTGAGCCACATCCCTAGCTCTTTTTAAAAATGTTTGTATTAGTATATTATAGTTGCATTTGATTTTGGGATTCATTTTAACATAACCATATGTACATGGAATATAACTTGCTCTGCTTCAGTGCCCACTACTTCCTCTTTCCTTGTCCTTCTCCCCCCCATTACCCCTCCTGTATGCTACTTATCTTCCTTCTATTTATGGTCTTTAAAATTGGTGCTTTATAAACATAATGGTGAAATTCACTGTGGTATATTTGTATATGTACATAGCATAATTTGGTCAGTTTTTTTCCTGCAATTCCTTCCTTTTCCCAGCTCTTTTTTATTTTTGAGACAGGGTATTGCTAAGTTGCCCAAGTTTACTTTGAATTTGTGATTTTGCTGTTGCAGCCTCCTTAGTTGCTGGGATTTCAGGCCTCAGCTTCCGGGCCTGGCTAGATATTATTCATTTTGACTTGTTTTATTCAGTGGGTTTGAATCAGGGTATCTTTCACATAAACTAGAAAACTGCAAGTAAAGATAATTGAATGTACATATGTATTTTCTCTTCTACCTTCTCCATCTTCTTCCTCTTGAGCTTTTCTTTTTTAATATTTATTTTTTAGTTATAGGTGGATAGAATATCTTTATTTTTATGTGGTGCTGAGGATCGTACCCAGCGCCTCACACGTGCTAGGCCATAAGCTCAGCTCCCCCTTGAGCTTTTTAAAAGGATCATTCTCTTTTGAAAATAAAGAAAATGTTTTCTCTCATATTTTTCTTCTTCCTTATTTTTGTTTTGTTGATTTTCTTTTGCTTTGAAATGATGACTATCTCTAACAGCTTCTTGGGAGTTTGAGGAATATTAATCAGCTTTATAGCTGAAAGGAGAATGATCTACAGCAGTAAAACTTTAAACTTTTTCTTATTGATCTAATTTCTCTTTTCTCCCCATAAATGAAAATGACTTTAGTTTGCCTTTCCGTGACAAGGAAGGGTTAAATTTGAGGAACTGTGAGACTCTGAAGTAGATAATCAGGGAGAGGAAATCTGTAGTACTCAATCCTTTGATCTGTCAGCTCTGTGCTTTGAGCTGTGTCCCTGTTCTTGTCTATTTCTCTTTCTTCTTAGGGTTGTTGGTGAGCCTAACAATTGCGTGGCTGGCACTTGACTGTTTTAATTGTAGCAAAAGGGCACTAGAGATCTCTGTATGTTATCCTGTGGTCATACTTTGGAAGGAGAAAAAGTGATGATGATGTTGATAACTTAGCCTGTACTTTAAGTGCTTTTGTATTTTATAGATGTGGAAATTGAGCTTTTAAAGAGTAACCTCTGTAAGGTGATTGGCTGAGGTCATGTAGCTCATGAGAGGCACAGCAGGGATTTGAACCCAGCTCTGTCAGGTTCTGATGCCTTGATTAATAGCAGTGCATTAGTGGGGATAATTCCCTCAATTAACATTTATTATCATTCATAAAGGATTCAAAGATGTCCAAGTTACTGTTCATACCCTTAAGCTGTTCTTGGTTTAGTCAGAGGGAGCATTCATGCGATCCAATGACTAGACACTGTGACAGGACTCTTAAAGAAGTATGTGCAAAGCTATGGAAACACAGTTCTTTTGGTTACACATGGGAGAACAGATGGCTTCACAGAGGCGATTATGTTGGACTTAAGGATTCTGATTAGTTTGACTAGTTTATTCATTGGCTTTTGTGATGGAATAACATTTTGGGAATAGGCAGTATCACTAATAACAACAGATATGCAGGCACATGGTTTATTCAGGCATTGTGGAGTGTGTGGTTGTGGCTGATGCATGGTAGAAGGTCAGTGTCTAGAATAAGGCTAAAGGGTTGTATTGGCACTAAATGTTGTAGGGTGTTGTGATGCTAAGGATTTTGAACTTGATTTCTAGAAGATATTTTTCTTTTTTCTTTTTCTTTTTTTGGTACTGGGAATTGAATGCAGTGACACCAAAGTGAGCCACATTGTCAGCCCTTTTTATTTTTCGATTTTGAGATAGGTTATTGCTCATTTACTGAGGCTGGCCTCAAACATGGAATCCTCCTGCCTTGGCCTCGTGAGTCTCTGGGATTATAGTTCTGTGCTCCAGTGCATGGCTGATTCTAGAAGTATGAATGAGTGAATAAATATCTTTAAGCCAGGGGATGACATATTGTCTTCTGAGTTAGTGTGGAAGTTGGATTGAAGAGGTAAAACTTAGTGGCAGGAAAACCATTGATTAGACTATGTAGTAGACAAAATACTAGATAGTGAGGATCTGAAATGTGTTGACATTAGTAGGGATGGAAAGGGTAGGAGCAGTTTGAGAACTTAACTGGAATTATCCTTGAAGAAATAATGATGGAATTCCTTTTTTTTTTTTTTTCCAGCATAGGCAGCTAAGCATAGTTTTGGCATTTTGGAGTTCAAGAGGAAGACCAGGTTGGGGCTTTTGGACAGATAATATTATTGTTCTTTGGACATGTAGAAACCAAATTGCTTCTGGGACATTTAGTGAAAGGAAATGTCTAATAAACTTATGACTCATTATCTGCATTTTCAGTTGACCAGATATTGATCTGGATCTGGAGCTAACCAGAAGATCCCAGATAAGAGATAACAGTTAGTGAGTCATTAGCAGAAAAGTGATAATTACATCTGTGGAAACAGATGAACTTATAAAGAGAAACAAGAATCAAGGGCAACTATTTTATATTACTTCTCATCTACCTGCCTTGGTTGTCTTAAATAGATTTGAATGGTTGGATTTGTGTGGGATTACTGACAACTTCTTACATACCAGTAGACTAGTCTGATTGCCAAAGCAAATTCCTATAGCTTCATGGAACTTTATCAAAGCCAGGTAACATTTTAAAACAACATGTTGTACATGTGCATGGTATATAGTACTGAATAACAGCCAGCAAACCAATACTAGTGGATATGCCTGACTTCTATTTTCTCATTGTACCATATACATAAAGATATTTTAACACATTGAATATGAGACATGCAATAATATTGGTTGTGTTCTAGGGCCTAGAAATGAATAGTCCTCCCAGCTCTGACATTGGAATAGACATAGCCATGAAATTATCATCCCATTTTCATTATACAAATGATTTGGGTCAGCAAAAAAACAAAACAAACAACAAAAATCCTTAGACTTTATTCCATGTAATGTTTGTAAACAGATCCTACTGCCTTTACTTATAGTAATTTAGATTCAAGGGTTTGTGTATGTTTATAATGTAAGAATCTAACCATATGGGTTATAGTATATAATGTTATATTGTGGGAAAAGAGTATAGGTTTTGGAGACTGATAAGCCCTGATCTTTTTGCCATTCCATATTTGAATTAGACCTGATACTCAACTTCACAGTTGTATTTTCCCCTATTGTGCAATGGAGATAATTATAGCACCAGTCTTTGAGGATTTGCATGAAGCGTAAGTAAAATAGTGAATGTAAAGCACCAAACATTGTTTGTGTATATTTCTCTATTTTTTCTTTCCCTTTTATGTGAATTAAGCCAGCATTTTACAAAATATGTTCTATTAAAACTTAATACTTCAAAATGCTTTTTCAAAAAAAATAGTGTTCATTGGTCAACTGAATTTGTGAAATAGTATATACTACTGTATTCCCTCTTGAAGAAGTACAACAAACATGACCATATTTGGGGGAGAAGAAGCCATGCCACAAACAAACCAATTTGTTGTTGTTGTTGTTGAACTTTTTAAAACTTAGGGTTTCCCAAATCTATTTTGGCATTGTACTTTATTTATTTATTTTTTGGACATATTAACAGTCCATGTTATTGATAGGGAATGCATTTTGGAAATGGTGAATTTAGTTTATCAGGTCAAGTTGCTCTTTAACATCTATGTGTTTGGCTTCATTGAACCACATCTACTATTATCCTGTGTCTGTATGGGCAAGTCTCAGTGTCCTCACTTATAAAATTGCATCCTTCCTATCTACCTCACCTAATTTCTCAAAAAACCCATGATAAAATATTTGTATGAACAACTTCAAAGATTAAAAACATCATTAGTGGAAGGTGGTCTTTGCTTCTACTCTAGAAAAAGGAATTGTAGGAGCAGTGAATGTAAAATAGGCCCATCTAGAGGTTGAGCTGTGCTGCTTCCCTTTCTCAGTGAGCAAGCTTGGACCCTATTGACTACCTGCCTGAAAACATTTTGACTCTTTGAATTGTGTAATAATTAAAATGATTCCCAGATGAATGTGCCTGAATGTCAGTAGCTCCATCTTTTGTCAATGTTCTTGGACTTGCTTGCAGAAACCATTTTACAACACAATATGTAGTTTAGAATAATTTAACTATGCCTGATGCTGAATATTTAGTAGTGAATTGAAATTATGATGTACAGTGGAAATAATATTGTTAGGATTTAATTAATAGTCTACAGTTAATAGATTTAATGCTCAGCCTTCTCATACAGTTCCAATTTTTGGTGGCTACCTGTGGTATATTTCTTTTCTGGTAGGAAACATTAAGCACAGTGATGTTGCTTTAAAGATCAAACACTATGCAAAGGATGAGGAATACCTTGAATTACTGTTTCAATGCTATATTTTCTGTTGTTTTATTGATTGGTGTCAATGGATACAATTGTGTAACACATTGACTTATTGTGCCCAGAAAAATTTAGTGGTACTATGAGTAAGCTTTGGGAAAACTTAGAAAGATTAAAACTATGTTTTCTACAGTTATAAGGTCAAGATTCCACATACTAGAGAACTGTACCTTGGTATTATAATTATTAACATTTTTTAATTTAAAATATAAAAGCCACATTTGTGACTTTCACTATTTTAGTTGAAAATTTTAGGTTGCTTGCCCATCTGAAAACATTAGAGGGCTTTAGATGTTAATTTCATGTGTGCTATTTAAATACTGTGAATTCTTATTTTCTAGTTCTATAAAGAGACTGATTTTAAGGAAGTCCCTCTCATCCTTTATCAAAATGTACTTATTCTGTTACTTGATATACAGAGGCAGTTGTGACACAAAATTTGCAGAAAACATGCCAAATCTTTTTTTTCTTATTTTTTCTCCTTCAGGAAGTTCTCACTTTGTGCTTAAAATAAATCAAATCTTTGAGATTTGAAAAACAAACCAACAACCTAGCCTTATTTCTCTCTACAGATGCAGTTTTAAAGACAGTAAAATAATATTTTATAAATTAAATTTAAATGTTAGAGTTCAAAAGCCATATCTTTATAGATAAAGTTGAGAAAATGTTTTGTGGGCTTTAATTTTTATTATTTCTATTATAATATTGCTCCAAAGAGCATATTAAAATGTCATATTTATTTTTCCTTTTTCTTTTCATCATATTGATTTTGATATATCAAATCTTTGTCTTTGTTTTGAAGGGATATTTTAAACCATATTTAGAACTATACAAATATCAAAATGAATTTCATCAAAAGTCTATGCTGGATTTTTAGTGAGTTTACTAATAATTTTGTTACTGTTTTTGTCATAAAGACCAAAGTAATAAAAACCATATTTCACCTTTTATATACATAATTGGATGAGATCACCAGATGCTGATGTTCAGAGCACATCAACAGGCATGGAAAAATACCAGAACCAAATAGCTTTGTTCAAAAACCATATGACTAAGCATAGGAGAGAAAAATAGATTTTGACCATGAACTGACCTCAGGTAACTTAATCATGGAAAGAAACAGCAAGATGGCCCTTCTTAGAGTTTTCTTAGGCTTTTGACAATAGATGAAAATACCTTGGAAATTGATACATCATATTCAGTGTTTGAAAACACGTTATCTTAATTTTGTTTTTGTTATTTTATTATGATAATTTTCAGACAGACAAAAGTTGAAAAATTATATTGTGAACACCTGTGTATGCACTACCTAGATTCTAGAATTAATATTGTGGTGTATTTTGTTTAGTACATAACTATCCATGAATTCATTCTATTATCCATCCATCATTCCATCTTATTATTTTATGCATTTCAAAGTAAGTTGTACACACCAATATTTTCAGTTCTGAATACTTCAGCATACATATCAACAATAGATCATTATTTGTTTATGGTTCTCTTTTGAGGTAAAATTTAGATACAGCGTACCATTTAATAGGTTTGACAAATGCATACACTTAAAACCCTATTAAGGGGCTGGGGCTGTAGCTCAGTGGTAGAGCACTTGCCTAGCATGTGTGAGGCACTTGGTTCGATCCTCAGCACCACATATAAATAATAAATGAATAAAATAAAGATTCATCACCAACTAAAAAATATTTTAAAATGAAACCTTATTAAGTTATTTAATGAAAACTTTAACAAGATAAAGAATATTACTGTTATTCTTGTTCCTCTTCATGTTCTTGTCCTGTCCTCATTTGCACACTTAGAAGTTACCATTCTCATGATATTTTCATTAGATTAATTAATTTAGTCTGTTCTGTAACTTCATATAAATGGAAACATACAGTATGTATTTTTTTGCTATATGCTGATAACATTATTAGCTATTATTTCAAAGTATTTCTTTTTTAATTAATTCCAATTAGGTATATATAAGAGGAGAATGCATTTTGATGCGTTGTACACAAATGCAGCACAAGTTTTTATTTCTCTGCTTGTACATGATGTAGCATTGCACCCATATGTGCAGTCATACATGTAATTAGGGTAGTGATGTTCATCACATTCCACCATCTTTCCTGCCCCCATGTCCCCTCCCCTCAGCTCCCTCCCTCTTGTCCAATCAAAGTTCCTCCATTCTTCTCATGCCCCCCTCACCTCATTAGGGAACATCATCCAGTTATCAGAGAGAACATTCAGCCTTTGGTTTTTGGGATTGGCTTACTTCGCTTAGCATGATATTCTCCAATTTCATCCATTTACCACCAAATGCCATAATTGTATTCTCGTTTAATGCTGAATAGTATTCCATTGTGTATATATACCACAGTTTCCTTATGCATTCATTTATTGAGGAGCATCTATGTTGCTTCCACAGTTTAGCAATTGTGAATTGTGCTGCTGTAAACTTTGAAGTGGCTATGTTACTGTAGTATGCTGTTTTCTAAATCTTTAGGGTATAGACAGAGGAGTGGGATAGGTGAGTCAAATGGTGGTTCCATTCCAAGTTTTCTAAGGAATCACCATACTGCTTTCCAGATTGGTTGCACCGATTTGCAGTCCAACCAGCAATGTATGAGTGTGCCTTTTCCCCCACATCCTTACCAACACTTACTGTTGCTTGTATTTTTGATAATTGCCATCTGACTGGAGTGAGATGGAATCTTAGAGTAGTTTGGATTTGCATTTCTCTAATTACTAGAGATGGTGAACATTTTTTCATGTATTTATTGGTCAATTTTATTTTTTCTTCTGAGAAATGTCTGTTCAGCTCTTTAGCCCATTTATTGCTTGAGTTGTTTGTTTGTTTGTTTGTTTGTTTTGGTGTATTTTGAGTTCTTTATGTAGCCAGGAGACCAGTGCTGTATCTGATGTGCATGTGGTAAAAATTTACTCCCAAAATATAGGCTCTCTCTTCACCTTCTTGATTATTTCTTTTGCAGAGAAGAAGCTTTTTAGTGTGTATCCATCCCATTTATTGATTCTTAAATTTATTTATTGCGCTTTAGGAGTCTTGTTAAGGAAGTTGGGGCCTAATCTGATGTGATGAAGATTTGGGCCTGCATTTTCTTCTATTAGACATAGGGCCTCTGGTCTAATTCCTCTGTCCTTGATCACTTTGAGTGAAGTTTTGTGCATGGTAAGAGATAGAGGTTTAGTTTCAATTTGGTGAACATGGATTTCCAGTTTTCCCAGCACCACTTGTTGAAGAGGCTATATTTTCTCCAATGTACATGTTTGGCACCTTTGTCTAGAATAAGATATTTATATTTATATGGCTTTCTCTCTGTGTCTTCTATTCTGTACCATTGGTATACAAATCTATTTTGATACTAAGACCTTGCCATTTTTGTTACTATAGCTTTGTAGTATAGTTTAAGGTCAGGTATTGTGATGCTTCCTGCTTCATTCTTCTTGCTAAGGATTGCTTTGGCTATTCTGGGTCTCTTATTCTTCCAAATGAATTTAATGATTGCCTTTCCTATTTCTATTAATAATGTCATTGGTATCCTAATAGGGATTTCTATAAGGAATGACATTAGGATTTTAATTGAAATCACATTGAATCTGTATAGCGCTTTGGGTGGTATGTCTATTTTGACAATATTGATTCTGCCTATCTAAGAGCATAGTAAATCTTTCCATCTTCTAAGGTCTTCTTCAATTTTTTTCTTTAGTGTTCCGTAATTTCCATTGTAGAGGTTTTTCACCTCTTTTGTTAGATTGATTCCCAAGTATTTTATTTTTTGAGGCCATTTTGAATGAGGTAGTTTTCCTAATTTATCTTTTAGAGGATTCATCACTGATGTATAGAAATACAATTGATTTTTGGGTGTGATTTTATATCCTGCTACTTTGTTGAATTCATTTAATTCTGAAATTTTTCTGGTGGAATTTTTGAATCCTCTAAATATTGTATCATGTCATCAGTAAATAATGAGAGTTTGAGTTCTTCTTTTCCTATTCATATCCCTATAATTTCTTTTGTCTAAATGCTCTGGCTACAGGTTAAAGGACTATGTTGAATAGAAATGGTGAAAGAGGGCATCCCTGTCTTGTTCCTGTTTTTAGAGGGAATGCTTCCAAATTTTCTCCATTTAGGATGATGTTGCCCTTGGGTTTAGCATAGATAGCTTTTACAAAGTTGAGATATGTTCCTACTATCCCTAGTTTCTCTAGTGTTTTGAACATGATAGTATGCTGTATTTTGTCAAATGCTTTCTCTGCATCAATTGATATAATCATCTTATCTTTAATTCTATTGATGTGATAGATTACATTTATTGATTTCTGTGTGTTGAAGCAACCTTGCATCCCTGAATTGAACCCTGCTTGATCATGGTGCATTATTTTTGATGTTTTTGTAGGCAATTTGCCAAAATTTGATTGAGAATTTTTACATCTATGTTCATCAGGGGTATTGGTCTGAAACTTTCTTTCTTTGATGTGTCTCTGTCTGGTTTTGGAATCATGGTGATACTTGCCTTATAGAATGAGTTTGGAAGGGTTCCCTCCTTTTCTATTTCATGAAATAGTTTGAGGAGTATTGGTATTAATTCTTCTTTGTACATCTTGCAGAACTTGGCTGAGCATTTGTCTGGTCCTGGGCTTTTTTTGGTTAGGCTTTTGATGGTGTCTTCTATTTCCTTGCTTGAAGTTGACTGTTTGATTTGTGTATGTCCTCCTGGTTCAGTTTGGGTAGGTCATATGCTTCTAGAAATTTTTCAGTGTCTTTGAGATTTTCTATTTTCCTGGAGTATTAATTTTCATAATCATTTCTAATTATCTTCTGAACTTCAGTAGTGTCTGTTGTGATATTTACTTTTTCATCACAAATTTTAGTAACTTGAGTTTTCTACTTTTTGAAGGGTTTGTAAGTTTTATTTATTTTTCAAAGAACCAGCTTTTTGTTTTGTCATTTTTCAGTTGCTTCTTTTGTTTCAGTTTTTTTTAAATTTCAGCCCTAATTTTAATTATTTCCTGTTTTCTGCTTCTTTGGTGTTGGTTTGTTCCTCTTCTAGGGCTTTGAGTTGTAATTTCAAGTTCTTTATTTGTTGAATTTTTATTCTTTGAATGAATGAGCTTAATGCAATGAAGTTTCCTCTTAGCACTGCCTTCATAGTGTCCCAGAGATTTTGATATGTTGTATTGGAGTTCTCATTTATCTCTAAGAATTTTTTTTTTAATCTCCTCCCTGATGTCTTCAGTTATCCATGCATCATTCAATAGTGTATTACTTAGTTTCTAGGTGTTGGAGTAGCCTCTATTTTTTAATTTATCATTGATTTCTAATTTCATTCCATTATGATCAGATAGAATGCCAGGTAGTATCTGTATTTTTTGTATTTTCTAAGACTTGCTTTGTAACATAACATCCTTTTGGAGAAGGATCCATGTGTTTTTGAGAAAAAAAGTATATTTGCTTGTTGATGGATGGGATATTCTATATATGTCTGTCAAGTCTAAATGTTTGACTGTCTTATTGAGTTATATAGTTTCTTTGTTAATTTTTTATTGGCAGATCTATGCAGTGGTGAGAGTGATGTTTTAAAGCTACCCAGTATTATTATGTTGTGGTCTATATGATTCTTGAAGTTGAGAAAGGTTTATTCCATACACATAGATGCCCCATTGTTTGGGGCATAGATATCTAAAATTGTTCTGTCTTGTTGAAGCCTGAAACCCTTAAGCACTTGGAAATGACCTACTCTTTTCCCTTTTCACTAACTTTGGTTTGAAGTCCACTTTATCTAATACAAGGATGGGAACCTCTGCTTGTTTTCATGGTCCATGTGAGTGATACATTTTTCCCCATTCTTTCACCTTCAGTCTGTGGTTGTCTTTTCCTGTGAGATGAGTGTCTTGAAGGCAGCATATTGTTGGGTCTTTTTCTTTTAAATCCAATCTTTCAGTCTGTATCTTTTGATTGACGAGTTTAGTCCATTAACACTCAAGGTTATTATTGAGACATGGTTAGTATTCCTGGTCATTTTGGTCTGTTTTTGTTTTTTAAATTGACTTGGTTTCTCCTTTGATTGGGCTTTTATTTAGTGTAGTTCCTTCCTTTGCAGATTATCATTGTTATTTTTCATTTCCTCTCATGGAATATTTTGCCAAGAATGTTCTGTAGTGCAGACTTTCTTGCTGTAAATTCTTTTAACTTTTGTTTCTCATGGAAAGTTTTTATTTTATCATCAAATCTAAAGCTTAATTTTGCTGGATATAAGATTCTTGGTTGGCACCCATTTTCTTTCAGAGCTTGGTGTATGTCCAGGAACTCCTGCCTTTGAGGGTCTGGGTTGAAAAATGTGCTTAGATCCAAATTGGTCTTCCAATTTGTAATCTGATTCTTCTCTCTTGTGGCCTTTGAAATTCTATCCTTATTCTTTATGGTAGGCATTTTCATTATAATGTGCCTTGGTTTAGATCTGTTTTAATGTTGTACGTTTGGTGTCCTTTAAGCCTCTTGTATTTGGGTTTCAAATTCATTCTTCATGTTTAGGGAATTTTCTGATATTATTTCATTGAAAAGATTGTGCATTCCTTTGGTTTGGATCTCTGTGCCTTCTTCTATCCCAATAAATTTTAGGTTTGGTCTTTTAATGTTATCCCCTAATCTTGGATGTTCTGTTCATGATTTCTTACCATCTTCATTGTGTAGTCAGCTTTATTTTCAAGATTGTATATTTTATCTTCGTTGTCTGAGGTTCTGTCTTCCCCATGATCTAGTCTGTTGTTGATGGTTTCTATTGAGTTATTTGGTTTATTGTTTACTTCATTTCAGGGATTTTTGTTTTTGTTTTTTTTTCTTCAGAATCTCTATCTCTTTCTTGAAGTATTCTTTTACTACTGTATTTACTCTCTTATCTGTTTGTTGGTGTGATCACTAGTCACTTGTATTTGTTCTCTTATCTCTTTGTTGGAGTTATCAATTTTTCCATGTATTTCTTAGTTAGGTCATTCTTTAATTCACAGATCATTTTAATTATTTACATTCTGAACTCTTTCTCTGTCATTTCATCTAATGTGCTGTCAATGGATTTCAATGTATTTTGGTTTTGGGTGTGTACTTCCCTTCCTTGTTTATTTTAATTAATTAATTAATTTGTTCTATTTAGGTTTACATGATAGCAGACTACGATTCATTGTACACAGATGGAGCACAGCTTTTCATTTCTCTGGTTGTATGTGATGTAGTCACAACATACATGCAGTCATACATAAAGCTAGGGCTCTGATGTCCATCATATTCCACCATCTTTACTGTTCCCTTATACCCTCCCCCCTCTCATCCCTGTGAACAGAGTTCCTCCATTCTTCCCATGTCCTCCCCACATTATGGATCAGCACCCACTTATCAACAAGTACATTCGGCATTTGGTTTTCTGAGATTGTCTTACTTCACTTAGCATGATATTCTCCAACTCCATCCATTTACCTGCAAATGCTGTAATTTTATTCTCTCATTGCTGAGTAATATTCCATTGTGTATATATACCATAGTTTCTTTATCCATTCATCGGTTGAAGGGCTTCTAGGTTGGTTCCACAGTTTAGCTATTGTGTATTGAGCTGCTATAAACATTGAAGTGGCTGTGTCACTGTAGTATGCTGTTTTTAAGTCTTCTGGGTATAGACCAAGGAGTGGGATAGCTGGGTCAAATGGTGGTTCCATTCCAAGTTTTCCAAGGAATCTCTATACTGCTTTCCAGATTGGTTGTACCAATTTGCAGTCCCACCAGCAATGTATGAGTGTACCTTTTCCCCCACAACCTCGCCAACACTTATTGTTGTTTGTATTCTTGATAACTGCCATTCTGACTGGCGTGAGATGAAATCTTAGGGTAGTTTTGATTTGCATTTCTCTGATTGCTAGACTTTCCTTGTTGTGTTTTTTTTTTCATGTTTTCTGTGTCTTTCTTACAGTGTAGATCTGAAGTATTGCAGCTTCTAACCTATAATCTTGTAGTGTCCCTGCAGGTTACCAATACCTCACCTTTAAGGAGGCTATCAATGTTTTTAGCACCCAGTGCAACCAGTAAGCAGCCATAAATCAATTAGCTTCTGTTTTGTCATTTACAGTTTTGTCACAACACACAGAAATGATGAGTTCAGTTATGTTCTACCATATAGCCAACAGGTTTGCATAAGGGTTTACTGTTTTTATTGTTGGACAAGGGGGAAGTGGGCTTGGTGTTTATGAGATAGGATGTGGGAACATAGAGGTATGAGATTATAGAACTAGTGAAAAGGTAATCAAAAGAAGTTGGCTGTTAGCAGGAGAAAAAAGAGAGCAGAGTTACCCTATGCAAGTCTTCCTGTTGCCTCTGCAACAAGATGGTGTCTTTTAGTACACTGAGTAGTAATCCCTCTGGTGCAACTGGGCCTGCAGGCATCTTGGTGATGATTTTTCAAGTCCTGGTTGATGTCTCTAGATGGAAGTGGCCATGCCCCTAGTTGGTGGTGGCAGTAGCATCTACCCTGTAGGTACCTTGATGTTGAGCTTCCAGGTCCCAGTTAGTGTCCCAAGGTGGAACCTGCCCCAGCTAACGATGGAGGATATGGCAGCAGAGGTAACCCAAGATGGCAGTGGAGGTTTCCTAAGGTGGAAGCAAGTGCTCTCAGAGATGGGGCTGGAAGGATGGGCTATAAGATGGTATTGGGGGGGCTGGGATTATAGCTCAGTCGTAGAGCGCTTGCCTCGCATGCGTGACTCACTGGTTTCGATCCTCAGCACCACATAAAAATAAATAAAGATATTGTGTCCATCTACAACTAAGAAAATATTAAAAAAAAAAGATGGTATTGGATTACCTATTTGGTGATGCCACAGTGTGGTGTGCAGTATTGCAATGGGCAGCTTCCTCCTTGCCCTGCCCAATGACCCATGGTGGAGATTACTGCATGGGGAGGGCTAAGTTCGTGGCTGCAATGTCACAAAATGGAGGCAGTTTGGGTGGAGCCACATATTGGTAACTAGGGAACCCCAGCGTGGGGCTCCTCTCCGCTGGTGCAGTGCATGGTGTGGGTTGGATCTCTCCAGGACGGCCTTGGTGATGGTCTTTCATGTCCTGGCTGTTGTCCTTAGATGGAAGTGGCTATGTCAATGGTTGATGGCTGGTTAGCGTCAAACCCTTAAGTATCTTGTTGGGCTTTCAGCCAACAGATGGTGTCCAAGATAGAAGCTCCCACAACTAAAGATGGTGGTGGCAACAGCGGGGGTAACCTGAGATGGTGTTTGAGGTATCCCAAGATGGAGGCGACCACTTTTAGAGATCAGACTGAAGGGGCAAGCCCGAAGATGGCTTTTGGTGGCCTGTTTGGAGATGCAGCACTCTGATGTGTGGGAGTGGTGCTCAGCATGTTGGGCAGCCCTGTGCCTCTTCTTTGCCCTTGACTCTTCACACACTGGCGAGGTGGTCCCGGGCTTGGGTTCCTTGGGGATCGGTGGGGCTGTCCTAGGCCTGTCTGGGCTCACTTTGGATAGGCGGGGCTGTCCTGGGCCTGCCTTTTCTCCGCAGGGGTTGGCAAGACTGTCCTGGGCTTGCATGGGCTCCGCAGAGATTGGCAGTGCTGTCCTCATGTAGTATGTATTCTTTTTGGCTGAGGATTTCTCTTAACAATTTTGATATTCATCTGTTATTGTCTATATACATAGTTTATTCCTTTATATTGGTGAATAGTAGCTATCCTATGAATATATGCTGCAGCTTATTTATCCATTCTGTTGATGGCTACTTGGATTATTACCATGGGCTATTAAAGAATAGAGCTGTTGTGAAAAGACTTGCGTAAGTATTTTTGTGGGCATATACTTTCCTTTTGTATAATCCTAGGAATAGAATTACTGGATCATAGGATAGATGTATGTTTAGTTTTGTAAGAAACTGCCAGGTGTTTTCTGGAAGTCTATACCATTTTATACTTCTACCAAAAAAAAAATCTCAAGAAACCATCCTGAGTATCCTACCAATGCCCGATATTATGAATTTTTTTAATTATTATGCTCATTTTAATGTGTACTTACCTAAAGATACTGAGCACTTTCTCATATACTTAGTAATCACTTTGTGAAATGTTTGTTCAAACCCTTTGCCTGTTTTTAAGTTGGTACATCCATTCAAAAATATTTACATCAATCTTGACACTTGGACCCATTAAATAAAAAGTAAAACTCACCTATGTTGTTCAACGGAAGTCTAAAAATAATTCAACAAAAAGTAAAATGACAGTGGGCCTAGGATCTTTTGTGATTTTGGTGAATGTTACATTTGGAGGGTGGAAAGAGGTAGCAGAAGTGTATTCTTTTTGGGTATGGGAAAAAATGGTATAAATTTGTACGGGAAACCCACCATTGCTAACATTATTCTCTTTCCCTTTCTCTTATCCATGTTTACCATATCCCAACTTCTCTTTCCACAATGCTCTCTGATTCAGGGTCAGCTTCTAAATCTCCTGACCCCAACATTTAGCAAGGTTTGGTCATCTAGAATTGGTTGTACAGCTGAAATTCTATCCAAATTTTAAAGCCTATTGGAGATTCTGGATAATGTATGAATTTACATTATCCCTGAGAGAAACATAAAATGAGATTAAATGATGATCTATATTAATAGACCTTCTTTCACAAGTGTTTGATATAACCCTTTGTTAGAGCAAAGCAGTGATTATTTGTCAAAATATTCTTTAGGCCCATGTTAACAGTTGATTGATTAGAAATATATCAATTTTGAAATAACATTCAGGGACATTATGAAAGAGTAATTTTGTATGTAATATTAATGGTTTAATTTTTAATAGATCTTTCATGTATTTTTATTTTATTAGAGAAATATATAGAGGAACAAATATGTTACTGGAAACAAAAGCAAGAATTCCTCCCACCCCAAACTGGAGTGGCTATTGTAGGTTGGATTTAGTGTACTTTGTAGTTCATCATAGAGAGTTACTAAATGTGAATAGCTTTGCAAGGACTGAGAAGACCATTCAGTGCCGTATTAGAGATATGTGGTTGCCAAAAATCTCCATTTGTGTTCATTGTATACAAAATTTACCTGATCTTAGGAGACCTCTGTATTCTCTAAAACAGAGTGATCTTCATAGGAGTATGACATGAAAAATAACTCATCCACATCTCTGTGGAAATTTTGTTTCTCTTTAATTTATCCCACAACTTGGTGTGAATAAGTGTGTCTCAGCATCTACTTTTATTTTGTCTAAAGTAACCACTTCAACCAGGGATGATGATGTTTGCTTGCAATCCTAGCAACTCTGAAGGCTGAGACAGAAGGATCAAAAGTTTGAGGCCAGTCTCAGAAACTTAGTGAGACACTGTCTCAAAGTAAAAAAGGGCTGGGGATGTAGCTCAGTGGTGAAATGCCTCTGGGTTCAATCCCCAGTACCACCCCCCCCCAAAAAAAAAGAGAAAATAACAAAGTAATCACTTCATCTGCTTTATGTAGAGTAGCCAATTATCATTCATTCTCTCTCTCTCTCTCTCCCCTCCCCCTCTCTGTGTGCATGTGTGTGTTTGGTGATGTGGTTGTTTGTTGATGCTGGCAGGGATATAATTGTTACCAGAAAACTTAGCAGTTTTTCTGTGGCTTTCTTGGAAATCTATCCAGGTTTTCTTCCTAGCCATGTGTTACTCTGGGAATCATATACATTTATCTTACCTGCTTAATGTCCATGTCACAGTGTTAAAGTGACCAGGGAAGAAAACTCTATGAAGGCCAAATGTATTTTTTAATTTCTTATATAATAAGAAGTTTCCTTTGGCATCTGAGAGCTCCAAATTTATTTCACCCTGTTACTTCTTCTTATGTCAACATCCTGGTACATATGCTTTTGATTTCTTGAGGCAGCAATATTATAAAATGAAGTGAGTTTATGGATCAGGAGGTTTGTTGATGAAGATGACAACACTTGATTTTTTACCCCACTTTTTACCTTTCTTATTGTTATAGGAGAAGCTACTATGGAGGGAACTGGGCCAGTTTTAGCTTTTCAGGACTGTTGTCCTGGCTAAAGGAATATCAGGTAAAGTTCTTATTTGATCTTTTTTATTTGCTAGACTGTATTTTGTGCCACATAATAATCCAGCAATGAAGAAAAACCTAGATGTCATCTGTAATATATGATTATTTATTTTTATTCAGTTATTTGTCAAAAATATATGTTGCTTGAAAAGTAAATCATATATTCTTGATACTATTTCCTGTTTACTTTCTATGCCCAAATATAAGTCAAGGTATTTCCCCCTAAAATTGTCTTACACAAAAATATCCCAGTCCTGGGCTGGGGTTGTGACTCAGTAGTAGAGCACTTGCCTAGCATGTTTGAGGCACTGGGTTCGATTCTCAACACCACATATAAGTTAATTAATTAATTAATTAATTAAAGGTTCATTGACAACAAAAAATATTTAACAAATTCCCACTCATTAGAGCTTTTTAACATATTACTAATTGCTATTTTAGTTAATACATTTAAAACAAAACAAACAAATGGAACATAACTAGTTAGGGAAGATCCGTTGACTTCTGATAGATACAATGATCTCTGTCAGTGGTGGTTTTGTATTTTCATATGAGTCACCTGACAATCAGTAAAAAGAAAAAGTGAGGAAAATGATTTAATATAAAAAAATAAGTAAATTTTAAGGGTAGGTTTTACTACTACATCTGTTGAATGAGTGCCATTATAAACTTTATGGAGATCACTTAAAGTATAATATGGAATTGATTAATGTGGAGTTTACCATTTTATATGATAGATTCTTAAGAACTACTAAAATTCTGAGTACATCTTACATGGAATCATTAACCACTATATATCAAAAGAGTTTAGATTATTGGGAAATGAGAATGATGTATAACAGAAAATGATATTCAGTTAGCTAAGAATAACAATTAAAACTTATTAATTACTTATGTGCTACTCACCATACTAAGCACTGTAGATGTATTGATTGATTTAATGGTGTACATGACTCAAAGAATGTCTCATGATAACTAACTGTCTTTACTGTTAAAGATGCAAGATACAGTTTGAATATCATTTCATGAAATAAGTAGAGAAATAAACATTTATAAAGGTGTATTTCACATACTAATTCAAGCTTATGTGTAAAGTCAAGATAGTAAATGTTAGAAGTAGATTATTTATTTTATCTATGTGCCTAAAGTATTCATATGTTTAAATTAATCAGAAACTCAGTTTTGAACCTCACCTTTGGTGCATGTATGTGAAGCACCTTATATTAGGTATATTTAGTATTTTCATGAGAAGAGGTAGTTTTTATTCTTAGAACAACAACAAAATACCCTAGTTTTCTGGGAAAAAAAAATTATTGGGTGTGTTAGTTAGGTTTTTTGACACTGTGGCAAAAATACCTAACAAGAACAACAACTAGGAAGAAAAGTTTATGTGGGCTCGCAGTTTCAGAGCTTCAGTCTGTGGTCAGCTGACTCCATTGCCTTGGGCCTAAGGTGAAGCAGAACATCATGGGGGAAGTGCATGGAGCAGGAAAGCTGCTCATCTCATGGTAGCCAGGAAGCAAAAAGAGAGAGAGAGAAAAGGAAGAGCCAATCAAACAAGATATAATCCCCAAGGGCACATCCCTAGTGAACTACTTCCTCCAGCTATGAACCACCTTCCTACAGTTACCACCCTGTTATTTCCAACTAGAATGGACTGATTAGGTTATAACTCTCGTCTATTTATTTAACTATGAATATTCCTGCATTAACAGGAACTTTTGGGGGAACAGCTCATATCCAAAACATAACATTGGAAGAAGTGATTTTGAAAAGCAAATTTTAAAATTGGTTAGATTTAATCAAATAGAAATATTTTTGTAGAAATACTTTTGTTCACCATGTTCTTTTCCACTTCACTCTTTCTTAGTCCACTGTTCTTTTCTTAGTTTGGTAATCTCATGTCAACCAGTTAACATTCTTCTGTTTCACCTCCTCTTACACTTCTGTCAGGATGTTTAATACCATCTAATATTATTCTTTTTTTAATTTGTTTTTTAGTTGTAGATGGGCACAAATATCTTTATTTTTATGTGGTGCTGAGGATGGAACCCAGTGCCTCACACATGCGAGGCAAGTGCTCTACCACTGAGCTACAATCCCAGCCCCTAATATTATCCTTGACAATAAAGCCTATTATTTTTCTTTGGCTTAAGGTGTGAAATTCAAGACAGTTAAACCTTTTAAAAAGAATTATTGCCCTACTTTATAGAATTTTAAGTTTAGAAATTTTCTGAGAAGAATTTTCTTGACACTAATTATAATGATGTATTTCACTAGTAACCCTTGAGTATACATAATGCATTTACAAAAAGTTTTCTCTGTGAAAAGTATGTATCAAATAGTTGAAAATTTTAAACTGATTAAATATTGAACCTTTATATTAGGAAAAAGTATATGCTGATAACTTTGCAAGTAACTCATATACAAGTATTTGGAAAAATCAGATAAATTTCATAAAATTTTCTCTACTCAATTCAATTAGGGATTGCTGATAAATTTGAAGGATGACTTTCAACCCTTAGTAGTTTACATGCTTTAATCATATATTCTGAATATAACATCTTCAGAGATTGGGTATTGCAAAATTTTCAGTTATATTGTACTGTGTATCTTTCAGAAATACTCTATATGCAATCAAATTAGAAAGTAGTAGGCTGCAATCTTTGGACCCTGGTATTTTGGTAGCTAAATATAAAACAAACAAAAACCCTTTACTATTAGCAAGTAATTTATATAGCAGATTTTTGATTCTCAGCAGCTAGGTTACTTGTCCTAATTCTTTTTTTAAAAATACTATTTTTAGTTATAGATGGACACAATGCCTTTATTTTATTTATTTGTTTTTATGTGGTGCTGACGATTGAACCCAGTGCCTCGCACATGTGAGGCGAGCACTGTACCACTGAGCCACAGGCTCAGCCCTGTCCTAATTCTTAAGCAATATCAAAACAGCCCTTTACAGATGACTGTGTCAAAATGTCACATATCCTGATACAAATCTGTGTACGAAAGCTAGTTTTTGGTAGCATAACTTTTACACAGTGTTTTCTTCTCCTTTCTTTGAATTTGGCACACTCTTTTGGAGTCATTTCAGTGATGCTGAAGTAATGGTATACTTGGAGTTTCAATGTGATGAAAGAAAAAGTATGAATTTAGAAAATATATACATTTTCTCAGAAAATTACAGGTTCCAGTTGCTCAATTTAATTAAAACTTCTCATATATTATATTTAGGAAAACAATGACACTGTGATTGATAGGTCACTGTGGCAAGAGCAGATCCTTGAAAATGAAGAAGCCATTGCTCTTAGCAAGAAGGACAAAACTATTCAACACGTGGAAGTATTTTGTTATGCCAGGTATGGAAAATAATTATTTAGAGTAACTAAGTATAACAACTTATTCTTCAAAATCCTTCATATGAAGCCTGCAATAAAGTTTTGTATAACATTGGTTGCTACAAGTCAAGTTGATACGTTGGTTTTGCCTCTTCTTGAGTGTAACTGTTAGTTTTCTCTCTTTAGGTACTAATAATACCATCTTTCTTTATTGGATTACAATTTACCAAACTCTTTTAAATATGGTACCTCATGTGATCTTTACAGCAGTCTTGCAGTAGAGTAGAGATCATATTAGTTTCGTTTTTTAAAGAGAATCTTCAAAGAAACTCAGAGATTAAGTAACTTGCCAAAAGTCATATGGCCTGTTAAATGATAGGGCCACACACCTAATCTAGAGAGTGATAGAGCCTAAGATTAAAATTCAGGGCTCTGTAATCCTATTTCAGAGTTTGTCCAACTAAACCATTCTTCTAGTATAATGTTCTATATAACAAAATTACATGATTATAATTTTGAATTCAATTGTTAAATTGAATGATCCTAGTATTTGGATACATGTTTTTTTATAAATTACAGCAAAACAGTGGGAATTACAAATGTTCTAAGTTTCTCCCTCCAAGTGAAAGATTGATTGTTTTATAACAATTGCAATAGATTCTTTTCTTCTTTTCTTTTTTTTTTGGTAGTGAGGATTGAACCCAAGGGGGCTTTACCACTGATTTACATCCCCAGTCCTCTTTATTTATTTATTTTTTATTTTAAGACAGGATCTTAGTAAGTTGCTTAGGGCCTTGCTGAGTTCCTGAGGATGGTCTCAAACTTGAGATCCTCCTGCCTCAGCCTCCTGAGTCCCTGGGCTTACAGGCTGTACCACCCAGCTTACTTTTTTCAAATGATATGTGGTCAACAAGTTAAAAGGTTTAGAGCATCAGCTATCAGATATTTTAATAATAATTAGATCTTACAATCCATTTCACCAGAGATTTTTCGAGATATGCTTTGTCATATTACTCATTCTTGTTATGCCAAAGTAGTAAGTGTGACTTGAGCCTGTGAAACGTTTGGGAACTGGTGCTTGATTTTTTTTAAACCTATTTTCATATCTTTCAGGTAATTAGAAATTTCCTCATAAATACATAGTTAAGGTTCTATGATTTTCTGCAAAAGATCTGCTTTTGAAACATAAGATACAGATTATAATTACATAATCCTAAATGTCATTTAGTATTAAAAGGTATAGCTTACTGGCATTATTCAAAACCAGTACAGGAAGATTTATGAGGAAGGTAATTTCAACTAAAAGGTTATATACTTACAAGAAGCAGGAGTAAATATTTGGTAATTTTATTGTGTGATATTGTGTGCTCATGAATATTATTTGACTATTACTTGGAATCACACTGTAGCCCCTGAAAGGTACTTTTTGAAACTTCAAGGCCTTTGATTTCCCTGCTCTTCCTGCCAGTTGAGGTTAATATTTTCTTTTTCTTTTTTTTTGGGGGGGGTACTAGGGATTGAACTCAGGGGTACTCAACCACTGAGCCACATACCCAGCCCTATTTTGTGTTTTATGTAGAAACAGGGTCTCATTGAGTTGCTTAGTGCCTTGCTGTTGCTGAGGCTGGCTTTGAACTCATGATTCTCCTGTCTCAGCCTCCTAAAATGCTGGGATTACAAGCGTTGAGCCACCGCACCCAGCTGAGGTTAATATTTTCTAATGACTGAATAGATACATTTTGAGTGCAGAGGAAATCATCTCATTTTCTGTTCCTCATAGATTCAGTTTCATTTTTAGAACTTCTCAAAGTGAGAAATAGAAGATTACAAGTAGAAAGTTTGTTATAAAATAGTCAAATAGTACTCTGTTTTGTTCTCCTCTGATTGCCAATTAAAGTATGGAGTAAGAGGTAAACACAAATAATGTTCCATATCTTCATTTACATGCAACAGCCAGGGAAGTGAACTATAGAGAAAATTCAGTTATATATAGTGAATGCTAATGACATAAGCAAATAGGAATTAAAGTGCCTCACTCAGCTGTAACCTTCTAGATGAAAAGGGCTAGGACCAAAACAAGTCAGAAAGATTTACTTTATATGAAAAGTCATCATTCAGGAACCATTGACTTAAATCTAAATCTTTATTTAATATATATTTCGGACAATCTTGTTTTCTTTTTTTTCTCTACTGTAGTAGTTTAAATCTACAAATAGGAAAAAGACTGTTTGCTAGAGGCAAACACACTGAGACCATGGATACAGTCCTGCCTTTCCTATTCAGCTTGCTATGTGATACTGAACAAGAGATGCTTCCACTTTGGGTCTAAAATATGAAGCTTTTGGACAAAGTTATCTAAAAATATCTTTGAAATCTAACATGTTACTGTTTCAGGTGCTAGGTTATAGACTAACATAAGCAAAGACAGCATCATCAATCTGAGAGCAGACTGTGGGCCATTTTTTGTAGGGATTAATGGATTTTTATACCAGAAGATCACTTTAAGGACATCCTTAAATCCTTCAGGCAAAAGTTAAAATAATATTCTTAGTCCTCCACTTGAAAAAATATGGAAATTTGAACTACTTTTTAGAAAGAGTATTAAAAATGGTTAGAAAAAATTATCATTTTAAGAGACAAGCTATAAAGTAAGTAAGGGTATCAATAAATAGTAGATCTTTGGCATTTTTGAGGGACATATCATAAAATCTTCATGAATACTGTTTTGTAAACAGTGAACAGTATCACACAAGTTCCTGGCTGTTTTTGTTGCCCTTTTACTCATCTATTATCGATGTTCATGTACATTCTGTGCACGTAGAGTTTGTGTGTATTTAGTTCTACATTATTTTATCACATACATCCATGTATCCACTACCATAGCCACTACAGAACAGAATACCATTACCACAAGGATTCTTCCTGTTGCTTTTTTGTCAACCTACTTTATATTTTCCTCCTTGCTACCTCCACCATATCCCTAATCCACGGCATTCACTAATCTGTTTTCTAACTCTATAATCTTGTCATTTTGAGAATGCTATATAAATGTAACTGCATGGTATATAACCTTTTGTCCTTGACTTTTTTTTACTCAGCATAATTCTCTAGTGATTCATCCAGATTATTGTGTACATCAATCATTTGTTCAGTTTTTCTTGTGGAGTAGTATTCCATAGTATGGAGTTATGGATGTAAGTTGTTTAATGATTTACCCATTAAAAATATCTGGGGGGCTGAAGTTGTGGCTCAGTGGTAGAGCCCTTGCCTGGCATGTGGGAGGCCTTGGTTTCAATCCTCAGCACCACATATAAATATATAAATAAAATATAAGATCCATTGACAACTAAAATGCAAAATATTAAAAAAAAAATCTGAGGTGTTTCCAGGTTTTGACTGTTAAAAAGAGCTGCAATGCAATTTCATATACAGGAATTTTGTGAACATTCTGTGAAATAAATGTGTCCATGAGTTAAAAGTTTTCATTTCTTTTATAAATATCTAAGTTTACATTTGCTGGCTCATATGATAATCAGATATTTAGTTTTAAAAAATGCTGCCAAACTGTTTTCCAGAAGAATTGTGACATTTTACATTACCATGAGAAATATGAATAATCTTGTTTCTCCAAATTTTACCTGAATTTATTGTTACTACTTTCTTATTGTAGCCATTCTGATAGGTGTACAGTGATACCTGTTTGTGGTTTTAATATATATTTCTCTAATATGACTGATTTTGAATAGCTTTTCATATGCCTGTTTGCCATCATTTATCTTTTTTGTGAAATATCTATTAATGTATTTTGCTTTTCATAAGTTGGACTGTTTTTCTGCTTTTGTTTGCAGAGTTCTTTATTCTATACATGTATCCTTTGTCAGATATATGGTTTGATAATTTACACCTCCCACTGCCTATAGCTTATCTTTTTGTGCTCTTCAAATAGTATAGGTTGCAGAGCAAATATTTTTAATTTTTATTTTTATTTTTTTGGTACTGAGGATTGAACTCAGGGTTACTCGACCACTAAGCCGCATTTCCAGCCCTATTTTGTGTTTTATTTAGAGACAGGGTCTCACTGAGTTGCTTAGTGACTTGCCATTGCTGAGGCTGGCTTTGAACTCACAATCCTCCTGTCTTAGCCTCCCAAAGTGCTGGGATTACAGGTGTGCACCACTCTGCCCAGCACAAATTTTTTAAATTTTGAAGGGGTCCAGCTTATCAGTTTTTTTTTTTTTTTTTTTGTGGATTATGCTTTTTGTGTAAAGTCTGAGAATTCTTAAATGTGAATCTAGAATATTTTTCCTATTCTTAAAACGTTTTATAGATTTATATTATACATTTAAGTCTATGATTCACTTCAAGTTAATTTTATATAAGATGTGAAGTTTAGGTTGACCCCCCCCCCCAACAATCTAAGGATATTCAATTGCTTCATCTATATTTGTTGAATGCCTGTTCTTTCACCATTGAATTACTTATTTTACCTGTCAAAAAATTAGATAGACTATACTCTGGTGCATGTATTTCTGTTTTTTTTTTTTTTAATATACTGTTCCATTGATCTGTATGTCTTCCCCCACTAATACCACACTGTCATCATACCTGCAGCTATGTAAAGGTTCTCAATACCAGATAGAATGATTCCTCCCAGTTAATTTTTTCTTTGACAAGATTGTTTTAACTTGAGTTTATGCATTCCTATATTAACATTTTAATAAGTTTACCCATGTCTTAAAAAGCATCGCTAGAAATTTGATAGAAATTGCACTCGGGGCTGAGGCTGTAGCTCAGTGGTAGAGCGCTTGCCTCGCATGCATGAGGTACTGGGTTCGATCCTCAGCACCACATAAAATACATAAATGAAATAAAGATATTGCATCCATCTACAACTAAAAAATATTTTAAGAAAAGAAATTGCACTCAATATACAGATCAGATCAGGGAGAATTGATATCTTCATTACTGTGAGTCTTCATTCTGTGAACAGTGTATGTATCTCCATTTCTGTTATTCATGTTTTAAAAATTTGTTTTCTAGTTGTAGGTGGACACAATACCTTTATTTTGTGTGTGTATGTGTGTGTGTGTGGTGTTGATCAAACCCAGTGCACCACACGTGCTAGGCGAGCACTCTACTAATGAGCTACAACCCCAGCCCCCATTGGTCATTTTGTTTTTCCAACAAAACATTCTAATTTTCAGCTCACCAATCTTGGACATGTCTTGGTAATTGTATACTTAAGTATTTAATTTTCTTTGGAACAATTGTAAACAGCATTAACATTTTAATTTGGGTTTTACCTGATCATTGTTGTTAGTATCTAGAAATTCAGTTGATCTTTATATGTTGATCTGGAATGTATCCTGAAATTTTGCTGAATGTACTTATTTGAAAATTATTTTTTGTTTTTTTCCCAAGGATATATTTTCTGTTGAAAGTCATGTATTTTCTATCCATAGCAACATGCCACAGGTTAATTATGTTTTCTACTTAATTCTTAAGCTCACTTAATAAGCTCTTTTTCCCCAGAAGAAGTTATTTTCACTTCCTGGAGACTTTGTAATTATTCACTAATGTTGGCCAGTCTTTAACGTCTCTCATTTGCTAATTATATTTTTTCCATGTTCTTTCATAGGAAAAACCCCAAATCAGAAAGACTTATTGCCTCAAGCATTTCAGATGAATGATATTCAACTTGTAGAGAGAAGTCAAACTTGAATTCTTTTTGCATCATAAATATGGAATATTACTTTAAATATTTTTGAAAACTTCCAAAATGTCATGTAAAGGCAAATTTGTGATGCTAAGAAGGCTGAAATACTGTGACATTTCTTCCCAGTTTAGACCAGATGATTTAGCTTATTTATAGAATTGGTGTTCATTAGAAGAAAATCTATGGTTTCATTCATATGTAGGGCACTTAGTTATATAATATCAAGGAAGAATGAATTATATATCTCTTGGTCATAAATAGTATTATAGTTATAATAGTAGCCACTTTATTTTTATATTTGATTGCATAAGGGACAGAGCAAGAATGCACATGGTCCCGTGCAAAACCGTTCTTACTGTTTTTGGAAAATACCTCAAAGTACAAGGCGATAAAGTTGTATACTCATGTACACATATAAGATAAAAATTATAATTGCTTTTGGCTTATTTTCAAAATATTTTGAAGTGTTCAAGTCAGTGGTTTTAGTGATAATTTGAACATTAAATTCAATGGTTTGGGCTATTGCAAAATTTGTCTAAACACTAAATTGTAAATTGTGATTATTATTATACGTTAAGTTGGTGTATCATAAATCCTGACTATCCAGATTGTATTTTCAGAGTTACATTATCTTGAATTTTGCTTCAAATAAGTAGCCTTAATTTCTAGTTTGGGCTTGTAAATATTTTTCCTGTATAAAATTGTTTTTCATTGGAATGACTCCACCTTTTTTTGGGCAATTGTGGGGATTGAACCCAGGTCTACTCTACCATTGAGATACCACCAAACCCCTATTCGTTTTTTGAGACAGTCCTGATTAGGTGCTCAGCTGGGCTTGAACTTGAAATCCTCCTGCCTTGGCCTCTTGAGTGGTTGGGAATAGAGTTGGGCTCCACTGTGACTGATTGAAATGATCTTTTGTGATTATATGCTTGACTTATGAAAGGGAAGTGAAAAAGGACCAGTACTTGATATATATTATCTTTGTAGCAACTGTTATAACCTAGCACTTTACATATTTTATTAAATTTAATTTCATTCTGTGCAATACTCGTGTACCTGAATTATAGGTATATGGTACTGGTAAATAAATTAAAGCTCTAGGATAGCCAGCAACAGCAGAAACTAGATTTGAACCTAAATTTATCTAACTCAAAAGGTTGTATTGTTACCAGTGGATCACATCATTATTTATTTTTTGTGGTACTGGGCAGGAACCCAGGTTTCTCTGTGACTCAGTTATATTCCCAGCTCTTGTTATTTTGAGACAGGGTCTTGTTAAGTTGCCCAGGATGGCCTGGCCTTGTATTTGGCCATCCTCCTGCCTCAGCCTTAAAAGTAGCTAAGATTGAAGGCCTGTACCAACACCAACACTATATAAACACACATTCTCTCTCTCTCTCTCTCTCTCTCTCTCTCTCTCACACACACACACACACACACACATTCACACTCATTTTTTTTTTTAATTTGCGATTGGATTAGCTATGTTGCCCAGGCTGATCTCAGACTTGTCAGCTCAGGTGATATTCCCACCTCAGCATCCCTCCCACGTCAGCCTTCTGAGCAGCTGGGACTATGGTCATGGACAACCACACCTCCTAAAAATAACATGTTGTATTTTAGTCAGCAGATGAACACATGAATGTATATTGAAAGAGCCATCCCCCCAAGTGAATAAAGTTGTTTCCTTTTTGAAGATGAGCTCCTAAGAAAGTGTATATAATTCTTTAAATTGCTAGAATGCTATATGGTATTATAAAGCCATCAAATCTAAAGTGGGAAAAAATGCCTAACTCCTGGTATTAGGAAGACATGATGAATCCAGTATACTTCAGTTGTTGTGATGGTGACTTATATTGCAAGAAATATTTTTGTAATTTATATGATGGAATAAAATCAACTACTATTTCTACTTGTAAATCTTTGAAAGACTGAAAAAGCACAATTGATACTAAGTTACACAATTGCTCTTAATATATTTTTACTTGTTCATTATATAAACGTATATAATGTCATGTTGTTTCTTAATTGAGAAAGATTTTTTCTTTATAAAATATTAACATTGACTTGTGCTTTTCCTGCCATTTTTGCTTATTATTGACCATTCTTTCTTCTTCTCTGGTATAATGTTAAAACAAAATGAAAGCTTGTTTCTTAGATTCAAATGAACCAACTCTCTAGTGGATTGATAAGGGTACAGAAAATAAAGGCTTTATTATAGCCAGAATCTAAAATTTTATTTACTTATGTTAACTTCAATAACTTAAAAATTGTACAAGCCATGATCTTTTTGAGAAATAGTACTAATGGAATGATACCACTAAGAATAAGTGTAAACTGACCTGGAATTTTTTCAATTTAGAGGAAAATATTCATTATTGTGTACAATAAGTTTGTTTTAGGCTGTAGTACAAAGCCCGAGTAAAAGTTGTAACAAATGGCTAGATCAGTAGTTGGGTGGGTGAGTAAGTAAGGTTGGTTGAGAAGAGGATTTGTTAATTGTGTACCTTAAACATATCAGAGCACTGGGGTAGATGCTCTGCACTTCTCTTAGATTTCCATCCAGGATTACAAGATGCTTGCCAAAATTCCAATTTCTCATACAACAAAAATCTTTAACCATGAAAGGAAAGGAGAATATTTTTTTCCTAACATATTTATGATTCATTTTATTATACGAGAAAATCTTTACCAAGAGCTCCAAGCAGACTGTTAACTCATCTACTAAAACTGTGTTAGGCTTACTCCTAAATCTTATAACTAGTGAAGGCTTGTTATCATAACTGGTTTTGATCCTGCTAGATTCATCTCCCAGTACTGTGTACCTTCTGCCTGATATTGGAACAGAACTGGGGCTCTCATAGCAAGGAGAAAGGGGGTAAAAGTTATTGAGTAGGAAACAGTTGTACCTGCTGTATACCACCCAATGACATTTTGTTCTTGGAGAAGTGTACCAAGAGATTGATATTTCAACTATATTCTTTTTAAATTTTTTTAAATTGTAGATGGACACAATACATTTATTTATTTACTTTTATGTGGTACTGAGGATCAAACCCAATGCCTCACATGTCCTAGGCAAGTGCTCTACTGCTGAGCTAAAAGTCCAGCTCCTCAACTATATTCTTAATATTTTTAAGTTGGTAACACATAGGGAAATATGTATACCAATATGATATTGCAGCAATTTAAGATGGATTAATGTTTCTTTATATTATGGTTTTCTAGAACAACATTTTTGGATAGTCTGATTTTGTAATTTTTATTTTTAGGTAGCAGGGATTGAACTCAGGGGCCCTCGACCAATGAGCCACATCCTCAGCCCTATTTTATGTTTTATTTAGAGACAAGGTCTCACTGAGTTGCTTAGCACCTCTCTTTTGCTGAGGCTTTCTTTGAACTCGAGATCCTCCTGCCTCGTCTCCTGAGCTGCCAGGATTATAGGCATGTGCCACCACATATGGCCTGATTTTGTAATTCTTTATAAATAACCATTAACCCTTTATTTGAGCAATCAACGGCTGCTTAACAGTATCACATACACTGTGCAAATAAAAAAAAAAAGAATGGCCATAGAACAAAGTGCATACATCAAATTCAAGTAATGCAATTTTTGCAACAAGCTACATTGGGGGGAAAAAGTTGCAAATTCCTGAAAAAATAAATAGCGAACACCTGTGTTGAATAAATTTACCAGCTTGTTGGCAGTTTTTTATTTGACTCATCTAAAAGGGTGACTGTTACAAGGCATTAAATAAGACATAGTCACCTGGAGGTGTTCCTTTGTTAGTACCGTTAATTCATAAGCAGTACTAGTTATCTGATTTTATATCCCTGAATTCACAGGGCTATATATAGATTTTGGGAATTTGTAAAAAAATGAATGCATTGACACAAATGGTATTCAGCAACTGTAGTTAGGAACATCTCAAAAATATCATTGCACTACATTGGAAATGGCCTCTGGAATTCAAATTAGCATTATACATGTCATTTAATTTGTGAAATCTATTTTAATAGTAAAAATTTTTATAAGACCTAAAGATGCAGATTGTTTTATCTTTTAAGATCATTATAATACTCTAGATTAAAGGGTTCTTTTGAAGGCTTATAGTTCACTAACCATTTTATAATTGGCAAATGTGTTTTCATATATATTTAAATTAATAAAATTTAGCTATTTTATTCTGAAACTTTTTTTTGAAGGTGAAATGTCTTTTTTGAGAAATGTTTTTTTACCACAATATAAGATTTTAAATTAATAAGGCATTCCTTTTGATGAACAACAGGATTTTGCCTACCGAAGAATTATGTGTGGTTTTAAGAGATTTTGATATCTTTATAACTTCTTGTTAGATATTAACCTCAATCTTGGCAGAACTTCAAAAACACTGTTGTTTTTAATTGAAAGTGAGGACAATATTGTGTTTCTAATGATAGCATTTTTCATAGTGATAGGAGCTTTACCAGATTATAATGTTTAGATGAGTAAAACTTAAAAGTTGGTGAATATAAAACAAATTCTAAAACAATAATTTATTTGCTTACACTTAAAATTTTATTTAAGTATTTTGACTTCCATCTTCCAGATTGTCTAGCACTGGTTAATGAATTTCATTTACTCTGTTAAACACTCTTTCACGTAATGTAACAGAGCCACTGACTAGATCAGTTGCTATGCTCGATTTCCATGGTCTCATCATCATGGTCTGTAATATGGGAACTTGCCATATTCTGCCTTATCTTTAAAGTGTAATTAATTATCCTGTCATTCTTTATTTTAATGTTTAAATGCGAAACATTTGCTGAAAGTTGTCACCTTAGATCCCTCATGGAACCACTTAAGTTTTATTGGTTTTCAAAAGAATGAAAGTGAATACAGAACATGAACAATTTTGTAGAAAATACACAAATCACATTTCATATAATCCCTCTTCATTATTAGAGTTTTTAATGGCAAATAGTGGTATTTTGTGTTCGTTTGGGCAAAGAGCTTCCATTGTGTGACCACAGAAAACCGAAGTACATGTGTTTTGTGTTACCCATTGACCTGAGGGCAGTTTTACAATATCTTAAATTTTATTAATATCTTAAATTTGAGCAGCCTCTCTGAGTTTATAAAATACTGTACATGTGAGTTGACTTATTTATCTTCCAGCTCTCATGAATGCTAAGGAAAATGAACCCATTTTATAAGTGGAGCAATCTGAGAGTTGACTTGTCTGTTATCTTCTAAGTAATGCATCTAGTACTAGAACTAGGACTCTTTCCTCAGTATAGATTTGTGTAGATTTGAAAAGTATTGCTGTGACACTAGTGATTTCAATTCATTTTTCGTTAGATTTCACTAAAATTACTTGATTGTGACAATAAGTACATTTCATTTCTTGACATTTGAGTGTTATTTTATTCTTTCATTGTTCCTTTTTTTGTTGTACTGTTTATTGTGTTTTAATAGAACACTTCAATTTTTAAATGCACCCAGACTTGAATTTTTAATAGTTTTATACTGATCTAATTTTTTTGCTTTCTACAAATAACTTTGCTTCACATTTATAGAAGTGTGCTATGCATGCACAACTTAGTTTTTCATGAAGCCTTTGTTAGATATGATATCTGTAGAGCGGTAGGTGTTGTGAAGAGCACCCAAGAAAAGTTGTCATAGCATTGTCACTGAAGGGAATTAAAATCTGGTTCAGAAGATAAAGCATGTACAGGTGTGGTATCCTTTGTCTGAGATGCTTGGACCAGAAGTGTTTCAGATCTTTAATTTTGGAGAATTTGTGTAGACTTTATAGAATATTCTTAATCTGTACATCTGAAATCCAATGTGCTCCAAAATTCTAAGCCTTTTGATCACTGACATGATGCTGAAAAAGTCTTGTATTTTGGAACATTTCAGATTTTGGATTTTCAAATTAGAAGTATTCAACCTGTGCAAGACAACTGAAGGACTAGTAAACAGGAATTGAGAAATAAATGCAAAAGTTGCATATATGTATTATGGGTACATAGAGTAATAGAATGATGAGTGTGGTTGCATTAAGGAATACTTAAGGGGCTGGGATTATGGCACAGTGGTAGCGTGCTCGCCTAGCATGCGTGAGGCACTGGGTTCGATCCTCAGCACCACATAAAAATAAAATAAAGATATTCTGTCCACCCACAACTAAAAAAATAAATAAATACAATTTTTAAAAAAAAGGAATACTTAAATGTGAGATTTAAACTCTTTCTTATAAAAGATAAATTGTTAAAATATGCTTGGCAATGCAGAAATTGTGATGTTATGTTGTGTGGGAATAATAGCCCAGAAGACTGGAGTTGACAAATTGGGTGTTAGAGATGCCAAGTTAGAAAATAGGTAGAAATGAAAACAGAAGAATAGTAAAGAAAGGATTTTGGTTTGTAGACAAAATGAAGATATTTGGGAGCTGGAGTTTAGATTTATGAAAGGAAGGGCTACAGTTAGTTCTTGAACAGCCAGTCAGCAGATGTTTACTTGTCATTACCCATCAAATATAAGCCATTGAACTAGATAATTAGTAGTAAGGCAGGCCAGTGAAAATAGTGGTATCTGTTGAGGAGTTCTTGGTGCAACTGGACTTGATTGGGAGCCTTTTGTGGCCTTCACGACAATGATGTACTGAGAATGTTAACTTTCCTAATAATTTTGGAAATGGAAATTCTAGTAATTTTAGTAGACATTACTACTGAAATAGTGTATATCAGGAAAGAATACAGAAAGGTTCTTTTAGATTTAGATTTTGCATTGTGATAGGCCAGCTTAAAATTTTCATGACAGATTTTTCCCCACTTTACCCTCTATCAATTCACCAGATCAAGAATTTCTCAGTAATGAATATATATGATAATTACCACTGTTGAGTATTTACTATATTCCTAGGTTCTTTGCATGCAACATCTTATTTAATCTTCAAAACAACCTTGAAGGTATGTCGTATTATCTCTGTGTTATAAATGAATACTTTAGAGATAATAAATAACTTTTCTAAGTACATAGTGATAACTTGTCATTGGACCAGGGTTTAGCCTCAAGTTAATTTTGAAGGCTGTTCTGTTAATTTGCTTTTAAAATACAATTCCTATATCTGCCATAAATTCTCAAAAATCTACATGTGTCATGGCCTCATTCACCATGAAATTTTCATATGTATTATAAAATTCTTAATTATGCTTTGTATTGTATTGAAAATTTAACTAATGAATGTATAATGCCTGGGTCACATATAGCAAAATACACACTGAACTTTATAGGAAAATGATAAAAGAGTAAAAGATATCTTGAAAAGTCTAAGCACCATAATAATGAGGCTGGTTAGAATCATCAAAAGCATGATACTGATTATTTTAATAATTTATTAGTCAGGATTTGCATGAAAATGTTGAAGAAGCTGGTGCACTGCAGAAAAATCATGCTCCTGTGACACCTGTGAACTCCTCAGAAGCTGCAGATTCTGTCTGCCTGACTACAGAAGATGAGTCATTAAGCACTGAGAGCTGTGAAATGCCCGTAGAACAAACCCCAAGCAGTGATCCAGAGAGTGCCCTAGAAGTAAATGATGCTGAAGCAACAGGGGAGAAAGAAAACCATAGTGATGATAAAACTTCAGAAGAAAAAACAAATGGAAATGTGCCTACAGCAGAGGACACTGCAGAGCAACCAAAGAAAAATCGGATTACTTACGCACAGATTGTTAAAGAAGGCAGGAGATTTAATATTGATTTAGTATCAAAGGTAAGTACCAGCTTTACCCATTTTCTTATAGAACAACACTAACATCTAGTTGATTAAAAATTGCATCTGGGCCCAAAAATCCAGTTTGCTTAATTTTAGTCTTTGAAGTATACAATATTTGTTTTATAAAAAGACTAGCCAAACATTTATAATTCAGTTAAACTATTCTTTAACTACAGGTTAGAAACATACGAAAATGCTCACATAAAGATACTTTAATGTGTTTTTAATTTGTATTTAAATAATACTTTTATACTTGAAGAATGGTTTTGTACTAAAACACATAGTTCAACCTGATATTCTCCTAATGCACAAACAATATGTATCTGTGAAGAATTCTAATGAAACTGTTTACAAACCTATGTTCTTACAGTTTACATCAACTTATTTTAGCTTTTATATGTATTCTAGCTGTTTTAGCATCTGTGTATTAGTGAATATCTTGAATTAATCAATGCATTTTTGAAAGTCATATGTTCAGGAGCAAGGAATTTGGAGGATAATTTCATAGTGATAGGAACAGGAAGAATGGGAAGAATGCTTTTGTCTTGTTTCCATCCTTAACTTTGTTTTTTTCAGTTTATTTTTCATTCAATTTTATTTATTGTTTTTTTTTACTAGTGCATTATAATTGTACATAATAGTGGGGTACATTTGGACATATTCATAAATGCATATAACATAGTTTTCTCCATTTCAATCTCCAGTACTTCCTCTTTCCAATTGTAACTCCTAGTTCAGTGTGATTTTAGAAAAGGACCCTGTATCTTGCTAGGATTCAGTGTAATACTGGGTTCGTAGGAAACAAGTCTAATTTAGTGTAAAATAATAGAAAATCAGTAGAATAAAGGATCATGACCTTAAAGGGTTTGGTGAAAGTATAGAAAAAACAGCAACCAAATCCTGTAAGTTAAAGGCACACAATGAAATATTGAAAAGAAGAGAGGGTAGTAAATTACATCAGATTCCTTAAAACTAGACTTTTTTCAATTTAATGTGCTTTATTTGTATTCCAAATGATGGGGGGAGAGAGGCAACAACATATACTCCTCACATTTTGCTGATATAATCACATATTCTCATACTCCTATTACCTTTGAAATTGATGCTTGGAAATGTGTACATGATTTTGCTATTTTTCATTCTATTGTAAAGCACTCTGTGTCTGATTCTGTCACAGTGTGTGTTAGCTACTACCTACTTCATATTTCTGTATCATCCATTCCACCTTCTACATCAACTCTGACCCTGCCATGCACAGAAAACTAGCATTCTTTTCCTGTTACCTTAGCTGTTCACCTCTGGATGGAAGCTTAATCCTAGATCACTAATAAATTCCTGTTCTTATGAAGAGTATTCTTGAAATCAGTTTAAAAAAGAAAATGAAAATGAGATAGTCTAAGAAAAAACTTGGCCTTGTTCTGAAAATTGCACTTTGGATTACTTACTTGAAATTTCGATTGTCTTAGTAAGAAGCAATAATTTGAATGTGGTTAAGAATCAAGACTAAAACCAGATACTGTTATGTATGCCTGCAGTTCCAGCTACTCAGTAAAGTAAGGCAGGAAGATCCCTTGAGCCCAGTCATTGGAAATATAGCAATACCCTGTCACAGAAAGAAAAATGACTCTATCCCTTATGTTAGCTAAAATACAGTATGTATCTTGAAAAGGAAGATTAGAGAAGATTGTGCTGTTTCAAATGTAGGAATTATTGTAGAAAAAATTTGAATGAGAAAATGAATGTTAGTTGTCAGAATAAAGTTTACTTAGAAGCTGAGAAAATTGAAGAGATAACTGAAGGAGATTTCTCTATGTTTTCATAGATTTCATAGATTTCTCCATTTAAATGGTTAGTAATACCGGTTCTCTGGATAAATAAAAGACAAATATGTCCAAAGGCATTACACTAAGCAGTTGTACTTTGTCTTGCATAGTTTTCATGGGTTTTTACATCTAAAAATAATCTTATACTTATATTTCTTATACTTCTTCTACAAAAGTAGAAGTATCTACAGAACATGTAATCACAACAATACAGGAAGTTTATAGGCATTTTTTTAAATGAAAGTCATTTTACAAGCATTTATCCAGTGCCAACTGAATTGAAAATCATAGTCCATGTTATTGGGCCAGTGAGTCACTCCTTGAAAATTTTATCTTTTCTAATAATTGCAGTTGTTGCTTCTAAGTTTAGGATAGCTGCCTTATATCTACCTTTAGCCCTATCTCTTTCCTAAAGTCATTTGATATTTGCAAAATTCTTGATGTTTCTATGCATATTCCATCTCAAAGTCATCATGGTATTATTAAGAAGTAACAGTGGGCTTTGTAGTTTTCAAAACATACCTGTCTATATAATCATTTAAAAGTCATCTCAGGGTAGGTTAATTAATTTAAATATATACAGTTGTGAAGTGTTCAAACTATTAGCGAAATCAAATATAAAATGCTTAAAACTCATTTCTGAATAAGTCCATAATTTTAATTATAGAACCAACATGCCAGGTACATCAAAAATATCACTAAAGCCGGGCGTGGTGGTGCACGCCTGTAATCCCAGCACTTTGGGAGGCTGAGACAGGAGAATTGCAAGTTCAAAGCCAGCCTCAGCAACGACGAGACACTAAGCAACTCAGTGAGACCCTGTCTCTACATAAAACACAAAATAGGGCTGGGGATGTGGCTCAACTGAGTTCAATCCCCAGTACCAAAAAAAAAATTATTAAAACCATTTCCCAGTATTTTCATCAAGTTTTCTTTAGTCTCTCATCACTGAAATTGCTGTGGTAGACTACTTACAAGTGGTGAAAAAGAGATTAAGTTAAAATGCAATTTACATTTGTTGATGCTGAGTTTCAGAAACAAAAGTCTATCATAATTTTAATTAAAATTGATATTCACTCTTAAGTGGTATCTGAAATGCCTTAGTTTTAAAGATAATGTTAAATATTAAGCTTTAGCCAGGCCCGGTGGTATAAGCTTGTAATCTCAGCAGCTTGGGAGCCGCAGGCAACAGGGTCACAAGTTCATAGCTCGCCACAGCTAGCCTTAGAGAGGCCCTAAGCAAGTTAGATCCTGCCTGAAAAAAAATATTAAGAGTTCAATCCCTGGTGCAAAAAAAAAATAAGCTTTATTAGATTTCATTTATTAGTTATTAAATGAAAGTACATGCCTGTGTTTTATATATTAATATTGGTGAATGAATATATTCTAGCTGATAAGGAATCTTTGAATTTCCAATGTTTGTTTTTAAACAAATAAGGTTTTTTAAGTATCTATTTATAATTATACAATTAATACATCTAAAAATAGCCAGTAATCATTTATTGTGCTTATTCTACAAAAGTAGAAGTATCTAAATAATGTATCCTATTATTGTGTATAAGTATAATGAACCAATAAAAATTTTAAAAAATATAATTTTATGAACACAGGCTATATCTTAGTTGTGAGGTGTGTTAGGAAGAAGGTAATGAAATAACATGTTATATTTAGGATAATAAGATAAGTGTTTTAAATGTGATGACAATTTTGTCCTGTGTAATGTTGAACTATTATAATAGTTTATAAAATTAGATGCTCAGACTTTAGATTGATTTTTGAGATTCCCTTCTCCTTTGTATGATAAAACAAATTTTATTTTATTTTCCTCACTTCTTATAGGTGCACCATTTACATTTGTCATATTTATTGAGTTGTAGACATTATTTAAAGGTAGTGTGATTAGAGGAAGTACTCAGATCTCTTGCATTTAACCATATGGTTAAATTTAAAACGTACTGGATAATAATGTTAGTGTTTTTGTCTCTCTGATATTAGTTATGAAACACGTTGAAAGATTGAAAGATTGAGTCAACCCATCACATACATGCTGGCAATAACAATTCTCACTTCTTGAGGAATATGTATTTCATCTGAACTGCTATAATTACAAAAGGACCTTATAATTTTACTTGTTCAGTGGAATGTATCACAAATATTTTTTTTCTTTCTTTCTCTCTCTCCCTCCCTTCCCATCCTCCCTTTCTCCTTCCCTCCCTTCCTCCCTCCCTCCCTTCCTTCCTTCCTTCCTTCCTTCCTGAGGGGAACACCTAGCTCATATCTTCATGTAACCACATTGCCTTATATATGTCTATAGTCCTTTATCTAAAACCCTTGGTTTCTAGTGTTTTCTATTATTCAGATTTATTCACACACACATGCAAACTCAGGGAATATTTAAATATATATTATATATAAAATATATAAACATACTAGAAAGTAATACAACACACATGCTGATATACTGTATATTATGTAGCAGTTTTAGATCTATGAAGATATTCTAAACACATTAACATTTCTAAAGTGGTATGTATGCATATTTAAATATATTGAGACAGAGACAGAAGAGCATTGTATCAGTTTGGGTCAGGTTTTGCTGTCAAATAAATTATGAAAATACTTTTGGGTTCTGGAAGTTTTGGATATTGAATTTCAGATAATGAATTGTAAAGCAGTAGTAAACTGTGTTATGTTATAATTTATATTTATAGACTTTCTATAAATCTAAAATCTAATAAAATTATGTATATTTGATGTTTACCATGTTTCCATTATTTTGCCTTTTATACTCTAAAATATTTTCTTTGTACAGCTCCTGTATTCTCGGGGAATGCTAATTGATCTTCTAATCAAATCTAATGTTAGTCGATATGCAGAGTTTAAAAATATCACCAGGATTCTTGCTTTTCGAGAAGGAAGAGTGGAACAGGTACTGTGCTGATCAAGTATTGTAACCGAATATTTGCTTAAGTTATTATGGTTCATTTTGGAAGGATAAGCAAATAAGATTACTGGCTTTCTTGGTAAAGCAGTAAATTTATCTTGCATCATCATTTACAAATGTAAATGGTAAGATTTGTTCAATTAAATTTTCTAATGTTAATTTTTGATGAGTTATTCTGTAGCTTGATTTTGGTGTTGAGAAAGTATTAGTTTTAGGCAGTACTGCTAGATTTGAACTGTCATTTGTTGCCCATTAAGAGTGATTTGCCATTAAACTTTTAATGTCATAAAGAATGGATTGGCAGAAATAAGTAAGAAAGGTCACAAGTTAAACAGCGCTGAAGTTAACAGAGATGCTGTTAGAACTGATGTAAGGTAACATGAAACAGCCATAGTAGAACGGAAATAATAAGCTTGTTATACTTAAAGGGGAAAATTGTAATTTGGAATATTTTTATCATTATGAAGCAGTTACTTAACTTAAAAATCATAATATTTTTCAGGTCCCTTGTTCCAGAGCTGATGTCTTTAATAGCAAACAACTTACTATGGTAGAAAAGCGAATGCTAATGAAATTTCTTACCTTTTGTATGGAATATGAGGAACATCCTGATGAATATAAAGGTATTATTTTTCATTCCAACATGTTTTTCACTTTGAGCTTTTTAATATACTTGGTGAACATTTTATTATTGTTACTTATTACTTCTACTTATTACTGTGCTTATTGTTTTTAAATGCATTTCATTTATGCATTATCAAATAAGTAAGCCATTATTTACATGTATCTATTTACAATTAGAAAAATTAAAATTCAGTTCCTTAGTCTCACTAGCCATATTTCAAGCTTCCAGTAGCCATATGTACAGATATTTTGAACCTTTCAGAAATGCTATGCTAAATTTCAATTTGGGGATGGTATTGAGGGTTTGGACCCAGAGGTGTTTAATCATTAAGCCACATCCTCAGCCCTATTTATTTATATATTTATTTTGAGGCACGGTCCCATTAAGATGATTAGGGCTTTGCTGAATTGCCAGGGTTGGCCTCAAATTTGTGATCCTCCTGCCTCTGCTTCTTGAGACTCTGGCATTTTAGGAATGTACAACCATACCCAGCCTAGATTTTAATTTTTATTCTTGTAAATTAGGTTCTGCTTGTTGACTGGTTCTTACAGATGATGCTCTTCTTTGTTTACTTCATTCTTTTTTCTTATTAGCAATAAAAAATAAACTATTTTTATCATTTTAGGACTTCTATTTTTATTCATTACACATTTACAATGAGAATTGCAGCACTTTTTCGATGGAATAAGAAAAGCCTAATTTTTACTCTTCAAACTTCAAGTCCACTCAGTACTTCCAGATTGTTCTTCCCCAGTAGCTATGTAAAATTACATCCTCTCAGTAAATTTTTACAATTTTTATTTATTTAAATTATTTCCATAAAGAGTTTATCTTTGGTCATGGGATTGCATTTGCTACCATTAATTGTCCAATTACAATGTTTTCTGCTCTTGCTTTAAGGAAGTATTTTTTAGGCATTCCTTATGTTTGGATACATGACTATATGAAAGTATGACTGATTATAGTTAGCCACACAGAAATTAGTTTTGTTGTTTTTAATCAGTTCATTATTTACAAAAGTCTCATATTACTGTTATTTCAATCAATAGTTTTCCATTTTGTCATATTCGATATTTTCAAATGTAATTATTGACATCTCTGTGCAGTTGAAGTGTTAATAAGGCAAGAATATTGCCAACAGAGGCAACCCATTGTGTTATTTACTGATTTTCTGGTTTTTTAAATCCATAAAACACTAAAGAGAGATTTAAACAGAGATTTTAGTTATTCCAATTAGGATAGTAATAGTGTTCTTTTTTTTTTAAAGATCAACAGTCCCAGTCCAAAATGTTGTATAGTTTATGAAGTCTTTTAAACAGACTTGATCACATTTATGTGGTGTGACTTTCTATAGAAATTTAGTTCTGATTTAAATGTTAAATTTTCATTTTTCTTTTCATAGCCTATGAAGACATTACATTTTCTGAGTATTTAAAAACTCAAAAATTAACCCCCAACCTCCAATATTTTGTCCTGCATTCAATTGCAATGACATCAGAGACAACCAGCAGTACCATAGATGGTCTCAAAGCTACCAAAAACTTTCTTCATTGTCTTGGGCGGTATGGCAACACTCCATTTTTGTTTCCTTTATATGGGCAAGGAGAAGTGCCTCAGTGTTTCTGCAGGTAAGTCTGACATTGATTTTTCTGGTCTCTTCTAAAGGTGATGCATGAATAGCATAAAAATTACAGCAAAAATGGGATTTATTCAAGATTTATGAGATGCAAACATATACATTTTTCTGCTTTTTTGTAATCTATTTACTTGCTTGTCTATCCACCTTAATGATAACAGGCCATTTGGACTGGCTTTTTTTTTAGCTTTAAAAATCTGAATATTTTTTCACTTAGTGTTATATTTCAAAGCCCCATACTTATATATAATCATGTGTTTTTTAAATTGTGCTATTGTATTTCATTGTGGATGTACCTTCATCTGTTTGCATTTTCTGTCAGTGGACACAGGATATTTCCATTTTTTGTTGTTAACATCCTTACATATTGATTCAGGATATGTGTGTTCAAGAGTTGCTCTAGGATACATATCTAGGAGCAGAATTATTTTGAATTAAGGAATATATGAATGTTTAACATTTTACGACATCAAACTTTTTCTAGAGGGTTGTACCTGTTAAATTTGACTAATAGTATACAAGAATTTCTAGGGGCTGGGGTAGTAGCTCAGTGGTTGAGTGCTTGCCTCACATGTGGGAGGCTCTGGGTTCGTTCCTCAGCACCACATAAAAAAAGAAAAGAAAAAGAAAATAAAGATATTGTCCATCTACAACTAAAATATATATTAAAAATAATTTCTATAACTCTACATGTTTGCCAACATTTAAAAATTTTCGTCATTCTGAGTCAAATAAAATATCATTGCATTGTATTTCAAACTTGTGGTCCCCTATTCACCTATATGGATGAACCTCTTCTCCTATATTTATTGACTATTTGTGTTTCTTTTCTGGGAAATACTTGTTTTTGGATTTTGCCCATGATTTATTGAGTAGTTGTCTTTTTCCTTTTTTCTGTAGAAGATTTAAGTATTTTCTGAATACTCGTCTTTTCTCAGTCATATGTGTTGAATGTATTTTATGTTACTGTATTTATAATACATAGAGGTCACTAGGATTAATATAGTTAAATATGCAAGGTTTCCTTTTATTCTTAGCTTTTAGGGGAGGGAGTAGAGCATAGTAGTTAAGAACCTGGACAGTGGAGATAAGACTGCCTGGATTTAAATCATGGCTTTTCTGTTTATTGGTCATGTAATCTTGAAAAGTTCTATAATGTATTATGTTTTCCAAGAATCAACTTTGGGTTTTTGCTTCTTTCTATTATAGCTTGATTCATCCTTTATTATTATTTATTATTATTTTTTATTATTACTGCTTTTTTATTATTACTCTTATTTATTTAGCGTATCCCTCCCTTTCTCTACCTTTGCCAGTTCTTAGGCTGAAACTTAGAGTTGACCTTTAAACAATGCAGAGGTTAGGAATACTGAGCTCCCTATTCAGTTTAAAATCTTTGTATGTCTTTGAACACCCCCCCAAACTTAACTATTAATAGTCTGCAGTTGACCCAAAATCTTACCAATAACATAAACTGTTGATTAACTCATACTTTAAGTTATATGTATTATATAATGGTAAAAGTATGCAAGAACTGTGAAAGATCACTTTTTTTAAAAATTTTTTTTAGACATTGATGGACCTTTATTTTATTCATTTATTTATATGTGGTGCTGAGAATCGAACCCACTGCCTCACGCATGTGAGGCAAGCGCTCTACCACTGAGCCACAACCTCAGCTCCTGAAAGATCACTTTTTACTGCAATACACAATTTGCTGGAGAGAGAACTGCTCAAGTGGAGACAATTCATGTCACACAGTGTTTTAACTGGATGGTTACTTGAACTAGAATTTACCACAGTAGCAACAGGAGGTAGCTGTGTAATTATTATAGTAATACTGTATGTACTAGAGTTAATTTTATGTAGTTATGATACATTTGTTAGTGTTTCTCTGCACTGTAAATGGTGTCATATATGGTTGAAGTGTGCCCAAAGTTTTGGTATATTTTAACATTTTATAATCTTATAGATTTTAAAATCTATAATATAGATTTATGAATATTTTAAGGTAGTAAATGACAAAATAGGCTAATATATCTCATATATATACATATATGTTTATATATATATATATATATACACATACAATGCATTCTGGACACATTTAACTTTTTCTAAATCTCTTGACTGTGTGGTTTATCTGTAACTTTTGTCAAATTTTTGTAAATCTCAAAAAAAATCTACATATAAGTAGACACACGCATGTCAAACCCATATTGTTAAGGATCAACTGTATTCATCTTTTTTATTTCCCAATAATATGCACTTGAATTTTTAAAGTTCATTCTAAGTATTGTTCTGCATCTTACACATTTCTTATGTTTTATTTTCATTAAATTTTATTCTAAGTAATTTTTGTTGTTCTCAGGATTGAACCTAGGGACATTTTACCACTGAGCTACATCTCCATCACTTTTTATTTTTTTTAAATTTGTGATAGGATCTTGCTTAGTTGCTGAGGCTGGCCTCAAACTTGTGATCCCCAGCCTCTTGAGTTACTAGGATTATAGACATGTGCCACTGTGCCTGACTATTCCAAGAGATATTATTTATGTTATTATTTCATCATTAACCCATGAGATATTATAAAGTATTTAAGAATAACTTGGTTAATTCTTCTGTCCTTAGCACTGAATTTAATGACATTATGGCTAAAAAAATAGTCATTTATGCTACTTAATCCTGGGGGGTTGTTGGCATTTAATTTATGGCATATATCAATTTTTATATTTTTTCATATGTGCTCAAGAATATTTTTATGTAGTTGTTCGTGGGTACATGATTCTCTAATTATTGGTCTCAGGGTCCAATAAATCAAGCTTCAAGTCGTAATTTTTAAACTATTTTAATTGAATTTTACCTTAATCTATCATTTATAGAGAAATGCATTTTAAATGTTTCACATTTTTATTATGATATTGGATTTGTCAGTTACTTCCTATTATTTCTGTCAATTTGTAGTTTATCTTTATTTTGGGGTTAATTATTTTGTTAATAGAAATTTACATTTTTTAACCTTCCTGATGAATTTAATATTTACATAATCAACATCTTTCTTCATCCCGGATATGCTTTTTTCCCTTAAAATTCACTTTGCTGAATATTTGTATAATTATTCCAGCTTTTAGTATTTGACTATTACAATTTTCTTCGTCCTTTTAATTTCCAAGTTTTTGGAGTCTCTAGGTCTCTAGAATAGTCATGCATGCATTTAATCCCATCTTCTGCCTTTTACTGAGCAGGATGAATGCTGTTAACAGGAGTCTGTTTCTTTTTTATGACACGTATAATTTAAAAGTTCCTTTAGTTTACATCTGTTTGTAGTAAATTCTTTAGTTTGTATGTATATGAAAATAACTTCAAAATGTTTTTGTTAGTACATTAATTTTAGATAATAGTGGGGTTCATTCTGATGTAGTCATACATTTCTTGTAATATAATCTGTTCCATTTCAATCCCTAATACTTTCACCTTCCCTCCCCTCCTCCTTCCCCTGTTCCTCTTCCTCTACTCCACTGCTCTTCCATCCATGATATTTACAGGTACGACTTTATCACAGTGAATTTCACTTCCATGTATATCTATAAAGCACCAATTAAACAATAACTGTGGAGAGATATTGGCCAAATTATATTGTGTGCATGTACGACTATATAACAACAAATCCCATCATTATGTACAACTAATGCACAGATAAAAAGTGGAGGGAAAGAACAATAAATAGAAAATAACTTTTTTTCATTTTGTCTTTTTTTAAAAATATTTTTTTAGTTGTAGTTGGTCATAATACCTTTATTTCATTTATTTTTATGTGGTGCTGAGGATTGAACCCAGTGCCTCTCACGAGCTAGGCAAGCATTCTACCCCTGAGCCACAACCCCAGCCCCCTCATTTTGTCTGGAGTGAAAGTTTACTAGGCAAACAGGTCTAAGGTAATACATCTTTTCAGTGTTTTAAAGCTTTTCAGTATTTTAAAGTTTTATTATATTATTATTATTTGCTGTTGAAAAATTTGAAGTCAACCTAATCTGTCATTTCTTTATAAGTGGTATCTCTTTTTTTCAGGCTGTTTTGAAGATAGTTTGTCTTTGGTCTTCTGCATTTTTACTGCACTGAATTTAAGGTGTTGGTTTCTTTTTTATTTTTCCACCTTAATAGAGCTCTAACCATATTAAGTTAAGAAAATTGAACCATTTTTGACATAAGTTTCATATGGGTCAACTAAACCAGTTGTATTTATCTATCTCTGAAATTAGTCATTTGCCATTTTGAAAAACTGTCAACCAATGTCTTCACAAGTATTTTTTTGCACTGTCTTCCCTCTCACCTTTTGGAATCCAAATAAATGTTTTAGAATTTAGCATTCTCTTTTCCATATCTTCTAATCTATCTTTCATATTTCCTATCTCCTTGTCTTCTTGTTGCATTCTGGGTTCTTTATTAAGATCTGAGTCCCAGTTTATTATTTATTTCACCTGTGATTAGTCTGAACTTTGATCCATTCATGCTTTGATTTCCTATTTTTGTCTTTCATTTTAGGAATTCTCCCCAATTTTCCTTTTTTTTTTTTTGGCAGTGCTTGGGATTTAACCCAGGGCCTTGTCCATGCTAGCTAAATACTCTACGAATGAGCTATACTTCCAGCCCTTCCTCATTATTTTTGATATTTCCTTTTATATTCATATTTTTAATCCTTCTGATTTATATAATTCATATTATAGATATTTTACATTCTTTCTGTTAATGCTAGCAAATATTCATAATGGTCTGATACTGCCATTTATTACTACTCATTCACCTTAATGTTTTATTTCCTTTTGCAATGCTTAAGAGTTTATATCTGATTCATTTTAGTTTGGATCTTAAATTAATAATGCTTTCCTTCTGGAATTGTTTGTGTTTGCCTCATTCCCAAGGCACTATAAACATGGGAACATTTTAGTTCTTTTCAGGGGGTTCTCCCTTAATCATATAGCTGCTACCTGGTGATCCGGGCCCAGGGATTTTTTAAACTTAATTTTTATTGTAGTATTTTATTGCTCAAAATTTTGATTTCAGTTCAGGGTTTGTATTACATGTGTATATGTATATTTGGTGGTGGGGTGTTTACCATGGTGTCTCTTTCCCTTCATTCTTTTCAGTGCAATGAAAATTATAATCATGCATTACTTAGTTTTTTGGCATTGACAGGCGATCCCATCACAATACCCATTCCATCATACCACTGAAAGTAGGTATTCTCAAATTTATGTTTCCTAAATATGTAATCTTATGAATGGAAGTGAGAGTGTTGTAAATTTGAAAGTAACTAATTTCAGAATATGATCTGTGTATTTCCAAACAAATGCTTCCTTCTCCTACTTCAGGTCAAAGTAGGGATGAAGAGAGTGTCATGTCCCCCAGAACCAGAGGTCCTTCTATCAGTTGAAATTGAGTGTTCTATGTTTTTCTTAATCACTGTTTTCCTCTTCCTGTGTCATTGCCTGATTTAAAGAAACTACACTTTTTTATCCTATGTTGCCATGTGCTACTCCTATAGAACTTAATGGTAAGGAACAGGGACAGAATAGGATCATTGGGAATTGACATGAAGCTTAGTGGCTTTCTCACTAGTACTTTATGAAAACAGAATACAGGTTAAGCATCCTTAATCTAAAAATTTGAAATACTAAATGTGCCAAAATCTGAAACTTTTTGAGTATCTTCATGATGCCACGAGTGGAAAGTTCCACACCTCAATTCACGTTACAAATTACAAAGTACAGGTGCACTAAAAGTATTGTATAAATTACATTTAGGCTGTGTATATTAGGCTCATGAGTTTTGTATTTAAATTTGGGTCTCATCTCTAAGATATCTTATATTTTGCAAATATTTTATAATAGGAAAAAATCTGAAATCTGAAATACTTCTAATCCCAAGCATTTCAGAAAAGGGATACTTAAACTCTATTTAAACTCATTCCTCTTTTTCCATTAAATCTCTGTATTTCTTTCCTATTCATACAGTTTATAAATATGTATTCGTGTTTTGTTTTTCTAAGAGAAAAGACATTTAAGTGTTTCATTTATCCTGTACAGTTATAAAATTTCAGAATGAGATGCTAGACAAAATACATTTTCCCCAAAGATGGTTTTAGCATTCTTAAGACTGCTATTTTATCAGAACTTTTATCTTTTTATGCTTTGTAGCACCTGGGTCAGTATTTCACATGTGGCTCAGATTTAAAGTTTGTTATAAAAATTAGACCTCATCCTATCCATTTGAATAATACTTTCAAGGAACAATGTAATTAAATGTGTATATAGTAAAAACAACAAAGACCATTTTTTCTGTTAGGTTTGAAGTATTAAACTTTTAAGTATTTCTTTGTTAATTAAGATAACACTGATTTCTTCCTACATATTATATACATAAGACTGTGTGAATTATAGTAAAATACATTTATTTGGCCTAAGGATATTAACTTTTAATTTTATAATGGATTCCCTACATAATACTTTATACTTCCATATAAACATTGTTCTGTTTATATCCTGAAGTGGTAACACGACCACTATCTACACATCATAGCCTACACTTTTTATCACCAGGTTATCAGAATAAGGTGTCACCTGTTCTGTGATTTCTAACCCACATTCTATATTCTGTTTTAATATAAGCTTCTTAAGCATTTCTCACAGCCAGTTACAGTGTGTTCTCATCAAGGCTACTGTTATAAATGGCATGCATGCATATTTATGTGAAAGATTCAAAGACATTTGTAAGTCATATCCTTGCATTCTAAATGAATTCTGCTTAAGCAGTATAACATTTTAACTACTAGAGATAACTTTCATGAATAAACACCTTTTGAGGCTTTTATCATTTTAAGTAGGTAGTTTTTTTAAGCAAAGAAAATGAAGCTTATTTATTGCATTACCAAGTACCCATTAATATGTCAGCATATATAAATTGGATCATATTGTAAGAAAAGTCATCAAAATCTGTATATTTTTCTAGTCTAGCAATCCTTAGAATTTTCCTTACTATGCATTAGCTATTTGATATTTTTTTTTCTAGTGGACCACGGTGTATATGTAATATATATGTTTTTAAACTTCCAAACAGAAGTTCTTTTTGAGCCCTGACATAATTTATTCCTGTTATCTGTGTGATTGGTAACATAGTGCCCTTTAGAGCTATCTTGTAGTTCAGAATATATTTTATATGTTGTGTTTTTATAATGTGAAAAATGGAGCAACATGAGGCAATGAAGCAAACAAACTTTACATGTTTTGATCTGTTTTTCATAAGTAGACCTGGACTGCTCAGAGGTTGTTACTTTTGTAAAATAGAGGTCACTCCACTATTGACTACGAAATTCAGTCTTTCATTCTTTGATGGCCTAGATTTGATCTGTTATTTTTTTAATGTGCTAAGATTGTTAAAATATGAAATATAAGAATTTTAGCACATAGCATAAATTTTGTATACACATGCATACATGAGTAATCACCACCAAACACCTTTTACCAAATAGCTGGCCTCAAATTACATTTCGCTGCATATTATATGTGGAGAGGTAAATAGTTTCAATAATAGTACCTAAAGAAAATTTTCCAGTGCCTTAGGAAGTTGTGGAACACAAGCTGATCTCTAACCCAAAGCTCTTCCAAAGAGAAAAAGAGAGATGAAAAGTACAAAATACATAAATGGATTTATGTGTCTTTAAATAGCTTACTCAAGATTATAAGAACAACATGGAAGGAATGGGCAGGGAATCTTCCATTTGATGCATTGCGTCAGTGATGACAGAAAGAGCTATGCCCAAACTGGGATACATAGATGCTACTATGACTTAGTTATAATAATTGGATTTGTATTTTTAATATAGGTTAAGATATTTTATAACATATCATTTCCTCTCCTTTTTAAAACCACCTTCTTCAGTCCAAAGTCCAGTATCAGAAAACCAATACATTTAACTGAATGTTTTGTAGTTCCATTTGGAGAAATCATAGTAGAAAACATCTTTTGGACCAAAGTAATCTGCTTATTTTATGATAACCAGTATTTTTTTTCCTTCAGGGAATTTTTAGGAACCTAAGAGACATTAACCTGAACCAACCTATTAGAAAATCAAGGGAGGTTTAACACCTTGTTGAAAAAATTTAAAGTTAATGTGTTTATTGTATGTGAAGATGGAAAACAAAATTGATGGGTTTTGGTATCTGTCCCAATGTCCTTGTCAATCTACATCAACAAGGTGAAGTTAGATTTCATTTTTCCCCCAGCAGCATCCTCATTAATTTCTTTTCTTGCAAAAATCAATCTACTATTCTGGTAATAATATAAATAAAATAAGTTGGAAGAAACATTTTGTGTTTTTTTGACTGATTGTCTAATTTTACAAATGAAGTCAAAATAAAGAGAGGCTAGAAATTAAATTTCCTGATACATATTTTTTCATAACTCACCTATTAAACAATGTTTTTAAAACTTTTTCTGAAAAAAATTAAGGGATATAATTGACAAATATTTTTCTGTATTTTGTTATATATATGATATGTACTAGCTTTAAGAATTTGTACAGGACTGGAGTTAATAATATATTGTATTATTGAGAAATGCCAAGAGAGTGAATCATAACAATGTGAGTTAGTACATGTGTAATAAGCCAGATTTAGTCCATCTACAAGGTGATACTTCAAAACATCATGATGTACAAAGTGAATATATACAATTTGATCTATCAACTTAAAAATATTTTTAAAAAGAAAAAAAATAAAATTAACTGTTGAACATTCAAAAAAATAAAGAATTTGTAATTTGCTAGGATTTCTTTCCTTAACATAGATACATATTTACTCTCTAGAAAAAAATTGGAAAGAATAAGGGCTATTCCTACTATGTTTTAGCAATACGTTCAAATTCTGTACCTGATAAAAAATACCAGTTTAGATGAATAATGAAATTCTTTTAACTTTCCACATTTTATCTGGTCAATAAAGGTGAAAGGAAAAACAGACCATGAACAAATCAATCTTCCTACCACTATAACTTGAATTTTTGAATTTAATAAGCATCAATAAGTCCATGAGCAGTTAGATTTTATAGACTATGAAGACTAATGTATATTGATCTCTTTCTTGACTTCAAGTCCATTGGTTTCATCCCACAGTGTCATAGAACCACATGATATAACTGAAAGTAGATGCAGAAAATGACCCTGTATCTAATTGGTAGATTCAGATAGTCCAAACATGAGTGTTTTAAAGCTTGATTATTGAATCTCAGCACTTGTTTTGCATCACTGCAGCTGAGAGTTGCATTGAAATATGCCAAAGGTTTTTAATCTAGGGTCCACTGCCCCTTGGAATTTATGTGTAAATGTTGTATGTGACTTTATAAAAGGAGTCCATATTTTCAAAGTCATCCATGACTTAAAAACAACAACCAAGAGTTAGTATTATAAATTTTTATTATTTAAAAAAAATCTACTCCATAAGAGGTTATAAAAAGTAGAGCTCCTAAGTAATGAATAAAAGAGTGATTTTGGGATCTAAAGTCCTAGGATGGGTGGAGAATATAGGCAAAACTTGAGAACTGTTGCTATTGAAACTATAAATTGTAGGGACCTCTTCAAATAGAATGCAAGTAGATACCTATGTCCTAATCATGGGGAGGATAAGTAATAAATGTACTATAGTGAATAAGAATATATACTTTAGAGCCAGACCAATGGGGGAAAATTAGGGATCTGCTCTTTATTAGCTCTGTATCCTTGAGCAAGTTATTTAACCTCTCTGTACTTCCGATTTTTCATGAGGATAATAATAACACCTACCTCATAGGTTGTGAGAATTAAAATGGATTTATATTTCAAAAGAGCCTATAATAGTACTTGCATTATAAGTACTACATAAGTTGTTAGCTGTTATCAGTATTATTTATGGTACTGTATTTATTTCAATTGTCAGTGTTACTGCTTTTATAGAATGACACCAGAGCATATACGAGACTGAGTTAGAGACAGCTGAATTATCTAATTTAGGGATCAAGATTTTTTTAATAAAGGGTCAGATAGTAATTTAGGCTTTATAGGCTGTAGTCACCCTTGAAACTCTTTGTATCCATAGATAATATATAAAAGAATGGATGTGACTTTATTCCAAAATTCTCTGTTTAAAAATCTAAGTGGCGGGCTGGGGTTGTGGCTCAGTGGCAGAGCGCTTGCCTAGCATGTGTGAGGCACTGGGTTCGATTCTCAGCACCACATATAAAGAAAAATAAAGATGTATCAACAACTATAAAAAAATATTTAAAAAAAAAAAATCTAAGTGGCGAGTTTTATGACCCTGGTCCCATCAGTTGAAGTTTTTTTGTTTTTGTTCTGCCTGAAATATAACTAAAAAACAATGTTAGGATATTATACAGGAATGTCTCAATGTAATATCTGGTATATATTAATCTTTTACCAAGTATTTGATGGGTAAATCAATGAGTAGCAGGTTGATTATTTGTAACTAAAAATTGTGTTAAAGAAAAGGTAGAGCAGTGTCTCTCAAACATTCATGGGTGTCAGAAATTAACACACAGATTACTGAGCTCTCTCCCTAGAATTGTGCATGTGTAGATCTGGAGTGGGGCATGAAAATTTGCATTTCTAACAAGTGCCCAGGTGTGGCTGATTTGGGAACACTGCTATAGAGAAAGCAACCAGGGTAGTTGCTCTAAGTACAATTCTAATTAACAAGAAAAAACTGATTTGATTAAATTAAAATGACCAAAAACTTATGCAGAAGCATCTTTGTCATTTGTTGTAAATGATTTTTTCATTTCTTCCCATTTAATTCAACAGATATTTTTAAAAGAATTTATTCTCTGCCTAAAATTCTTCTAATTTTAGCATATGTATATGAAAAAGAATATGACAGAATTTGACGTCATCATCATGACATGTTAAATTTAGTGGAGGAAAGAAACATAAAGAGAATAAGAATACTTCATCAGGTTCAAAAACATGTAATAATATATGAATGTCACCAGCACTCAGTAATGCTTTGTAAGAGCCCAAGAAGATACAACACAAAGTTAATTCAATCTAACTAGTAGCTACACCTTGATGAAGTTGTAAGAATACCATATTGGTGTTAACCTATCCATTTTTCAGAAAAGAACAGTTTGGGCTCTACTCTGAGCCAGTAGCCATCAGTGATTTGTTCCTACCTATCATTTAGCATGGTGTATTTATGTGAGGTATACAGTTGTTCTAGATTTTTTTTTCTATATGTGTGTATGTGTGTGTGTGTGTTTTTGTTTTGGTGATACTGGGGATTGCAACAAGGGTTTAGCACACTGAACTACAGCCCCAATCCTGTTGTTGTTATTTTGTTGTTATTATCATTATTATTATTATTATTAATTCTTTTGCGATAGTGTCTTGCTAAATTTTTCAGGCTTTCCTTGAACTTGTGGTCCTTCTGCCTTAGCCTTCCTAGTCACTGGGATTACAGGCCTCACCACCACTTTGGTTTGGGTCAGAGATTCTCAAACTCAGTATTATTGACATTTTTGGCAGAATAATTATTTTCTGTGTTTGGAGACGAGCTGTCTTGTGTGTTTTAAGAATGTTTAGCAAAATCATTGGCCTGTACCCACTACATGCCACTACCTTCACCCACCCACTTGTGACAAAGATGTCTCCAGACGCTGCCAGATGTCCTATTGAGGCAAAACCTGCTTAAGAAATACTGGTTTAGTCCAGCTTGATTTATTGGATCCTTATAGTTTCCACAGTAGTATAACAAACATGGGTTATTTTTCTCCTTAACAAAATCTCCAAACAAGTTAAGTGTTGAAAGGCAGGGTGAATAAAAGTTTCTTGCAGTCCTTTCTTCCGTTTTTTTAAAAAAATAATTAATTGGTTTATTTATTTATTTATTTATCCTATTTAGGTTTACATGATAGCAGAGTGCAATTCACTATACACAGATGGAGCACAACTTTTCATTTCTCTGGTTGTATGTGATGTAGAATCACAGCATACATGCAGTCATACACAAAGCTAGGGCTATGATGTTCATCATAGTCCACCATCTTTACTGTCCCTCTGCCCCCTCCCCCCTCCCACCCCTGTAACCAAAGTTCCTTCATTCTTCCCTTGTCCTCCCCCACATTATGGATCAACATCCACTTATCAGAGAGAACATTCGGCATTTGGGTTTTTGAGATCTGCTTACTTCGCTTAGCATGATATTCTCCAACTGCATCCATTTACCCACAAATGCCATAATTTTATTCTCTTTTATTGCTCAGTAATATTCCATTGTGTGTATATACCACAGTGTCTTTAGTGATTCATCTATCGAAGGACATCTAAGTTGTTTCCACAGTTTAGTTATTGTGAATTGAGCTGCTATAAACATTGAAGTGGCTGCCTCACTGTAGTATGCTGTTTTCAAGACTTCTGGGTATAGACCAAGGAGTGGGATAGCTGGGTCAAATGGTGGTTCCATTCCAAGTTTTCTAAGGAATCTCCACACTGCTTTCCAGATTGGTTGTACCAGTTTGCAGTCCCACCAGCAATGTATGAGTGTGCCATTTCCCCCACAACCTCGCCAACACTTATTGTTGTTTGTATTCTTGATAATTGCCATTCTGACTGGCAAGAGATGAAATCTTAGGGTAGTTTTGATTTGGATTTCTCTGATTGCTAGAGATGTTGAACATTTTTTCATGTCTGTTGATCGATTGTATATCTTCTTCTGTGAAGTTTCTGTTCACGTCCTTGGCCCATTTATTGATTGGGTTGTTTTTTTTTTCTTGTTAAGTTTTTTGAGTTTTTTTATATATCCTAGAGATTAGTGCTCTATCAGATGTGTGTGTGGCAAAGATTTGTTCCCAGAATGTCAGCTCTCTGTTCATTTCATTGATTGTTTCTTTTGCTGAGAAGAAGCTTTTTAGTTTGAATCTATCCCATTTATTGATTCTTGATTTTACTTCTTGTGCTATAGGAGTCTTGTTAAGGAAGTAAGGTCCTAATCCGACATGATGAAGATTTGGGCCTGTTTTTCTTCTATTAGGTGTTAGGTCTCTGGTCTGATTCCCAGGTCCTTGATCCACTTTGAGTTGAATTTTGTGTATGGTGAGAGATAAGGGTTTACTTTCATTTTGCTGCATACAGATTTCCAGTTTTCCCAGTACCATTTGTTGAAGAGGCTATCTCTTCTCCAGTGTACATGTTTGGCTCCTTTGTCTAGTATCAAATAACTGTATTTTAAGTGGGTTAGTCTCTGTGTCTTCTATTCTATACCATTGGTCTTCATGTCTGTTTTGGTGCCAGTACCATGCTGTTTTTGTTACTATAGCTTTGTAGTATAATTTAAGGTCTGGTATTATAATGCCTCCTGCTTCACTCCTCTTGCTAAGGATTGCTTTGGCTAGTCTGAGTCTCTTATTCATCCAAATGAATTTCATGATTGCCTTTTCTATTTCTATAAGGAATGACGTTGGGATTTTAATTGGGATTGCATTGAATCTATGTAGCGCTTTGGGTAGTACGGCCATTTTGACAATATTGATTCTGCCTATCCAGGAGCATGGGAGATTTTTCCATCTTCTAAGGTCTTCAATTTTTTTCTTTAGTGTCTTGTAGTTTGCATTGTAGAAGTCTTTCACCTCTTTTGTTAAATTGATATCCAAGCATTTTTTTTTTGTGGCTATTGTGAATGGGATAATTTTCCTAATTTCTCTTTCAGAGGGTTTATCACTGATGTATAGAAATGCAATTGATTTATAGGTGTTGATTTTATATCCTGCTACTTTGCTGAAATCATTTATTAATTCTAGAAGTTTTCTGGTAGAATTTTTTGTATCCTCTAAATATAGAATCATGTCATTTGTTCTTCTTTTCCTATTCATATCCCTTTAGTTTCTTTCATCTGTCTAATTGCTCTGGCTAGTGTTTCAAGGACTGTGTTGAATCTTGCATTCCTTTCTTACAATCTTTTTACTCAGTTTTTGATTCTGTAATCTGGCACATTCTAAAAAATTCTTTAAGGGTCTGAGCAGTCTAAAATACCTTAGCATTTGAGTCAGTGGAATAATTCATGAAGGTCATTTAGCAAAGTCCCTGGTGTATAGAGGATGCTAAATAGCCACTAAAAAGCAAATTACTCAGTAACATTATGTTAGTACTTCAGGATAAAAAATAAAATACTGAAAAAAAATACCCCCCACCCAGTTTTATATTGAAATACAAGCCTCATCCCCCAACCTTGAATTTTACTTCTGGCGTTAATTGTTGTTAAATTGCCTTGACTTATCTTCCCACATTTTCCAAGTATATACAGAAAACATCTATGAATACATATATATACTTAAACATACTTTAAAAATGTAAATGGCCAAACAATCTAGTGTATAGACATATATACTTGTACATACCATAATTTAGCCATTTTACAATATTGGCTCAACATTTTAAAATTGTCTTTATTATGAAAGACATAATTTCACATGTACCACTTCTAGAAAACAACTTATTATTATAAGAATTAACTTAAATCCCATTGCTTGTTAACAATAACACATTGAATATTTTGGTGTATTTTCTTCTACTTTTTCAACACAAATCTTATGTGTATGCACATGTATATGCACATATGTATGCATATATAATTATAATCCTCTTTTTTCATATAAGCAGATTTATAAGCCATTTTTTGAGTTACTGGGTATTGAACCCTGGGACACTATTTCACTGAGCTCAATCCTTAGCCCTTTTTGTTTTTTATTTTGAGACAGAGTCTCACTATGTTGCCCAGGCGTTACCTGAACTTGGGACATTGCTGCCTCAGCCTCCCAAGTTGCTGGGATTACAGGTGTCTGACACCAGGCCCACCTTATAGCTATCATTTAACAAATACATCTTAGCTTAAAATAAAACTGCAGTAAAAAGCTTGGTACAGTAAGAAGAGTTCTTCAAATTCAAGGTTCTTAACCTGAAATCCAGTGTCTATAATCAGTCAGTTGGATTTCAGGAATTTGGGAGTAAATACTTTGAAATTGCATGCCAAATTTTGATACATTTCTTTGGGTTTCATAACTTAAGTATCTCAAATAGCTCTATGACGCCCACTACCCACAATCCCAGAAAATAAATTTAAAAAATGAGAAGTTCTAAGATATACTATCTCAATTGAAAACTCAATTTAAAACTGCACTCACTAAATTAGAAGAGCAATATGAAGTTGATTAATGAAATACTTGTGTCCTCAAAGCTGAGGGTTGTTATTTTATATGAACTATAGAATTCTGGAATGTAAAATAAGGACAACAGCATACCTCATTTTTTAATCATTTGTATATTATTTTAAAGACAGTCTTATCTCTAGTTAATAGTTTATATTGGCATAGAGATGATACATAAAACATAGAGGGTAAGCATGATTATGTTTGTATGATCATTTGTTTGTTTTCCCTTGAGGAGAGAGTGTTGCATGGGATAAACAGCAGGGTGGTGAGACAATCCATCATTTTGAAACCTGTTCTGTAGTGATGGATGGATAGATTGGTAAAGTAACTCAATAATCTTCAATTTTTTCCAGGTTATTCACAGATCAGTGAGCATTGTTTTTAATAAAGCAGGGAATGCTTTTGTGTCCTTGCCTGCATTATTATTCAGGTTTTGACAGGAAAAGACTTTTAATTTGGAAATAACCTCTTATTAAAATTTACATTTAAGTGTATGGTGTTGAGGATTTATTGTGACTCTTAAGGATATATGAGAACTATATTGGCTGCACAAATTATAAAGTTGCATTTTCAATTTTAGCAGCAGCTCCCTTCATTGCTAATACAGATATGAGGACATTCTGATAGGTAAGAAAATTCCCCTAATCTAGTTTTCCTACAATGTTATGTATGTATACTACTCCAGATCTTAAAATAGTTGTAATAATTTGTGTTAGAATGGAAGGTAGCTGGTTTCTTATGGAGCAAGGCTGATATTTGAAATAATGTCAGTGTTTGGGGCTGAAACTTAAGTTTGATTAAACTGAAAGGTTATACGATATTATTGCACAGACTAAAGTTTTATGGATCATTCAAAACAATTTTTGCCTAATATCTTTGGAACCAATATATTATTGTGCAGTTGTAATAGAAATAATAAGTGAAATGTGTTTATTTTTAAGCTAAATTAAACATTGCCATTAAAAACACAAATAATCAAATACCAAATCAAAAAACAAAGTTAGGCAGATACAAAGATCCCAGGCTTTACTTGCCAAAAGTTAAGTCTGTGTTAGAAAGCTGGATTTCCATATGTTCTTTACTATTGCCATGTTTAAATTTGTTTTTGTTCTCAATTCATATAATTTTAACAAAGCTATTTATTTGTAATTGTTCTTCAGTTTGGATTCTATTTTGGAAAGGAAAGACAACTAAGTCTTTATAAAATCTGTTATGTTTTATGAACTTTAGAATGTGTTTTTGTATTTAAAAAGTAAACAGTCTCAGAATTGGGCTTTACTTCTGGCTTTTATGTTAGTATTTGCATGGACTTGAGTATGTCATTTAAATTATTACATTCTTAGTGGTCTTATCTTTATTATAGAAAGGTAATCATTTAATCTTAGCTCCTACCCTGCGATACTTTAGGACTCAAATGTGAAGTACGGAAAGTGTCCAACACCAGGGTCAAGTATTATAATATAAAAATTACATGATTTCACAGCAGTGGTATTTATAGTGAATGTTTTGGTGATTTCTGAATCATTATCATATATATTATAGACTATTCATTCAGTTTGTATTAACTTGATTTTGCATTAAAATCTAATTATGTAATTAAATTACATTAATAATTTTTCCATTTATTCATACACTTGCTGTATAAAATTTAGTCACCCTTGTCTCTCCTGTTATTCCTAGTACATAACTGTCTACAAAATGGGTGCCTCATAAGTTTTTCTTCCTATTAAATTCTATATAGTTTATTCATACATGGTTAATAGCTTAGAACATTGACCATCAAATAGAAGATGCTTAATGAAATTATTTAAATTGAATTAAAAATAATCATGGAGTATAATTAGACACTATAGGAGATAAATTATATTATTTTATATAATACAGAATAAACTATAAAAGGAAGTTCTGTGAGGACTAAAATAATTCATGTAGCTTTTAGCCATTCTTCCTGTTATCTACTCCTTCATGCCACGTCCTCTCCCTTCTCCCTAAATTAGGCAGTAGACTTGCATTTGCCTAATATAATGAAATAGAATAAAAGTTTAACAAAATAACATTCTTCCATGATAAAAATTTGATTTTAATCTCACTGATTTGGAATTCTGTACAGTTTAAATGCTTTGGCTTTGTACTCTGTATATAATCAGCTTGCTTAACAAATGAACAGAATGAGCAGAAAGGCATATTATCTTTCTATACCAATTCAAGAAACCAAACTAGTTTCAACTATTTTTTAAAGTGACTCCTATAATCTTGAGTTAATGAATGTATGTGTGGCAATACTTGAAAGTTATAAATGTGTATTTTATGATGTGTACTTAGACTGATACCTTTTGGTTATTTCATATAAATTAGATTTTACTACACAGGTACACATACCTTTGTGAATAGCCCTATCTTTCAAAATTGTTGCATTCCCAGCTGGAGTTTTTAAAAGAAATATTTAACACAGTGCAGCTGGTTTTTCTTAATTTTTTATCTCTTGGCACTATTAAAATCTGAAAATATTCTTTCCTAAATTCTCAATCTTAAATTGTGGTCCCTTATGCATAGACCCACATTTTTCTGGTGTGTTTAAGAGGAAATTAACTCTCAAATAACTGCATTTGAGTAGTAGAGTTATCACATTTATATAATGAATTATTAACTTTGATCCTAACTTTGTTTTAACTACATAGTTCATAGGTTGTTATGAAGATTAAGGCAATTAATATTTGCAAATTTCTTAGAATAGTACCTGGGACTTAGTCTACACTGTATGAGCCATTGTCAATTAAAATAATTTGGCAATTGTGTTAAGTTGTGAATGTGTGAGTTCACATTCTTAGGTATGATAGAATGATCTTGAAGGCCTAAATAATTGAGGACCAAACTTTTGATGGGAGCATTACCACCTTCTGTGATGTTTTCAAAATCAGTACTTAACTGTCAGGCTATTGTGGTCCTATGACAGAGGTAGATATACCAAGATCAGAACTGTTGTTCTCAAATCTATAGTAACACCTACTACATGCCTGGAATTAACTTTCTTGCCTATACTTTTTTGTGAGGTTAGGCCTCACTGTTTTTCCTTCACTGTAGTATTGTGTGAGGATATACTTCATTCCTAAGCAGATACAAATGAAAACAAGCCTTAGTTTTCTTTGTACTCTGGAAGTAGAAATAAAACCACTATTTAATGTCTATTTGGACATGAATGCTTTAATGCTTGAAATAGACTCTTTAAAACCAGCAAAGTAATGCAGTGCTTTAGTTACACATAAATGACTTCATTATTTTAAATATTTGACCAAAATGAGAATGTATTACTTACCTCCAATGCAGTATCTTCTTTTAAAATAAAGATCTTAAAATATAAAAACGTATATAGAACAGAAATATTTATGTGTGAATAATTACTGGGGTAGAAAATTTTCCTCAGACATGTGTACTTTGCAACTGTACTTTTGAGGCTTCAATAAACACACTGATCCTTATAGATATTTACAGACAATTGAACGAACCCAGTGTTTCTGATATTCAATTTAGCCTTTCTTTATGGAGATGGTCTTAAACATTGTACTTATAAAATGAACAAATAAAATCGGCCTAACTATTGCAATCAGAAAATATTTTAAAATACTCATAACCAGTGATATTAACAGATACTAATCTGTGAATCTTACAGATTAAATTTGAGCTTTTTTGCAGTTTGTTGCCCCTGGAAGTTATCAAAGGAACCATGGGTTCTCTAAGTAGGGATATTTTCTCTAATGCTACAGAACTAAGTTTGCAAATTTAGGTGAGTTTAATTACATAGCGTCACTTTGGAACAGATAGTTTATGTTTTGAAATGGCATGCATGCAAAAAGCATCTTATGTTTCAGAAATCAAGCTAGGAGAAAGGAGGACATGAAGACAGAAAAGCATAAAAGCCTAATGAGGTTCTGTGTGTGGCAGAATGCCATGTTTTCCTATAAATTGAAATATTTAGACAAGTAGTTCTATAAGTCTTTTTATTTCAATATGGATGCATTTGCATAATTGACTCATTCCTAGAGAAATATTGAGGGTTTTAACAGGCTTTGGCATAGGTAGAGAGGCTGTGGGCCCTACATATGTCCTACTGAAAAGCCACTTTTGTTTTTCTTCAGTAAGCTTGAGGTACACTGTCTTTCAGACCATCAAAGTTGAGAACTACTATATTATTTTTGTTGTTGTTGTTGTTGTTGTTTTTGGTGCCAGGGATTGAACTCAGGGGCACTCAACCTACTGAGCCACATCCCCAGCCCTATTTTCTGTTTTATGTAGAGACAGGGTCTCACTGAGTTGCTTAGTGCCTCGCCCTTGCTGAGGCTGGCTTTGAACTCGCGATTCGCCTGTCTCAGCCTCCTTAAGTGCTGGGATTATAGGCACAAGCCACCGCACCCGGCTGAGAACTACTATATTATTAAGTTAAGCATGAAATTTATAATGTATCTGTAAGTCATCTAGGGGTGATGGCTTCTATTAATCTTACTAAATAGAAGTTGGTTTATTAACAGCCAGTATATATGTTTTCTTGCAGTCTAAGGAAAGACGAAAATATAGTTTCAGATGTTTTGTGGAAAAAAATACACTAAGTGTTTTAGTTAGCTTTTTGCTGCTATGACTAAAGGATTTGACCAAAACAACTGTAGAGAAGGAAAAGTTTATTTGATGGCTCACAGTTTCAAGGTCTTAGTTTATAGAAGACCGGCTTCATTCCTCAGGGCTCAAGGTGAGGCTGAACGTCATGGCGGGCGAGTGTGGTAAAGGGAAGCATCTCACATCATGGTGAGCAAGAAGCAGAGAGAGAGGCTCTAGCTCCAGATAAAAAAATATATACTCATAGCCACGCCAACAATTAACCACTTCCTCCAGCCACACCTCACCTGCCTCTAGTTACCACTCAGTTAATCCCACTGGGAATTAATTTACTGATTGGGTTAATGACACCTCATATCCATAACACTAAGCTACATAAACTATAGCTCTATGATTTTGAATTTTTACTTATTTTTAATTCCCAAATGGAAATAGAAAATATATGGTTTTTGACAATGAGTTTTTTAGGTGAGAATAATACTGGGGTTACTCTTTTGCTATTTATTTTCCTAACTTGCTGCTGCAAATTATCTCATATGTGCCTTGAAGCCAGTTGGCTTTTACTTTTTCTACCAAAAGAAAATTTTTCTTATAAAAATAATATATGCTTATGATAAGGAATTTTTGTAGTACAACAGGTATGAAGAGCATAAAATTGATAATTACTTTTATCAAAATTACCTTGATTTATTTGTTTTTAAAGTGGCTTGTATAAGGTTTGACATCTTTACTTTGATCTTTCAGTTTTACATCATCATTACTTACTATTTTAGCATTATTTACACATAGTGTCAATGCCAAACTAATCCTTGAAAATGAAAACAATTCCTTAAGAATGCCAATATGATAGTACTATTTTGTAATCAACTTTGTTGGTGTGTAAGATTGAAAATTCTTTTTTCCCTCTACAGTGGCTTCTAGTGTTGTAAGTCCATTTTGCCTTTTCAATTTGTACATAGATATAGACACTGATCCTTCTACAGTTAACTTCATAAAAACCGGAATTTTGTATAAGAGGAAAACTTCAAGAGGTAATCAACTAGAGGCCATTTATGGGGGATTTCAAATTATGGGAAAGTATGGTTATACGCTGTCCCTTTCTTACCTCACCTCTCCCTCCTAGGTTCCATTGAAGACTGGAGAACAGCAAAGTAGATTTCAGAGATGACCTCATCATTTTTCCTATAATGTATAAATATAAAACTGATGTTTATATGTTTATATGCTGCTTTTTACAAGGTGAAGAATATTAGTGATTGTGGCTATTCAATTAGAAATTAGACATTTCAGCAAAATCAATCTTTTCTTCATTAGATGTTTTTTAAAAACAAATCTGTAAAAGAAATAAAAAAGGAACTTACAGTTGGAGACTGGTACTGGTTCAGATCTCACTTTCTTCTACACATTGATCATGACCCTTTTGAATTATATCGTTTTCCTGGTCATAGATTGAGCCCCTAAACCTGTTTTGCAAATATGTACTATTGTCAGGAAAATAATCTAGTAAAAATGAGGATAGTTCATTTTGGTTTGTAACCAACAAATTTACAATTTTCTAACATTCTTCCATATTCATATTACTTTTGGTTATGTAAGCACTCTCTCTCTTGAAGCATGTTAGGTAGGGATAACAGTTACGCAGTCTTGCTTTTGTTTTTCCCACCGAAGTTCTACAATTGGTGTTTTACTACACAAAAGGAAGAGCATCTGACTATAAACTCAGACTTTTCATTTTGTCATATACAAATTTAGGAGAAAAAGTATAATTTAATAAATAAGTACATATTGAATCTTTTGTAGTTTTTTTGTAGATGTTAGGGATACACCATTGAACAGAGGGAAAGTCTCTTTTTGAGGAAGATGTTAAAGGCTCTTGGAAAGAGAGAAAGATAATAATTTTCAATTATCAATTTAATTTATCAATTCAATTTAAGAGAGTTAATGTGTTTTGAAAAAATGGGATGATAGGGCAGGGAGTTAATGTTTGCAGGGGTAGAGTTTTTTTGTTTTTTTTTTTTAAACCTGCTTTGTTAAAAGGGGTAATGGGCAAATAAGCACTCAAGAGGGTGGCATTTGAGTGTGTAGGGCCAGAATATGATGGCTAGACAGGAGCTTTTAAAGTTTTAAGGGAAGGGCTTTCTAGGGAGCAGGAACTAGGGTGTCAGAACTCTTAAGGTAGGATCTTTTTATGTATAGAAAGGTTAAAGTGACCCAGAGCAGCCCAAAGGAGTTAATCAGGAGTGTAATTGGTGATAATGCCCCAGTTAAGGTCATTGATAGTGTAGAAATTATTGCCACCTGCTGCTTTGTAGCATTTTGCATCTGTAATTTCTTATATTCCAACGTTTAGTTTTTTGAAATATGATTTCCTGAGTTTGAGGATTACTTTTTATTTCCATGTGAAAATATGCATCATATTTAATCTACTTTATTGGTTTGATGTAGTTATATGATTCATCAGCTTTGATGATAGGACCTTAAGCTGAAGGGCTTAGGAACTTTAAAATAATAATAAAACAAAGCATTAGTCCAGGACACAGAATGTTCTGTGTAAAAATAAATGAGAATAATATATTAATGTGACCATTTGCCATTTTTCCTCTGATCTCCCTCCAATCTGTTAGGGCCTTGGGCCCAGTATTTATCTTATGGGGCAGATATGGTCTCTTGCCATCTTTAGGAAAAACTCTGGTTAAGGCAAAGACTTAGGTTTCCTTTTTCATTCAAACAATTTCACATACATAATTTTAGAAATGGAAACATTTCTTTTATATTTTATGTGAATGCATTTGGAGAATACTTTCAGTTATGCTTTTCTTTGTTTTCAATTTCTAAACAATTAATGCCATCCAACTTTTATTTTTGTAAAGTTAAAATTGGTGCAAATAAATATGCATAATATAGTTATTCTAATTTGTAATTGAAAGTATTTGACCAAGAGACAATTTTGAGTTGAATTTGTCTTGGATACATTACATCTACACAGTATACTTCTCTTGTATCAACAGATGCTGTAACCCTGAAGCCTATCTTCTATCTTGTTACATTAGTTTTTAATTAAAGAAAACAACTACTTGGAGGCAGTTACTTTCTGTGAAATGTAATGAAGATTTATTTTGGAAGTGGCCTTCACTTTATTAGCCGAAGCAGTAATCAGCAGAATTAATAGAATAATCAAATTATATACAAACTCATAAATCATCTTGAATACTGCTGTCAGAAGTTCAGCTCTTAATGGATCCTATTGTTTTGTAGCTATATTAAAAAAATACAAGTACTGATTCATACCTTGATAGGAACTGAAACTGCTTTTTTTAAAGGCTGTGTAGGATGGGGGATACCAGCCAAAAAATTTCACAACTCTTAATTTATCTGTAATACAATTTGATGTCACCAGGGCAAAGTTGAAATTCAGTACAGTGTCGGTATGCACTCTTTCAGTAAAATCTACCTCATTGTTGGAAGCAGTACTCAATTAGAGTAATATGGGTTTAAATGTCTGTTGTTTGGCATTAATAACATCAAAGAGTTAGGTTATACTGCAGATATACGCAACTATTTGACTAAGACATTGTGTGTATATTATGTTGTTTTTGTGAATTTCCCTTGAGCTTATTATAAACAAATATTTAAAGTGGCTGTTTAATAAGTGAAACAAACAGAAAAATATGCCTCATTAGACCCAGAACATCATATTGCTTAAACTATTTACATGGATTCCCATATTTTTTTTTACTTTAATTAAAATGGGACAAGTGGAAAATTCCTTGTTGCTGAGCCTTGTATTTTTTACAGTTGCATGTTATGGGAATGTTAGGTATTGGCATTCCTGTTATACAGTTGACAGTACTTAAAAAGGAGTTCTAGCCACAGCTTTGTGCAATCAAGCATTACATTCTGTCAGAGTCTATTAAAGTGAATTTAGCTTTGATAAAAGTCCAAGATTTTGTAATGTTAGAAGTTTTCATTTTCAAAATTAATGTGCAGTATAATTATTTTATTGTATGTGCTCGAAAGTTATATTTTGATTTTCAGCTCTAATTTTGACCAAAGAAAGGCATGCCCACAAATGAAGAAAATTATCTAAATCCTTAGTCAAATCTAGATATTAATGTCAAATGACCATTGTTTTTTAATCAAATTTGTATTTACTTCATCTTAATTTCAAAATTATCCAAAACTTTGAAAAATGAAGATTATCTTTTTATTAAATGATACATAACTGAACTATAAAATGTGTGCCCATTCTAATTAAGATGAATTCAGAATATGATTTAACCTTTCATTTATCTCTTTTATCTCTTAAGTAGATATTTTAATCTAAAAAGAAGCTGAGATAAGCTTAAATTCATAGGCTTTCCCAAGATACCTTTATTAATGGTAGTTTAGAAATGGAAACACCCAACTGATGTTCAGAAAAATAATCTGCACCCATCTCAGAACATCAAACACCTTTTTCTCTTTCCCTGTTTTCTAAAGCTAGTGTATGTGAATGAACATTCTCAGAACTCTATCAACTCTGCTAATGGGTTCATTTTGCTGTTTTTGATATCTTCTTTTAGAAGAGCCATATTTTAAATTTTAAAGCACAACATCCTAAATATTATCCAACAGGGAATATTTATGACAATGTAAATAAAAATAACAAAATAAAACTTAATGAACATAGAAGGCATACAAATTGTAATCACAAATGGCTACAGAAGCAAGGCAGGTCATATAACGGAAGTCAACATAAGCAGGAAGAGGACAGTAGGTAGTGGAGAAGACCACAGTGAACTTTAGAGCATGTGGCCTATCAAAGGGACCTGTGATTGCACTGTAGCAATCACTTAACAATAGTTCCAGTTTCAGTGTTCCCAGATCTATATTTTCCTTTTCTTAACAACAACAACAAAAAGGCCAGAAATCCAGCTTTTTAATGCAAAAGTAGTTTTGTTTTTTAATCTGTGAGGTGAAATAATACTTATGTATGGGCTGGATTTGTCCTCCAGAATGTCAGTTGGCAATTCCTTGTTATAGATAAATAACAATTTTTATTTGTATGGTTAGGAGGATCATGTCTTTCACCAAACTGAGTTTTCTTTTGTTTTTGTTTTTTGGTACTGGGTATTGAACACAGAGATGCTTTACCACTGAACCACAACCCTAGTCCTTTTTATTTTTAAATTTTGAGACAGAGTCCCAATAAGTTGCTTAGGGCCTTGGTAAATTGGAATCTGGTCTTGGACTTGCAGTCCTCCTGCCTCAGCATCCCTAGTCACTGGGATTACAGGCATGCACAGCCACACCTGGCCAAACTGAGTTTTTAAAAGAAATTTATTATGGGCTGGGGTTGTAGCTCAGTGGTTGAGCACTTGCCTCACATGTGGGAGGCACTGGGTTTGATCCTCAGAACCACATAAAAAATAAATAAAATAAAGATATAATTAAATTTATTGTGACTATTCTAAAATACATGTTTATTGCATCGAACTCATAGTTAGCAACTATGGTAGGTAGTACATTTATACCATAGGCAAACTACCTCAAAAGTCTAATTTTGGATTTTGAGTTGCTGTATAAAATGAGTGTAGTATTTTTCTTCTTATTAGTTGATAGCCTAAAATCTACAGGGTTAACCTTGTCTCTGTCCTAATTACTGTGTCATTTCTTCATAATGTCTTGGTGTTAGACATTCCTCCGTTTGCATGCTTCATTGTTTAGGACTTACTATTTCCTGGATTCCTTCTTTAAACCTCAGCTGCTGTCCTGCCTCTTTCATCTTCCCTAACAAGGGAACACATTCTTCTATATACTTTTTACCACCCTTCCATAATTATTTCATCATTCAGCTACTTCCTGTTATTCACCGATTTGTATATCCATCCATTCACTAAGATATCCACTCACATTCATACCTTTTTGCCCTTCCTTGCTTTCTAAAATCTATCCCCACTCTGTAACAATCTACTGATCCTCTTCAAGTCTTGATTTAGTAGTTATGAGATCTATTTCCTATTTCCACTAGAAGCAGAGTATTTTTAGGCCAGTAGTTTAACGTCTCTGATATTTTGTAAGATTATATTGAGGGTCTCCTTTAGTTCTGAAATTCTGAATTCCTTCTGCAGTGCATGTTGACATCTTTAGTCTCTAAATTCTACTATTGTACTTCTATACCTAATTTAGTCTTTAATTTTTCTCTTTGTTACACTTTGTCATTTGTCTCATGTTTAACAGAGGGCTAAATCCATAACTTACACATTTGAACCTACTGTAGAACTAATGCAGTAGAGCATCCTTAATAAATGAATATTTGGTTGATTTGATTTCAGTCTTACGCACAACCCTAGCTGTACCCTCAGTCTTGAACTAGTACCGTTAACCTTTGAACTAAGAAAGACTTGCAGGCGTTTCCTGGAATTTGCTAACACAACTGAATATCCTGTTTTTATTTGATTATGTAAGTTGTCACATGCCAACAAAGGAAAAAATTTGAAAGTACCATATCCTCTCTGTGATCATAGAAACCTGGGCCACTTTGGCATGTTAAACCATCTTAGGTTAAAATGTAGCAGTCTTAAAAAGGGGTTCAATTTGGTAAGGGTCAGTTAAAGGGAATGAGTTGATTTGGGGAATTGAAAAGGTATTGATGGTGTACAGTTTCACTATACAACCTAGAGACCACAGAGCAATATGGCCAACTATTACATTGACATGACAGCCAATTTCATAATAAACAGTTAACAGGTGAAATTCTTGAATGTAGAATGCACAGGAGGAAACAGCATGGTCTTTGTGAGGTAATTATACCTCAACCATCTAACAGAGTTCTTTGAGAGGGGTAAATAGGTGTGAACAAGGGGGGAGCCAGTGAACATTTGGATTTTCAAAAAGCCTTTGATAAAATTTTATACCAAAGACTGCTTTAAAAAATAAATGCTCTCTGTAAATGGGGTTGGGGATAATGTTTAGTCATGCATAGAGATCTAGTTTAAAAACAGGAAGGAAGGAAGGGGGTGGTTTAAATGAGCTCTTACTTGCAAGAGATTTTTATAGTAGACTCCCAAGGATCAATGTGTAGGTTTTAGGGGGTTTGTTTGTTTACATATTTATAAATGATTACAGATTCAGCATAGTAACTTCCCACCCTATAACTATCCTTTTTTTCCAGTTTGTGGTTGACACTGAGAGCTAATATAGTTAATTTCTAAGTGGAAGAGTATTAGCTGATGGATTGTTTCGCAAGGGCCATGTGATGATAAAAGCAGGAAAATGGCATGAGTGGCTGTGTCTCTAAGATAATGATCTTTGTACATATTTTTCAACAATTGACAGGTTATAGGAGTCATTATATAAGGCTTTCTGATGTCTTTTTTTTGTAATTCTTGTTTCTACATTGAGAAATACCTACATAATACTAGACATAGCTATGAAGGGCATTAGAAATGAAAGAGAGGAACACATGTCTGGATTCAAACTTGGTGCCTTTTGTATATTATTTATACAATTTCGGTTTTCAAGGGTACATATCAACGTGGAACAGGAATTTAAATAAGGATTATTCAAACCAATAATAATTATATCATGGACAGACTCAGGCCAGAGAAAGAGGCTGAGTAAGGAGATTGATTTAAGGAAACCTCCAGGGTTTAAATAGGTTTACTACAGACTTGTTTTCTACATGCCAAAAGTTTCAACCAAGGGCTTCCTTTTGAATTTGAAAGAGCTACTTTTAAATGAATTTACTGAGGTAGATAAGTCATGAATACTAAAAGTGATTCTGTTATCTTGAATGTTCAGTTAAATAGTTCAACATTAAAATCTTAGTTGAAATTAAAATGTGTTTAAAGAATAGTAGGAAACACCAGTTAGTCATTTCCATCAAAAATCTTCTCAATGTCATTGTGATAAGCTGTATTGAGATATTTATTGAATTCGTGTGGTGTCATGGCCCATGTACAAACCAGGCATTCATTGTGCATGTGAACTATAGATATGGAGCCTAGGTTGTGACCCAAGCATATAAATTGACCCACAATATTTTGAAAGGCCTTATTTTTAAAAGACTGAATGATGACTTGTATTCTATATGTTAATTTATTTTGGACTCCTGATGCAGTTATTAATAGAGATCTGTTTCTATCATCCAATACATAAGTTTTATTGTGACTTTCCTATAGAAGGTTAAAATTAAGGAGAGCTGGGAAAGCTGGAGAAAAATGAATATATCATCTACAAAATGTCACCAAGAACAGAGGAAGCTAGATATATGGCTAAGTTCTGTAAAATAGAGGCAGTTTCTGGGAGTAAGTTTTCTGAAGGCTATGTATTGCTTTTTGACAGCTTTTTCTAAGTTAAGCATGATGATTATGCCTTCTAAGAGTGACAACAGTGCCTAAAAGACAATCCATCTGGTCACAGCCTTTTCCTTGAGTGTGAAATCTGCATCCTACTTGTACCGAATAGTTTGTTGAATTATCAACAGTGCTGTTCTTCCAAGTTCACGGCAGCTCCTTCAAAGCACAGAAACTAATCTTTTTACTGTGTTCTCCTATGTACAAATTAGTACCCAGAATATTAATTATTAATCTTGATTAAAGTTCAAGAGATAGTGGATGTTGAGGTTGGATCAACATCAACATTTAGCTGTCTATAATTACCTCCCCAGAGGAATATAAATGCTTCTAGGGTACTCCTTCAGAGCAATACCTGTACCGGAAGATTATCAGTCTTCAGAAGTTGCAATTGATTGTTACACATTATAAGGGGGAAATTCTGCATATGATTATGGTAATTTCCTTAAACTTATTTTCAGGAGAATGTCTTCCTTCTATATTCTGTCCATCAATGATACTTATCTGCTTTATGTCTTAAATGTGTACTCAATCTCTCCACTTTGATGTCTGCATTGTCACTACCTTGCTTCAGGTTGCCATTATCTTTCATTTGTTCTATGTCAGAATCACTCTTACCCACTTGAGAATTCTACACAGAACAGCCAGGGTTATCTTTTTAAAAATATGGATCTTATCATATCACAAAACCTTCTGGTGGTTTCTAATTGGACTTAGAATAAAATTCAAGTTCCTCAGCATGACCTTCAAAGCCTTGTCTGGACAGGCCCCTGACTTTCTCTGTAATGTCATTTTATACTGTATTTCTCCCTGATTCTTGTGTTCAACTCTCTTCCTCAGTCATAGTAAGCTAGTTTGTACTTCAAGTTTGGAGATTCACTGGTTATTCTACTTGAAATATTGTTCTGTCAAATCTTCAAGTGGTTAGTTTCTTTGGTTACTCTGCTCTCAACACAAACATTAGTTTCTGGAAAAGGCTGTCTCTAATTAACTTGTCTAGCATTCCATCCCCTATGTTACCCTCACATTATCCTGTTTTCTTTGGTTTTCAGAAAACTACAATAATAATAAGATAATCTACAATTATCTTATTTCTTCTTTATTGTCTCTCTCACACTAGGTAAGTTATATGGCAGCAAGGACAGCATTTGTGTTGTTTACTTTTGTGTCTCCAGTGTCCAGAACTATATCTGGTTAACAATAGCCTTAATTCTATATATGTTTAGGAAGGAATAAGTAAATCTCAGTGTTTGTTGCTATCAATATGAACAGTGCTCCTAGAACTGTCACAGATCTCTCTGTGGAAGGTCCTTGAATTGAACCTGTGCTTCAGTTGCTTAAAGTCTATTGGAAGAAGCTGCAGAGACCTTGAACATCTAGAGGCAGATTCTTGCACAGAACATTGTAGACTACAAACCCCACATTAGTTGTTGTATATTCTGTAAATCTTGTCCTCTTTGCTGAAGGAGGTGATAGCTAACAAAAGCTGCAATGCCTTGAATATTAATGATGTGCCAAGTACACAGTAAGGGCTTCACATTCATTAACTCAATCCATGGGCAGCCCTATGTAGTAAGTTACTATTTCCATTTGATGGTCTTGAGAACTGAAAAGCAAGTCATACTAGTAAGTGAGATATTCAAGAAAGGAATCTAGGGTGCTAGTTCCAGAGTTGGGATGACCATGTTGATGTCACAACCATCTCCAAGAACTGATTTCTGCAATTCACACATCATAACCAAGAGTGTACGTTTGACTTCCGATTGCCTGGGAGTTTTGATTTGGGTGATCACTGCTTCTGCTTACCA